>CM055879.1:33048829-33641329 GCA_029582165.1 Portulaca oleracea | reverse complement strand
CAAATTTACCCGGAACTGAGTTTTTGCCTGCGCTAATGGAAATCCAGGTTAAATTGCTAATTCTTCTAGTGTCTAGTCCACCCAAAAAAAAAAAACATAAAGTATGCAGTGGTTCAGAAAATTCCAAATACAAAGACATAATTAATCACAAAATGGTGCTTTCATTAATAAATAAAAAGGTAGATGGATTGGATTAGATTAGATTTAGATTAGACATGCCCCAAGTGACCCCATTATGTAAACTTTTGACCAACTCATTATACATTTGTTGAGCAAGAAAACAGGGTGGATATTTGTACACTACACTTGGTTGAAGATGAGGTCAGGATTTGTTTGGGAAGGAGTATAATTATTTTTTGCTCATATTCATACATTGTAGTATTGTACATGCATAAGATCTTCCCTCACACACTCTGAAGTATGGAGTCATCATCATTACCAGAAACACCAAACATGGCAAATCAATTCATGTGTGCAGTGAAAGTCTATAATCAAGTTACTACTATTGCTTCTGTTCTTTTTTCTGAAAAACATGACACATTACTGTGCTACATAGAGAGAATGACATGTTATCATTGTTCTTCACTCTTGTAGTATAAGCCTTTGAAGTCAAGGGCAGTTTGATCAAACTCATGATTTACTCTTTAGGCCCCGTATACAGTTGATTGCAGTGTGGTCTGATGGAAATTTGAAAATTGTGGTGGGTTGGGGAAAGCTGTGGTAGAATGTAAAAGGTTGCGGTGGGTAATGGAATATTGTGGTGTAAATAATTGTAAGTTTGGTAGATTATGGTGGGTTGTGGTGGAATATAGAATTGGAAAGTTGTGGTGCGATGTGAAACCGCAACCAACCAGCCGCATAAAAGAATGGGACCTTTAATAATCTAAACTCAAAAATTTGAAAAAATGGGTAACATGAGCAACAACTAATCCTGGCAAAAGCTAACTTAACCTGAAATTGACCCGATTTTTCAAACCTAAAAGATGACAAACCCGGAATATGTGGCATACCGAACCCGACCCGACCGAATGGACAGGTCTAGTAGCAACAGAGCAAAGTACTATGTAGAATGGAGGCAAAAATGTGAGAAAAATTTCACCATGTTATTCTCTTGCAAGAAATGTGGAACATCTCTCATTATACATGAGCTTAACTAAACTTTGACGACTACTCTTTACAGACTCTAACCCTTCAATCAGGGGTGGGGGGGGGGTCTCTTTGTCAACAAAACTATTCCATTATCAACATCCAAACAAGAGCTCAACTTCCCCTAAACTACCATCTTAAACAAGCAAGACTTCCCAAGAAACAATGTTGTAATCACAATGCTGCATCTAAAGGTCATCACCTGTCTTTTTTACAGCAAACTTCAAGAATCACCCATAGCTGTCCCTTTTGACAGCACTTGCAGATTACACACAGGATCAATCAATATATAGCTGCAAAACTTGATCCACCCATCAAATGGGATTCTGCTCTTCAATAAGCATGTAGTAGGAATGTAGGATGACACAAAAATCATCTGCCCCTTTTTCATTTCACTGCAATGTTCTTGTGAGCTTACACTTTGAAATGAAAAGTGTAGCAGTGTAATTCAAACTACATAACTTCAACAACTCAGCTGACTGTTGTTTCAATGTGGGATTGCAACCACTCTGAATGACAAGCAGGAGCTTGGCAGCTAAACCAGCTTCAACAGCCATGGGTGCACACTCTTCAGGGGCTAATTTGCAAACAGCCCACAAAACTGACAATGCCAACTGTGTGCAACTCTCAGACACTCTCATCAGCAACTTCACAAGATTCGGTATCGTGTTGGCGAAATCCTTCAACGCCATCCTCCCTTCTTGGAGGCTACACAAGTTGTCGAGCACCGAAAGTGCCAATTCCAAACACTCTGCATTCAATCCTGGCAAAAGATCAACCAATTGAGGAATAGCACCAATGGTTACTATTGAACTCCTCACACATTCATGTGAACTGATCATCCTAAGCAACGAAAGCCCCGGTTGAACCCCGCTCGGATGCCTCTTGTCCTTGACTAACCTAAGCAACCCCACCAAGAGGCTTAGGCTTGAGACCAACTCGGGTTCGAAATCCTTGGCATCCTTTAAACCCTGAATCAGCCTCGTGCAATTGACCTTGGTCTCGATCAACCCCTCGTTCAACATATCGATCATCAATGAGATTTTCGCGGGCTGAGTCAAGTTCGATTTGGACTCTGAATCGAGGTTCAGGTTGACAAGGATGCCAACCACTTCAGACCCAACAGCATGGGAAGTAAAAGGGCCAAGCAATGAAGTAACCAACCCAACTCCACCATTGTCAGCCATTGTCTTCTTGGCTGAAGAATGAGAACCCACAACCTGCCTGAGCTCCTTGAGAGCCTGAACCCTAGCTTGACCCTTAACCTTCTTCAAAGTCTCCAAAATCTCCAAAACCCTACCCTGAACATCCTCAGACCTCTTCTTCATAGCCAAGTACTTCTGGGAATACCAGCTGTAAATCAAGTGGTAAAGGGTCCTGTTAGGGGTGAGAGTCTCATCCCAAAGCTCTTGCATTGTTGTAGGGCAAGTGAAGTGCCCTAAAGACTGCCATTTAAGGATGTTAGACCTCTCATAGGTCTGACCAGTACAAAGGGTCACTGGATCTTGCATTGGTTCTAATGAAATTGGACAAATGAAAACAGAAGGCACCTCAACTGAATCAAGCTCCTCTATCATCTTCTTCAGATCCAGCTTCTCCGCCGTGGCCACCGCCCCTCCTCCGCCGCCCAGTATGCCGTCTTTCACGGCGGTTTCTAGATCTAAAACCTGCCCACCACCCCCTAGATCCACCTTGTTTGGCTGGTACATCGGCATTTTGAAAAGAAGAAATTTTTGTGGGAAAACAAAGAGATGGGTAATTTCTTTTTCTGGCTATGAAATCAAAGATGAGAAGAAGGCCATACAAAAGGGTATGTATGTATGTATGTATGGAGGAGATACAATGGAAGAAGAAAGTGAAGAAGAAGAAGCAGGGGTTAGAGAAGAGAAAGAGACATGTAATTTTTTTCTCTTTCTTTCCTTTTCCTACTTTCTTTCATTCATTGACAATAACAAGCAACAATACCTATCAAGGGGGGACATCTCTTTTTCGACCCTTTTGCTTTCTCTCTTTGACACTTTATTTATCTCAACATCTTCTTTCTTTCCTTGGTCAAAAGAGTCGCATTCTTCATTATTTTCATCATCATCATCATCATAAGCTTCACCACCATCATTAACCCTCAAAGACGGCAAATCATCAACTTGCAATCTACCTTCTCTAATACCGAAGCAGACGCACCCACTTCCACTTCTTTCTTGCTCTGTTGAAGCTCAAAAGTTGGGAGAAATTATCAAGTACCCAGATCAGCAAAATGCCAAAAAGATGCCTCAAAAGTGAAGGAGAAAAACCAAAAAAAAAAACAGCAAATGGGGGTATCCAAAAAATGAATGCCCCCTAAAAGAAAGATTGAAATTTGGTCTTGCCCAGAAAAAAATTAGGGAAAATTCTGGGGTTGAGATCTCTCAATTAATGAAAGAATTGAAGAAATTTTAGGGTTTGTTCGGGGGAGAGAGAGAGAGGAGTGAGGAAGGAGAAGGGAGAGTTTTTATGTCCTGTTGAAGCATCCACTCTCTATTTCTCTCATCTTTTGGGAGTGGTGCTGAAAACACTAAAAAATCTTTTTTTTCTAAAAAAAATAAAAGAAATATTAAGAGTTTACTGTACTACGGAGTACTGTATTTTATATTTTTTCTCGACTGGTGAAAAAGTTGGGGGATTTACCGGGTATTGCCGGTAAATTCAAATCTGGAAACTCGTGCATCACACGTGCAGTGGTATCCCCAATTTGCTTGTCACCGAGATTGCCGGTTTTTTTTGGATGTAAATTTTGTTTTCTTCATTTTTTTGATTTAAAGAGGAACTCATAACTCATAAGTATTCGAATTAATTAATATAATTTGTACTCAGGCAGCCTGGCTAATTCAGCCTTAAATTAAAATTGTTCTATTACTTAGGAAATCGTAAATTATACTTATACTTCACAGTGCACATTGTGGATATCTGCTTTAATCTATGGAATAAAATATATTGAATTTTCATATGTTGAGTTTGTGTTAAAATTTGATAAATTTTTACAAATATTAATAAAATATTGATAAATTTGTAATAATTTTTTCTAAAAAGTTTAATACATTGAAAGATCTAAAAATATACCATATAAAATTAACTAACCCGAATTTAACCGATTTGAATTTAACTAACCCGAACTTTTGCGGGCTTTAGTAGAGGATTAAACACTGGTACACACATCGACAATTATTAAAGTGGTTGGAGAGTACTATTCCAAATATTAATAAAATTTGAATTTTCATATGTTGAGTTTGTGTTAAAATTTGATAAATTTTTACAAATATTAATAAAATATTGATAAATTTGTAATAATTTTTTCTAAAAAGTTTAATACATTGAAAGATCTAAAAATATACCATATAAAATTACAAATGACCCAAATGGTGTATCTCTAATATAAATGTTCTTGTATTGAAGTTTCTATCTTACAAAAGCTAATAGAAAACAAAGAGTAACATATGATAAAAGGAAAGAAAATTAAGTGAAGGCACCAACAAATTCACCAACATTCTATTGATACTCATCTATTTTAAAGTTACATATTCTATAATTGCATAATCAATTCCAAAAAAGTGAATTAAGAAAATTTTCCATACTGACATAAGATTTAGAGTGGGCAAAATTTTATCTGACAAAAAAATTCGAATTGTTTGATTTGGAAAAAAAATGGGTTTGGACATAGTTTTTATCCAAATTTTTATTTTGATAGAATATTTGGACATAATCTATTATTTAAACCCGTCTGAATTGTTTGATCCGATCTGACTCAAATAAAAACCAAATTTAAACATAAATTTCTTATTTAAATTTTAACATTGACCGAATTTAACCGATTTGAATTTAACTAACCCGAACTTTTGCGGGCTTTAGTAGAGGATTAAACACTGGTACACACATCGACAATTATTAAAGTGGTTGGAGAGTACTATTCCAAAGTCGTAAATATATTCAAAAAAAGGAAAAAGAAAAGGAAATGTGAGGTGGAATGTAGAAGGTCCCAATTCCAAAAGACAACCACAATCCACAAACACTCAGCAGGGATCGGTGAGTGGTCAAAAGTGAGCAAGTGATGGGACACACACCACACCACCTACGCCACGACGTCGTACACTCATCCTTTTCTTTATTATTTCATTTATTTATTCATTACTTATTTTAATTAATCAATTCTAGAAATTTTAATTTTCTATAGTATTTGTGTTGCTTGTATAAGCAAGATTAAAGCTGCTTTTCAAATTCATGTGGTATTTTCCAGTCAAACTGCCCCCAAACGTGGATAGTATCGCCCGCTCTAATCGGACAATTTGCCAACCTTACCCAAATCACAAATCTGCCCTTTTCCCGCTACTTTTTTTGTTTTTTCCTTTTTTCCAAACATCCAGGGGTAAGATCGTCATATAATATGTTTTAAATAATGTATGTGCTTGGAAAAACAAATAATTTTTTCATCAATATTCAAATTTATTTGAAAATAAAAATAATAATTGAAGAAGAAACAGGAACAGTGGCACACGTTCGGGTCTGTGAGCAGGGAATGGGTGTCTGTGTGGTCGTGTGCCCCATTCTCTTTATTTACCTCAACAAGTTAAAAGTGAATATAAGAATTTTCCTTTTCTAAAAGTAAAAAAGTTAAAAAGACCAAGAAAATATCCATGGTTAATTTTGTTGACTACAGGTACATCTTGGGAGTAGTACACTTTCTTTGTTTTACCCCTTTTTTTGACCCAGCCTCGAGAAGTTAATAGTTATTCCCTCTGTTTTTTTTATCAATTCTCTAGAAATTTGTATCAAAAATTTTAATTATTGATATTTCAATTTACATAATACTAGTAGCTCATTAAATGAAATTAATATCATTATATTCATCATAATACCTTTATTAGAAAAATATATTACCGTATTTTTTATAAAAGTATTATGTGATAAATTATTCAAAAAATAGGAAGGAGTATTGAATGTCTATATTATGATTTTATGTTATATCTAATCTATCTCTTTTTAAAAGTAGAACATTTTATTTTTCTTTTTGAGAAAGAAACTGAGCTATAAATTAGATTAAAGACCAACCAAACCCAAAATGGAATATTGTATTGTACATTTTACAAGCCTAAACTCTTGATAAGCTCAAATTGAAGTATGAGACTAAAATAATTTAGTAATATTTTAATATAACTGTGATGGAAAATTGATCTATACATTATTAGTCATTCATATATTTATACTAAACTATGACAAATTATACATCTTATATAATGAAATTAGCTCACATAAAAATTACCAGTATATAAAAAAAAAAAAATTTGAGGGGAGGTACATAAAAAGAAATTGAAGTTATTTTTCTAATTTCTAAGGAGGAAGGAAAAAATAAAATAGAGGAGAGACAAGGAGGGGGCAAGGAGTAGAAGGCGCCCGTGGGTGTGGGACCCAACAGAGCGTGGCTTTCATAAAGTGCCAGCTCAGCAATCTTGACCAGAGACCACCTCTATCTTCCGTTTATGTTTTTTCTTTTTTCTTTTTTTTTCTATTCCCTTTTTTTTATTTTTTTTCAATTGCTGTCTAAGATTCACTTTTGTGCGTTGGGCCTCCCCCAATCCAGTCCAATTTCCCCGAAAACCCTTTTTAGTTTGACTGAGAACCACTGACACGTGTGAGTTGAAGACCGTGCAAACCCCACCTCTCTTGATCTTAATGAATTCCCATCTTAATTTTTGGATTAATTAATTAATTAATTAATTGCTGTGATTAATTAATCGCTTCGCCTTGTTATGTGTGTAGTCGTAAGTTGGTACAACTGATCATTATTCTAATCACTCTTCTTAATCATTACTAAAACAATACGGAGTAGTATTCATCATGGATTAGGCCCTCCATCGTACCTCTTCAAAGTGATTAGTAAACGATTTATCAAACAATTTAATTATAAACGATATTTCTTCCGTTCCATATTAATTGTCACCTTTAAAAATTATGCAGTCAAATTTTAAGAATTTTGATTATAAATTTCTCAATATATACATTGAGTACTATATAAAATTACAACCACTATATCCGTAATGAAAATTCTATCATAAAAATAGAATATTGTGATTGTTAATACGGAGTAATATATTATGCAATAAATTATCAATCAAATAGTAATATTGGAGACCGTGAAAGTCAAAATTATGATAATTAATATGGAATAGAGGGAATAACTTATTTAGGTATCAAATAGGCTATTTATGTGTTTGATAAATAACTTATCATCTTTCTACCTTATTCTCTTTCTCCTTTGTTTTGTTTCGTTTTCTTCATTTAATCTTGCATAAATAGTGGATACTTTTTAAAGAAATATTTTTCACGGAAGTTTCTACGGAAAAAAAAAATTATAAAAAGTTATTTTGATATTTAATCTTCAATCTAAAGAAACAAAAATAATAATCTAGAATAACTTATTGAAAGTATGAGAAAAGGTTAACAGAAGATGAATACTTTGAAAATATTGCTTGAAAAAGTTTTATAGGTAAAATATCTGAGAGCAAAATACCTCTCCAAAGATTTATTTTGAAAGTAAAAATAATAAGGGACTCTTCGGCATGAAATCCCAAACTACGAATACTGAAATGTTTAAAAAAAAGGATTAGATGAAAGGTTGGTGATTGTACCAAATTTAATTCTTGGTTGGATAACTAGTGCTCCAAATGAGAACTTGTTAACTCCAAATAATATTGATCAAAGTCAAATTGATACATTAGTAACATTTATTAGCACCCATAAGGAGTGGGATTTGCCTCTCATACACTCTCTAGTAAATGAAGATTACACTCAATTAATTCATGTTATTCTCATTCCTTACGACCCCTTACCAAACTCTTTCAATTGGGTCTCTCCAACATGGGTGAGCTCACCGCAAACCCTGCTACTTAGCTACCTCATCATTCTAACCTAGATCTTAAGGCAAAATGTGAGTTCAGGTGGATTTCGAAATTGGATATTGCGCCAAAAATTAATGCTTTCTTATGACAAATTTTCCATAACAATCTTCCGGTCTATAGGTCTATAGAGGCTCTAAAAAAAGAAATATCCCTATTGATCCAAGTTGCCCCCTATGCAATTTGGGGATAGAAGACATTAACCACATTTTCCTCTCTTGTCACAAACGACACAACAGCCTCACTTTTAATTATAATTGGCTCCCTCGAGACATCCAATTATCCACAACCACCTTGACGGAAGCATCTTCAACATCATCACCAACATTAGGACAGTGCATAACACCTTCATCCTTGCTCAGGACTTTGCTCTTCTTTAGAGTCTGTGAAAATCGAGAAGCCATGTTACTTTATGTAGTTTCTTCACCAACCCAATCTTCCCCCTCATAAGAGCAATGAATGTCGATGTGGCATGGCGTATTCAACGTTCATATCCTCTAACCTACTTAACTCAAACTGCGGCACACCCTCTCATCCACTAAAACTCCAACACTGGGTGGCCCGTGACCCAGAGAAAACCTCCCGGAGGATTCGTCAAGCTAAGCTTTGGCAAGTCTGAAACTTCTACCTTTGCCATCAGTGGCTACATAATTTGTAATTGGGGCGGTAACTTTATCACCGCATCGAATTCCAATTTTGGGAATCACCGGTCTTCATGGCTGAAGCTACTACTCTCCTAGTGCTATTCAAATTAGTTATCATTATCCGATTCAATAATGTTTTTTTTTATCAAAGGTGACAATAAAATCCTTATTCAAGCAGTTAAAGAAGAAAATTGTCCTCCTTGAAAAATCCAAGTCCTAGTTAATGATGTCCAAGCCAATTTATCAACCTACACTTGATTCAATATTTCATTATTTCTCATATTTTTAGACACGGTAACTGAGCCGCGGATTTACTTTCGATATTTGGATTAGATATTAGTTCAACCTCTTGGAATGTTGTGCCAATTGAGAGTTTATGAACAATCTTATGTGATAATATTCCTGGTAGAATCCTTAATAGGAAGGTCGCGTAGTCTTTGTATTCTTACCTTTCATTAAAAAAATGCATTCTCATGAAAAGGCAAAAGACAACATCAAAAGGAAAGAGGGGGACAAAACTTGGGCAATGACAATGAATATAAATGTAAGAATTAATGATTAAATTTGTATAATTTAATCGTACTTAGTTTTTTTTTAGGTATAAATTCAAATGTAAATGATATTTGATATCCATAATATTGTTGGATATAATTTGGAAGTTTTTTTATTATTATTTTATGTATTTTAATAATATATGAAATTTCTATACATTTAGCAAAATTATTATTGTAACTTTATTTAGTTTTAAATAATTAAATCGTTTTGTATCTTTTTCAGAATGAAAATTAGTGTAATACAGGTCAATAATTGACACATTTTGGTTATTTGGAAGACAAAATGTAAAGAGTCATTAAGAAGCTAATATTTTCAACATATTAAAAATTATTTTTAATTAAATTGTTTATCAAATTCTCTACTGTATTAGTTATTCCGTTACTATATTAAACAACCAAGCACCCCTAGTCCAACATTATACATTTTTGAGTTGTGATTTAATTGTACCTTTCACCTTTGGTTTTGTCCAATCTGATATGACTTTTTCTTTGGATAGAAATAAGATATGACCTATGATTTATATATTAGACAACAATAAATGTTCGATCAAGGATACAATTATTCCGTAAAAAATCAAGATACAATTATTAAAGTTTGCATGTATGAATGTATAAAACAAAGAAATTGAACAATGTTTTGGTAGCTACATGTCTAACATGTTATGTTTTCATAAACATAGACCCTTGTAGGTGCCATAATTATAATAGGAAAAGAAAATCAAATCAATATCCATAGATACTACAACAACAATAATTTTGTGCAAGGTTTGTGAAAATTTAAAATGACCTTATCTCGATACATATTACATCTTATAAAAAAAATTAATTTCAAAAGACCTATACCAATTGTTAAAGGTCAATTTGAAGAATGAAATTCCTCTTTACAAGGAAGCAATGAACACTTATAAAAAAGATTAATTTCAAAAGACCTATAATAGTTGTTAAAAGCCAATTTGAAGAATGAAAATTTTCTTTGTAAGGAAGCAATGAACACAAAAAAAAAAGTGACAAAATATTATATTTAGTAATATACACACGAGACCAAACTTAAGAAGACGTAAGAACACTAATGAAACACTCCAAAAAAGCGCAAAAGGAATAAAGACCTCAGTAACGACAAGTAGCTAGGGGTTAGCGCGGAGCAGTTGAGTTCATTCCATTTTGGTTCGATTCGTCATTTTATCAGTTTAAAAAATCGTGAAACCTGAGTGAAATTTTTTTACAAAGAAGTTGTTGGGGTTGGCTTAGAGACCAATTAGAGATTGATTTGGATGGCTTGGGTAGCAAGGTCAAAGTAAGGGGGTTTAGGTCTGATCTATTTCTTCTGTTCATCGGTTGCCAATGATTAGCTTCTAAACCTAGTTGGTGTTGTAGTATTTCATTATATAAAGGTCGTGTACGTCAAGGCTTGATATACCATAAGTTATATCAAACAATAGAGATTAGAAAGACTTTTTGAAACACATTGTAATCTTTTGATAGTGCATTGCTCATAAGTTTTTGCCCGTTTTAATTTTTTTTTCTATGTTAAAATCTTGTGTACAATCTTCTACTTTCATTATGCCTAACAAGTGGTATTACAACTTAGGTTAAGTATTGATTGATTTATAGATTGACAAACAATGGAGGGTGAGAAGGTGAAGATTGATGTTTTCTGATGGGAAAGACTATGCCTTTTAGAGAATGTATATAGAAGATGTGCTCTACTAGAAACTTTGTGTCCAATGTTGCAGAAAGATAGCTTGACACGATGAAACCAGAAAAGTGAGAATTTCTTGATCATTAGACACTAATTAGGATGGTGAGGTCAATGTTGGCGAAGAATGTGACTTTCAACCTGATGGACCAAATTGCGACGAAAAACATGCTTGATGCCTTGGAAAATATGTATGCGAAACCTTCTATTGTCAATAAGGTATATTTGATGAGTCGTTTGTTTGACTTCAGGATACATGAACCTGGTAATACACATGATCATATTAATGAGATTATTATGATTATGTCTAAGCTTACTTCGTTTGGATTTAAATTTGATGATGGTACTAAGGTTTACATGTTGTCTTTGTTGCTTAAATCTTTAGATGATTTTGCATGTTAGACCTAGCTCTAATACCACTTGTTAGGATGGAGATTCAATTGATCGAAATTAGATCCAGATTGCACCGGATCTAATATTGCAGCCGAAGGGAACAAGATGATTAATTTAGGGACGTGGATATTGAGAAAAATAAACAAGATCAATGTAATGGTGATGAAGACAAGATTTTTACGTGTAAACCCAAATCAGGAAAAAAATCACGGGAGGCAAGATAAAATTCACTATAATAGAGAGATTACAAAGGGTATCCCAAACGACCATATAACACAACGAGATCAATAAGGATAGGTCTCAAACAGTTATAGTACAACGGGAGTAGATTACAAAGTGTATCCCAAACGGCTGTATAACACAACGAGGTCAATAAAGAAAGATCTCAAACGGTTATAGCACAACGGGAGTAGATTACAAAGGGTATCTCAAACGGTTGTATAACACAACGAGAGTAAGAAGGAAAGATCTCAAACAGTTATAGCACAACGGGAATAGACATATCTCAAAGGAAGGGTAACGAGATATAAAGAGATTATAATCTCATAATAAAAACTCTCAAAGTGGAATAGATAAAAGGAGATTTCACAAGGGTGCCTAAGAGGCGCATAATTTGGCCACACCAAACTACAACCTAGTATTTATAGTAAGCCCAAGTAGACATAGAATAGTCTTTTAGTCGAACTCAATTGCTTAGAGCCCTAGTATCTTTAAGGAAAATAATTATTTATTTCCAAACTTGAGTTTGGATGGAATTGGGACACTGCCCAACATTGCACCTTCATTTATTATGCATAAGGGTGCTCGTACTATAAAATTTGATGAGGTGTATGATAAGATCCTAAGTTAAAGTATTTATACAAATGATTTATATGAATCGCTTGGGAGTGCTTTATCTGTTAGGGACATCAAGAGTCATGGGAGTCATAGTATTAGTAGGTCTAAATCCAAAAGCATGAATCTTGAACACGTGTTGTGATGGGATCACGACGATAAAGGTAACTTTCATAGAGATTGTCTTAACCCCAAAGGAAAATGGAAGAACAAAGTTGACAGCCAAGAGTTTTGTAACTCTGCTGAGGTTTACGATGATGTCTTGAATGTGAGTATTGAAGAATTAGTGAATTATTGAGTGATAGATTTGAGTGCTTCTTTTCATTCTTTTGTCTAGTAGAGAGTCTTTTAGTAACTTTGTAAGTAGGAGGTTTGGAAGTGCGATACTTGCAAATAATCACATGTCTAGAGGTGTACATAGAGGTGTTGTGAATGTCAAAACTTCTTAGGGAGGTGCTCGAAGGTTGAAGGGTGTTTGTTATATTGCAAATATAACTAAGAATTCATTGTCGGGAAGCCAATTGAATGATGAAGGCTTCCGACTAAGTTTGGGGATGGTTGTTAGAAGGTCATGAAAGGACCTTGATTGTTATTAATGGTAGAAAGGTAGGGAAGATGTATTATACCATTGATGATTCTAACATATCTCGTTATGCTCGTAAAAAAGTGTGTTAGCTTCTCTAATAAAAGAAGAGAACCAAAAGCTAAGGAAATTTTGCTTGATGCTTTGAGGAGGTTTGATAAAAAAAAAAAAAAGGGTGCAACACCTCAACTTCATGGAAAATAGACATGGCTAATAAGAGGTAAAAGTACACTTAGAAATTCCTTACAGTTAAATTTGTTGAAAATTGTTTGCATGTTGAAGTTGCAGGTTTGTGATCAATTCAAGTGGAAGTATGTTCAAAAAGGAGTTGATGAGACCTCTATTGATAAAGGCTACAATTAATCTTCCAGTGAGAGATTGTTGGCTTTCATATGGAGACTAATTAGAGGTTGGTTTGGATGGCTAATGTAGCAAGGTCAAATGATTGCTAACCATTTTTCCAACCAATTTCAAATAGTAAGAAAAATAATGGTAGGAAAATTTTCCAACCAATTTTAGCAAAAGTGGTTGGAATTTCCTACCCTTTTCCCCACTAAAATTTTTGTAAATAGTTGGAATATAAAATAGTTACTAAAATGGTGAGTTTTTTTTCAACTGTTAGAGTATAAAATCATTCCTGAGACTTCAACCATCAACTTAAGCTTTTGGTTGAGATGGTTTCACATCAACCATTTTAAATTGGTTAGAAAAAAGTGATTGGTAATACACTTTTTTTTTTTTTTTGCATTGAAAAAATCATATTGGAAGTAACATTGTCCTATAGTTTATAAATAAATTAAATTTGCAAGATGTAGGGCTTCATTTTGGTCAAATTTTCAGTATCTTTATCTTGATCTTAAGATAAAGAGGGGATAGATTTGAGATCTAAGCATTTTAAATTAATCTTAATTTGTATCTCTCCCTATGGTTTTGCTCTGGATCATGTATTTAAAATTACATTCGTGGGCTCCCAACAGTTCAGAGGCATGCCAGCAAGGGAGATTAATAAGTATAATTATATACTAAACCTTGAACTAATTACTAAATTGTTACTGCTAAAGCTGCAGGTTTTGTCCACTAATCAGAGTAATTTTCTGTTAATTTATTACTAATTACCCTTGTGTTGGCACAATCTGATTGGTGCTTATTCCTTGTTTTTAAAATGCATGGTCTTGGTCAGACTCACTTTTATCAGTCAATTGTAAACTAGGCAGAGCATGGTCACCACTGTCACCAAGTTCCTTGTTTCAAACTATACTGAAAATAATTATAATTAGTTAATTAATTAATTAAATAAAAAGCACTGAAACCATGACATTATTATATATTTAATTTTGCAGTACAATATTTGTATTTTAGTTCAGTATTTTGAAAGTAGTGATGAAGATATAAAAGTAGAGTATGACTTGGGCATTGAGATTTGGATCCTTTAATTGCAGCTATTAAGGCTGTTTTGGTTGGAATTTATAGGTCTTGGGGATGTATTGAGGCATTTTTATTGGTTTCAAAGTAGTAGTTTGAAAAGGGATGTTGTTTGATTGGAGGAATATACTTTTATCCAAAAAGCAACTTTTTGGACTAATTAATCAAACTTTAATTAAATTGTTTAGCTACATGGAGTGTGGCAAAGGTTAAGAGTCCTTATAACAATGGGGGTCAAAAGGAGGACTATATTGGCATAGATTAGCATGCATGCTTTCTTGTGTTTAACACAAAGTATAATAAGTGCATGCTTTCCTAAGTAGAATCAAGAGGTATCAAGTATCAACTATTGTTGACCTAATATAGCTAACTCATGCTTTGGAAAATCTGCATATATCAAATTGTGTTTGCCCGTGGTATTTGAGATACCATTTAGCGTTTTGATCAACGTAAAACTCTAACTAGATAAATATTAGTGTTTGATAAACTAACATTTTGAAAAACGTTTAGCATTCAAGTAATATTTTTTGAAACGTTAAAAAGTTAACGGTTAGCGTCTGGAGTAGCGTTTCATTGATAAAATACCCTTTGAATATTTTATCTTTTGAAAATTATCCATATCCTTTTATGTCAAATCATATTAATAAGATAAGTCGGCTGCTAAATTTACTGAACATAATTTCATTTGAACAGTTATCCGCTCTCAGCAACTTAAACTGCTATCTGTTACCTGAGCTATCATCGGCTGCATAAACCGCTATGTCCCATCTAAACAGATAAGTTTGCTGAACAAGGACTTAATGATCCAACGGGAGAGGAAAACCTAAGCGCAAGACAGAAATTTGGTTCATGGTCTTGCTCATATGTACTAAATGAAAGTTGCAAGTCATGAAAATTGACCGCATGACCTACAACATAAAAGACCACAATGATATTAAATTAGCTACTAACTCATTGACAATTTAGAACATTCAACTTTTTAACTATGATCAATTCACTATTCATCGCTTTTTAAAAATGTATCTCAAATTCTATCACCAATAAGATTTACTAGTAGTAGCTAGTGACTAGATAAATTTCAACAATTTTGTAGACAAGAACTTAATAATCTAGGGTAATAATTCAAAGTTTTTGAACTACTACTCAAAGCAACGGTCAACGGACCATAAAATTTGAAACACAAAATATTATTTAGATGTTTAGAATTTAAAGACCATCAATGACCTACTCTTTGTATGAAAGTAATGTAAGGCTACTGGGCCATGGCCAATGGCCCAATTGTTCTCTTTATAAACAATATTAAAAAAAATGAAATATTCAAGATTACACACCGGGGTATATGTGAACTAATCAACCTATATGCAGTTCAATTCTTGGTGAAAATTAGAATATTTCGATCGTTGAAAGTTTTGGAGTTACTGATCATATTTATTATGGATAGTTTTGTACCCTTATCTAACAAGTTAAGTTAGCTTTTTTTCCCAACTGTAGACAATTTAAAAAGCACATATATTTTTTCTAGTTGGTTTTGGACTTCATCAATATTACTAATATACATTAGGCTATGTACCTTTCAGCAGATACGTAGAAATTGGATAAGGTAAAGTCAAATAGGTTTAAGTATGTCTAGATAAAAGTAGGTAATACATTTTTTTTAGAAGTAGTCAATTTAGGTATGTTCAAGTAGAACATGTAGAATTGAACAAAATTAGGTTAAATTGGATTGTGGGTGGTTTACCGTGGGAAAGAACCGGGGTTGAACCGTGACTAGGCCATGTTCTTTTGTGAAACAAGGTTAATCACAAATTACAATTTGGCTTACATTACATCAATGTTTAATTCCCCAGGAAATGAAGGACAAAGTCCTACAAATAAAATAAACTACACATCACAAACCATGTCAGCTGAATCAATTGGCAATGCCAGTTACCATATGCAGAATGTACATATCAGATCCATGAATACATATTTACAGTACTGAATACTGAAGTCCTACAGCAGGGGAATTCACATCAGAAACCACCCTCAAAATTCGATCAAGCGATTTCGAATCACTAAGAACACCTGTATGTGTAACTCCATCCAATTTAACCACCTCAACAGTTTGATTCTTGTCACCCACCCACTCATTCTCAACAGCCACCAAACTCACCATATTTACAGTCCCATCCCCATCACCCCAAGCAATCGACGGTTGCTTGTCAAACCCCTTGTCATCATAAAACAACGTCTCCGGCGTGTCAACTCCTGCCCCTACAATGCAAGTTAAGGGCACCTGGGGTGCCCTTAACTCCCCCACCAAGGGCAAAACTCGAGTCTCGTAAGGGTACACCCCCTGTTCAAACCCTATGTCCTTAAGAAACCTAGGGATGTCTTGCGCTGAGTATGTAGCATTTGGGGTGATCACAAGGGGCTTCGACGAATCAAATGTCCTAGGAGCTGGCATTAGCCATAGGTTACTTTCGGAGGTTTGTTGTTCTTGTCTTACTAACAAGGGTTTGACTAAGGGCACTCCTAGAGTGTAGCCGGAGGCGAATGTGAGCATTTCTTGGACCGTCCCCGCCCATGGGGCTGAGAGGGAGATGAAGTGTTTGATGAATTTTCGACGCCAGGATAAGGGGTTTCGGTTCAGGAGGTGCAGGGCAAAGAGGCCTCCTAAGCTGTGGGATATGATGATCACTGGTTTGCCTTCGTTGGATGTGCTTGCTTGTTCTATGAGGTGTTTTAGGTCTTGGAGGTACTTGGATCCAACTTGACATGGGTGGCCTTCTGGGGCTAGACCGTACCGGAAGTCATATGGGGCTCCGAATAGAGTTTCGCCTTCGATGTAGCCGGTTTCTTCCAGGGATTTCACCAGGGGTGCCATGTATGTGGTGATTTGCCTATTGATCACAAATGGAAACCATTTTTACATGCAGAATTTAAACATGATATTCAAGTAATTGTAATCTTTGGACATTAGTTGGTGTGGATTAACTCATATACAGGTTTGATCAGGTCATGCTCCTACATGTAACTGACTGACTGTACATGCATGATATGAAGGAATTACTATCACATTAGTCTAGAATAGGAAGTGTAACTCATTGAAATATATGTAATTGTGGTTTGGATTAAACTCATATAGATGACAAGCATTTAAGAAGTTGAGATGCTACACATGCCAGGATTTTTTGGTATGATGTATAAGCGCCGAATCGAAGATCCAAGGATGATGGGTGTCACATTCAGAGATGGATTGTGAAAGCTTAGGGATGAGAAATCATTGCTGACATAACTAATGGTTTTAGTACGGTACGTAGCTTACATAAGTTGAGATGCTTCACTGGGTGCTGCTTTGGTCTCAACTCAAGTGTTCTGATTGTTTTTTTGGCCAATTTTCACTTCTTTACAGGCATAATCAGCAGCTTTCTAGCGCAATCGAAAATGAGCTAAGTTTGATCATATTGATCATCCGTCATGTTGCGTAATTGACTGCTGGTTGCATAAGGAAATTCAAAGTGTAAGCAAATTTAGATCGGCAGGTTGCGCAATTGACTGTTGGTTGCCAAGCCAAATTTCAGAATGGTAATGTCCGCAGTTCTGTTTTCTTGCTGTCAATTTGGTATTGTAGCTCAAAAAAGTGACCCACTTGAGGCATGATTACATAACTTTATTCTAACTCAGTTAATTTGATCCATTCGAGCTCTTCTTCTTTGTTAAGTTGAAGATTGTTCAATGTTGATTGCAAACATAATATCTAGTAGTAAAACTTCAGCACATTATCAGACACCAGCAGCCTTTTCTGTCAGTTTGGCTCATTAACTATGTCAATCTATGTTCAAATCAATACAAAACCAAGCCAATCAAAGGTGTACTATTACAACATGCATATTCACAAAAAAATAATCATGGTTAAGGTTACCACATACTGCTGGTCCATACTTGACAAATTTCAGATGAAAAAATCACCCAATCAAAGGGGCAATTTTTCTTGATCTGCATTCTCAATGGAGAAGTTAAGTAAAAAGAACTTACTTGAGTCCAGGATCAAGATAGAGCAAAGACTTAGTATACCCAAAGTGAGGTACTCTAGTATCAACACCAGGGGCATTATAGTAATCATCAGAGTGAATGTCATAATACAATGTCATCCTCTCAGCAAAGCATTTTGTGTAAGGAGCAAGCAGCACACTTGGGTCAAACCATATCCTATACCAGCCTTGGGCATCTTTATGAAGTGGGCCCGGGTACGCCTTGCAGACGAGGCTCGACGGCTTGTACTTGGGCGTGAGCCTCGAGCTGGTTCCCCCCGCTGCCCGGGACCAGGACTATGGGGTGGAGGTTTGAGCCTAGGCATATGACTTGGAGCATGGTAATAATGGTGGCATAGTAGTAAAAGAGAAGTGATAGTCTTAATCTTAAGAAAGGTAGTGTTGAACTACTAGTACACATTTTTGCAGGGATAAGTGAGATGGGGTTGTTGAGTTTGGGAGTTGTTTGCTCATCTTTATGATTCAAGTGTGGATTTTGGGGGTAGAAGTTATGTGTGGTGGAGAATGAGCTAATGTTGCTTATTGTGATTGTGATGCATCTTCTACATGGTGGGAGAATGGCTAGATGTGGGCCTTTCTAGATGCTTTTGTTCCCATTCAACCTAAAGTTTTCCCTAGTGTGGCTAGTTAAGTGTTATATGGGCCTAAGCCTTCATGGGTTCATGGGTATGACTTGTGTGAATGTGTCTAAAGAAAAAAACCCATATGGTTTGTTCTTTAAATAAATAAAGATAAAATTGCGTAAAATAAAGTTGAGAATTTAGTAAAGTTAAACAGTTTTTTGGAAAATTGGATTCTAGTAATCCCTATTTTCAACTTTTGTATATCAATGACAATAATCTCTACTTTATTTTTGTACTCTGGAGGTATAAAAAAGAAAAAAATGTATTCAGGTGGGTAATCACCAAGTGTATACCCTAAAAATCATAGACTTTGACATGTATTTGATTCAAAACTTAGCAAAATACTCCTCGATGATTTTTAATGAATTTGCGATATTGGTCCCTATTTTTTTTATTTTTCCACTTTTATTCCTTAAAAAATTCATAATAATTGCTCAGATTTCAAAAAATAATTTAAAAATTATTTTAGTAAGGGCACCAATAATTTTTGCCAAGTAAATTGTAGTCTCGAGGTATTGAACCTTATTGGGGAGAATAAACCTTCCACTCTCATGCCACTTGAGCTACAAGCTCATTGGCTTCTTGAAATGTACATAATCAATTGAATATGAGACTTCGTAGCAACTCACCGGTTAGTAGAGAGAGCCATCTATGGTTATTGCTGATGATGATCTATGAGATCACCAAGTTGTTGCAAGTATCTCACTGCTCAGCCTTAGTCGGATCATCATCAAATTGAGCCAATGTTTCTTCCACAAACACTAGCTTCCGTTTGGTAGAGAGAGCTATCTCCATAACTTGTTTCTATGATCTGAAATTGGATGCTCCAATCAACTTCTCATTGAGTGTGATTGAATCAGAGTCATAAGAAGGATGAATGAACAAAGGATTTTGCAAATCATTGATGTTAACATTTCTCCCATTCATTTTCAGACACAATTGTCTAGAACTCGAGAAGAGAGAAACAAAGAAAATATTGATCGAAATTGAATCAACAAATTGAAATTGCAATTTGATTAATCAATGATCAATAGACGATAATCTCAAGATATTTTTGCAAATACATGCTCTGATACCATGATGGGTTTATGCATAAGCATAAAGAGAGAACTAAAACTTGGGGGAGAGAGATATTAGACTCTCTTGATCCTATTGAAGAGCCTTAACCTATATGTATACACAATACAACTTGAAAAACTCTTCAGAGTTGGAGCGGATGACAACTAATATAGCTGGCACAACAATTCTAACAACTATAACAAACTAACAACCACGTAAATCACCTAAAGTCTGAGACCTAAAACTGTTACAATCTTTACAGTTCACTGTTTTCAAACATACAAAATCGATTAACCAAGTCACACTCACTTCTATTAAGAATTGAACCTAGACGGACTATAGTATAAAATCATTACAAATATTTCAACGATCATGTATGATGTAACTTGATGCTTTGGCAAGAAATTCGAATCTAGCAATAAAAGCGAAATCTCTTCCACTTTTTGTTTGTTCTACGGTGCTCCTTTAGTGGTGTAAAGAGACAGTATAAACCAGTGGTTGTGTTATAAGTTAGATTTTAGGGACCATCTATTTGGTGCTCATATCCATCCACAGAGAATTGTCTACAGCAACGTGTGGATGGCTTTAAAGTAGAGAGCATTTCCACATTGCGTTACTGATCCACTATACAAACAAACCACAATGTCTTCAACTCTACTTACGATTTCTCACATTTTGATTTTGCCCTTTTCTTCCTCAATTCCCTCCGATCCCAACTCCAATTCCCTTCAAACCCCATTACCCAAAAACCTAGAATTCCTCTCAAAAAACCATGTCTTTCACGATTAGATTGCACCTCACAAACGCTAGTTACTCCAGTTTGCAACCCCATAACAAAACAATCCACCATCACCCCACCAAAATTCTCCCAAACAACATTTACGGCACCAACCCATTGAAACCCATTGTGTATAATCACCGGAAGAAGCTCTCATCAATGTCTGTCGATGCTAATCAGCCTTCCAGAAAGGTGATCAAGAGTTCTTTGATCGACCCAGATGGGGGTTCGTTGGTTGATCTAGTTGTGCCGGAGAATGAGAGGGATTTGAAGGCTTCGCAGGCTGAATCGTTGCCGAAAGTTAGGTTAACGAAGATCGATTTGGAGTGGGTTCATGTTCTGAGCGAGGGATGGGCGAGTCCTCTGAAAGGGTTTATGAGGGAGAATGAGTATTTGCAGAGTCTGCATTTCAATTCGATCAGATTGGAAGATGGGTCGGTTGTTAATATGTCGTTGCCGATTGTTTTGGCCATTGATGATCAAACCAAGGACCAAATTGGGTCTTCCTCAGATGTTGGTTTGGTTGGTCCAAATGGTGATTTGGTTGGGATTTTGCGAAGGTTTGGCTCTTTCCTTGATTTAGTTAGAATGATTCCATTAACTTGGTATTTTTTTACGAGTCAGATGACATTTTTGGCATGAACACAGAACAGTCTGATTGGATAGGAAAGGATATTTAGTTGACCATTTTAGTGATTACTGATTGGTTTTAATATCAATAAAATAGTGTCTTGTGATGAATTGAGATCTCTCTGATGTGTTTATTTTCTATTATTAAGGGTGCTAGTTGGGATTAAAAATTTGGTTGAACATTTATCATTTGCTGAGCTCTTGTGTTGTCTCAGTTGAATATTTTACAGTTCAGCAGGAATAATCTTGTACTTCTGTATTCTGTTCATATAATGCCTTATGCTATTAATTCATTAAACTAATTTCTCATGTGTTCAAAAACATCTTTTGATAAATCAATGAAGCTGAAGGGTATATCATGTTTAAAGATGTTTTGCAATCGTTCCTTCTCAGTTGGGAAAATGACACTATTCTAGTTTATTATTCTTAGCAATGTGGTCATTTTGGAAAGGTGGGGGGGGGGGGGGGGATTTAGAAGCAAATTTGAAGTACTTAGTGCTGTGAAGTTTAAGTCAGTTTAGTATGAATAGGCTTGTTATCCTCTACCCTTCCCATAATGATTCTACTGAACTATCACACTTTTGGTTTCAATTGCTGTTGAATGTATGCTTGTTGGTACTTTTGTCGCTCGTAATCATATCAACATTCCTAAAATTTACATTGTTTACTGTCACTTCATTTTTGCAGCGTTGAGATATACAAGCATAACAAGGAGGAAAGAATAGCAAGGACATGGGGAACGACTGCTCCTGGATTACCTTACGCGGAGGAGGTTATTACAACTGCCGGAAATTGGCTCATTGGTGGAGACCTAGAAGTGCTTAAGCCAATCAAATACAATGACGGTCTTGATCACTACAGGCTTTCTCCTAAGCAGCTCCGTCAGGAGTTTGATAGGCGTCAGGCTGATGCTGTATTCGCGTTCCAGCTTAGAAATCCTGTTCATAATGGGCATGCTTTGTTGATGAATGATACGCGTAGAAGGCTGTTGGAAATGGGGTTCAAGAACCCTATTCTCTTGCTGCATCCTTTGGGGGGTTTTACCAAGGCGGATGATGTACCTCTAGATGTTCGCATGGAGCAACATAGCAAGGTAACTTGCTTATTCTGCTATCTTTGTTTCTTCTGCTTAGGGATTGCAGTTTATACTTTAGACTGTCCTTTAATTTTAGTGGAATAAGTAGACCTAGCAAAACTAACTCAATCAAATTGACCCAAGCACCACCAGACACCAACTCGGCCCGACCCAAAAAATGTCAAAATTAATTGACCCAAATTGGACCCGAACCCACGATGATCCAACTTGACCCAAATTTGTCATGAACCAAAGTTGTTTGTTTACCAAAAACAATCTTACATTCTTGCCCAACAAAAATAAAGTGACCTGAAATTAACTCGACCCAAAAATGACCAGAGTCACCTGATCCAACTCAATCCTCGTTGATCTAGAAATTGACTCAACCCAAATGGGTCCAGCCTGAACCCACGACCCAGATGACCCAATTCCCAAGTCTACGAATAAGTTCCTACCAGGCGTAATGTACTAGGTAAAATTTTTTCTCATCATTAGTTTAATCTAATTTCCAATTATTCTGTTGTGTAAGGTCTTGGAAGATGGCGTTCTTGACCCCGAGACTACTGTTGTAGCCATATTCCCATCTCCAATGCACTATGCTGGTCCAACCGAAGTACAGTGGCATGCCAAAGCAAGGATTAATGCTGGGGCTAATTTCTACATAGTAGGTCGTGACCCTGCTGGTATGGGTCATCCAACAGAGAAGAGGGATCTGTATGATCCTGATCACGGAAAGAAAGTGCTGAGCATGGCTCCTGGTCTTGAGAAGTTGAACATTCTACCCTTTAGGGTGAGTCTGTCATGATTTGTTTCCCCTTGAAATTTTATCTTAAGATAACTTTCTAATGTGCAAAATAATCTTTGAATTACTTGATGTGAATCTTAAAGGATTAACCAATAGTGACGTTCTCAAATTGTTTGACCTGGATTTCTCCAAACTGTTTTAGCGTGGAAGTTTTTATGTTTTCTTGTTATACGAAAACCGTGGCTAAGAATGTCCTTTTATTCCTACTTCACGGCTTAAGAACATTTTTATGGCTCAAAAACATCTGTGTATCTTCAATCGCTATGAACTGGATATTAAGTTTTGCAGAGGTCATTGTTTTTGATACTTGTTATCACTGTTATTACATTTTCCTTGGTAGTTTCTATTGATCAATTGAGCTGTATGTGTTGAATACTGATGTGCAGGTAGCTGCATATGACACGGTGGCAAAGAAAATGTCATTCTTTGATCCTTCTCGTGCTCAAGATTTCCTCTTCATTTCAGGCACCAAGGTAAGCGTATGAAAGCTTTTGCTGTATCTGAATACTGAATAGGGTTCAGATGGTCAGAGGAAGGTTTGATAACCAAACGTGCATTCTCATGCTAAATCCTACCCACTGAAATGACATATTCTATAACTTCAATTTAGGAGTAGTTTGAGTGATAGTTTTGAAATAATGTGTCCATCCTACAACTCACATGGACCGTTATTAGTGTCCTAAATTGCTGCATTCGTAATTGTTACTGTCCGCTGGTGGTATTATCCCTATTTGCAGTACCAACTTCATTATCGAGTTTTGGATTCCTAGTATGCATGTACATGCCTCATCCACTTACTCATGTATCTCTTATGCTTTCTGGGTGCAACTCCCTACACATCTAACACAATCCATAGCTCTATATGCATTCTCAGTTGAGTTTAATCTCGAGGTACAGGGTTAATCTGATCGATTGACACAATGTATTATTGCAGATGCGGACTTTTGCAAGAACAGGCGAGAATCCCCCTGATGGGTTTATGTGCCCAGGAGGATGGAAGGTGTTGGTGAACTATTACAAGAGTCTCCAAGAAGAAGAGGCTAAGCAGCCCGCCGGTGTATCTGCTTAGATAGATCCATAGGATTCGAGTTCTCCCGGCAGTTGCTTGAACTAAGTTAACCAACAGCAGGGAGGGCTGATAGAATGCTACATTCCGAGTCCGAGTTTGAGCAAACTTTGCACACAACCACTCGACTTGGAGTTGGACCGCCTCTCTCTTCCATTTTGTGACTGATCCTTGCTGAGCTTTTCTCCCCGCCATTTTTTCTGTTCCTTTTGTTTCAGTATCTTCTTCTGGGATCTCGACAAATTATTATGATTTCATTCTTTGTGAACCTCGGTTGGGATCTCGATAAATTATTTCAGTTTATGAAATCAGTTTTTATTGTGATCTCTTTTGATGATTTTGTGTTCGAGCACCCAGGACTGCTGTGAATCTGGGTTCTCACCCGTGTTTGGTAAGTACGAATGGAAATTCGTAAATGCGAAGGGAATTGGAATGAAAATGTGAATGTGAATGTGAATATGATTGAGAATGTAACCTATCTTCCCATTAATCTAATTTCATGGGGTAAGTTGCAATTTGAAAGGGGAATTCACAATTAGTTTTAAAATATTAATATTCATCTTTTACTTATGGATTATTGGATGATAATACACTGAACTTTAGGGGTATTGGACAATAATGCACTGAATTTTTTTCTTTAACTTTAATACACTGAACTTTGAGGGTATTGGACAATAACGACAACTAATTCAAATTGGTGATGGTCTACTTTGAGGTGTTGTTTTCTATTTTTCAAAAATATATTACCATCCCGCTATGTGTCTTTCTTACACGCAAAAGTTTTTCAAAAAAAAAAAGAAAAACGACACCTCAGTAAGCGATTCACCGTCAACCACTCAGATATTGTCTAAGTGCTTAGTTGTATTATCATCCAATAATCCTTTACTTATTTGAATCTCACGTGCAAAATAAGAAAATTCAAATATATTAAACAAGAAAAGATTCTCATAATCTCGTCATGTACATCAAAGACCTTTACATGGGTAGGCGGCAGTAGAGGAACGAAGGAAGGCATTCAGAATAAAAGACATGTTTGGTTTGTGGGAATTGAAAATGTTTGAGTGGGAATACAACTTTATTGTATTGTAGAGTCATTGGAGCAGGTGAGAATTCATAAGAATCGTCATAGTTGAAAATTACTGATATTCCTACGAAGTGGTCATGTACATTCTCTTCTACCATATTCGTCAGTTTAATAATTTTTATTTTGCGTTCCCAAAGTAGTTTACTGATTTATCTCTTGAATATTCTCTCCATAGCTAGGTGTACTTGAATAAAAATGTATTTGTTACACTCTAGTGACTACAACTTTGGAGATTCTCACGAAGTATAGTGGAGTAACATGTATTGTTTAGAGAAAATAAACTTGTATTGTTAGCAACTTAATTAGCAATTCACATGATTGGAAAAGAAAAGCAGAAAAAAGAAAGTTAACTTAAAAACTGAATGATCAGGCCCTGTTCTTTTATGTGGTATTTTGCGGAATGGTGTGGTGAAGTGTGGTGAAATTGTAGTGGGTGTGGTGGAATTGTGGTAGGTTATTGGAATTGTGAGAGAGAAAAGTAATGATTTGCGGTAAAATGTGGTTATATGCAGTGAGGTGTGGTGTTACATGACCTTGCAAAAAAGAACAAGGCCTCAGAATATCTAATTTTTTTACTCGTCCAATCATCCTATTGAAATTGGTCCACCTTTATTTAAGATTGAAACTAGATACAAAATTTAGCACGGATCGCTATTAAAACTAAAACAGAATATAAAAAATGGTCGAAAAATTGATATGAAAATTATCCCTATTTTAAACTATTAACTTGAAACTATTTTGTATTAATTTTACTCACTAAAGTTCTCTGGAGAAGAAAAATCACTAATGTAGAAAATATACATTTTCAGTGGGGTTCTTTAAAAAGTTTTTCACATGAAGTTCCATTATTCCTCTCTTTTATTTTGTTTTGGGTGCTCCACTAGTATTTAAAAGTGAGATTTGCTAACCCTACGTACAATTAATCCAACATTCCTCCCATATAATTGATTATTTTTGTCTTAGTTAACCTTATCTCCTCAAAAGAAATTCCCATTTCCTAACCCCTTTTGCCACTGTGGGAAGTCAATGATTGGTATTGAGATAAGTTAAAAATCCACGTCAAAAAATTATCCATTATAACTAAAGCACGTATTAGAAATGGATTGCAAATGATTGAGACTTGAGACATTATGATAGAAATTAAAATGAATAATAATACTCCCTCCCTTTCCTCACCTTTATTGTCGCTAAATACATACCATCAAATTTATAAATTTTAACTACTACTCCCTCCGTTCTATATTAATTGTCCACTTAACTAACTTATTTTTTTCCAAATGAATTGTCACTTTACATTTTCCAATATCTAACTAACTACTCCCTCCGTCCCAAATTTATTGACACTTTGATAAAATTTTGACTGTTAATTACTCATAAATCACAATGACTTATAATATAAAATTACCTTCATTAGAAAGATACTTTACTAAAAATTACAATGGAGGTAATTTCATATTGTAACTCATTATAATTTGTGAATAATTAACCGTCAAAATTTTGTCAAAATGTCAATTAATTTGGGACGGTGGGAGTAGCTTTTATCTTTAATCATTAGTTACATATCACTTTTCCCCTCACAATTAGGGGTGGGCACGGATCGGTTAACCGATCCAATCATAAATTCGGATCAGTTAACCGTATGTTCGGATAGTTAAAATCATGATCCGTATCCGATCCGAAAGTTTCGGTTAACCATACTTTCGGTTAACCGAATTGTCGGATAATAAAATTTGCGATCCGTATCCGATCCGAATGTCTCGGTTAACCGGATTTCGGATCGGATAACCGTATATCCACGGATTATAAAGCACTCGTACAATAATAATTATTGTCCTTCTTACTTTAATGGGTTCAAAATGGTAAACTTTATGTATTGTGTTACATTTTCACTCTAATGACTTCTAATTCACGACAAAAAAATAACATTTGAAGTGTTCAAAGTTGAAAATTAATTATTTTCGGATAAACGACAGATTATCCGGATTTTTCAACCCCCGATCCGTATCCGATCCGTGAACCAGGGAAAAATTCGGATCAGTTAACCGATCTGCCAACTTCAAAAATTATCCACTAATTATCCATTTTTTCGGATCAGATAATCGGATTTTTGAATTGGATTACGGATTACGGATTTTTCGCCCACCCCTACTCACAATCCCCTTTCCATATCACTTTCATCATGACATTCCCTCCTCCCAAACCTCCCTTTTACTAGCTTTTCTCTCACTACAACCTTCCACCTTGGTATCTGTGTTTTAGCCATAATTATTTTGAATCGGAGGGAGTATTAATTTAAAATATAAGTTTGATATCATGAAATTTGTAAAAAAGTGTTGTATATAAAGATATTTTCAATAAAAAATTAAAGGGGAAGGAGCATATTAAGCACTATGAAACTTCAAGGTTATGGTCGATGGTAGGAGATTGAAGTAGTGTTTATGTAATTTGGTAAATTTAAAATTTTAATTGGATAAATATATTGAAAAGCTAATATTTTAAATAGTGTTTAGTATTTGAAGTAATTTTTTTGAAAAGTTAATAAAGTTAGCGTTTATTATTGAAGTAATATTTCATATTTTGCGTCGAAAAATACCCATTGAAAATTTCTAGAATGTACTTTTCTTTTAAATAGCCACCCATCATTGATATTTCAATCAAGGAGTCCTTTTTTTCCGGTTGGTTAATTTTAACTGCACTAACCATTCTTAACCAACTTTATCATACCACTTTATATCACTTTATCTACTTTACATATTGTATAATATTTAAAAATTTAAATTTTTAATAAATGATGTGACTGACATGAGCGGACTTGGGGGGTATGCCGATTGTTAACCCTCCCAAAAAAATAATTTAGTATTATTTGAGATAAAAATTATAGATTTTATGGTTTATTATATAAAATAATGTATTGGTCACCCCTAATCAAAAGGTCAAGATCCGCCACTGGTGACTGATGTGATTTGCGTTACTCACCTCCTTATTAAAAATTATAAATTATTTTCACTTTTATTCATCTTGTTCACACTTTATCAAACTTAATTCTATCTAACCCAACTAACTGTACTTTACCAATTTAAATGTGTTGGGTTTATGGCCCAAAATCAGCCTCTTGATCCCACAATTATTTGTTTCCTAATTGTATTAGGATATTATTTAGGTTTCCTTATTATGTTAGGTTTCCTAATTGTATTATATTCTAAATTTAATTGTAGTGGGAGTCAAGTTAGGTTTATAGGGAGTTTTTCCTATAAATATAGGTTGTTATCAACCTATACACTTATGGCATACGAAAAACACACACACAGAGCATTCTTCACCTCTATCCATCCCTAGGTTGTGAGAGTCCTTTAGAGAGCTCGTTTTGTCTTCAGTATATCCTGCTTATTAACCCTTGTGATCTTGTCATCGATCCCCTTGCGTTATATAGCCTGTGCTATTAACCCTTTGTGATCTGGCCATCGATCCCCTTGCGTTATATAGCCCCTTGGGATCTCTCTTGTAATCTCTCCCCTTATACTAGTGGATTATTGCTCCGTTGCCGTCCATGGTTTTTTTCCCGATTTGGGTTTCCACGTAAATCGTGCGTCTTTTATTCTCTCTATCTTTTTACTGATCTTGTTATATTTATTCTCAATTTATACATCCTGATAATTTTATCTTCCGCTGCAAATACTAGGCCTACCTTACAAGGGTATCTGAGTCAGGTCTAATAAACTGTAACCACCTTTTACACACAGCAACGAAGAACAATGTCATATCCAAACGATTATTTGCTACATAAACTAAAACATGATATTGTTTTTATTTGATTGATAACGAAACACTTTGGGCGTTGTCAATTTTTAATTTGTGAAATCCGGTTGCCATTTTCCACATGTTGCGGCTTGAATGAGCCTTCCGGTCGAAATGGGGAGAATATGAAAGTGAAACTGAAAGCAGCTTGTCTGATATAATCCATAATAATTTATAGATCAAATTCAAATGTACGACGCATAAACAAACAAATGCAATTTTAATCAGTGGGCTGCTCCTTAATGAAGCTAAAAGTGTAAGTAGGGTCAGCTTCTAGTGTGTTTCCTTTTATTTGAATCTTCAAGTTTTGGACCTTTGGTGTATTGCCATCACTTCTTTGAAAATATCACTATCAATAATTTTGATTGTAAGTTTTGTATTTACGTGATGTGTTTCTTTGGGGTTGAATCTTAAGTTTTATGTTTGGTAAAATCTTGAAATAATTTCTTCTCGGGAAATGTTTACTGGGTTTTGAAAAAGTATTTTATAGTAATATTTAGTTTATATTGCAAATTGGGTTTTTGTGGTGCGTATTTGAAGATGTACATTTCTTGAAAAATGTTGTTTTACATGTTTAAAAAATGAGAAGTGTCCTAATTATGTTAATACGATGCATCGTACAAACACTTGCATATTAAAATGTCAAGTACTGTTAGTATGATGCATGTTTCAGCTCATAATTAATCTTAGCTTGGATCATACTTGTGTCAATTGCCAACAAAATTTAGCTTAGTTGGATCTCATGAGTTGATGTTTTCCCACCTATAAGTTTTCTTATAAACACAAGTATACAACTCACTCTCAATTAAAAACCAGATTTGTTTCAACCAAATTTAGCAGTAGAAATTGTAGAATGTAGTTGTTAGCTAATAATTTTTTGGATTAGCTGTTTAACTTTGGCTGTTTGAGTTAGTTGATTGCAGGAAAAATATTTGGTATAGTAACTTTTTGTGAAAAGCTACCTCAAAAAGATTCATCAACTAGAAAACTAGCTTTTTGGGTCCAAAAAGCTAACATAAAAAGCTACTTACCAAATACCTCAAGTAGCTTTTTAAACCTTGATCAAAAAGTTAAAAGTTATCAAAAAGTTAAAAGCTACCTAAAAAGCTGGGTAGCCAAACACCTCATGCATATTTGGTTCGGTACAAGTACACCGCCTTAGATTAAATATTCACCTATTTCATATGTCAATTTCAGGTCAATTTAGGTGGGTGGGTTAATTTTGTTTACCAAGTTTACTTGGGCCAATCAAATACTATTGAATACCACATAAATAAGGGTATAATCCCCAACCAACACTAATAGTTTAAGGATACTAATCCTAATTCAGTATGTGAAAATAGAACTTCGGAAGACAAATTCATACAAGTTTTTGTTTGGTGACCAACTCACCGCCTTTTAAATATTTCCTTCTCTCATTTTATCAATCAACCTTTTTTTTCGAAATTTGGGTTAAAAAATCAACAATGAGAAGTTATAAGATCCTTATATCAAGACATCTTCCCAAATTATCCTCATAAATAATGGAAGAAAATGCTAAGGAAGGGTTACACAATACACATCCAAACATGGTCAATATCTAAGCATCTAAGGAATGACCAAAATTAGTCATCCAATTTGCGGCTGAGTTTGCATCACAATAGATTTGATAAATAGTAAAATCTAACAACTTTAAAATTTGTTCTCCCTAATTCCTCAACATATACAATGATATAATATATTATTATTTTTTGATAAAGTATTATGTGATAGTTATTTGTTAAAGAAAGAATAAAAACACAATACTTTGAATAAATAGATGAATTCCAGCGCGATGAAGCGATGTGAATGTACAGAAAAAGTCAAACAAACTTCACATTTTTGAAACCTCAATAATCGTTGAGATGGCTTACCATTGGTTTTCCATAACTAACAGCTGAACAAGTGTTGACTTTGAAGTCTTCAGGTTAAAGACTCAATATTTTCAACGAGTGATTGCATAAATTGTAGGAGCAGCGTCGTTAAAAGTACATTCCACCTCAAAAAAAAAAGAAAAAGAAAAGGGTTATAGATTTTTTTTTGGGTTAGGCTTTTGGTTATCTATTTCCTAAACAGATACAGATTAATTGACGGAATATTCATAACAATTATAAACAATTAATCACAACAATTGCTGAGGTTTTAGTAATTATATCTGATCGCTGACGAATCTCAATTTAAGATGTATGTATTTGGTATATGAGAATGTTTCGGGAAACAGAGAATGTTTCCGGAAACAAGAACTGCAGACTAAAAGAGAGAAGAACTCAGGAAATCACCCTGGTATCTCTCTAAGAGTCTCAAGCAGTTGATGTAGAATAATCTCTCACAGAGACCCCTTTATATAGTGTTTAGAAAACCTAGGGAGATGGCACAAAACCCTAAAGGGCCGATTTAATGCTACGACGCACTTCTCAGGCCCAACAGGGTCCGTGTTAAATCAATACGGTCCGTGTTGGACTCCAGAAAGTCCATTAACTCGGCCCATGGACACCACGGACCGTGTTGGGTCAACATGGTACGTGTTGAACCCAGTTCGGTCCATGTTGGGCTGATTTCTCACAGAAATCAGTTCCCAACATTTCTAAACATTATACAATATTACTTAGGTTACATACATTGGTCCAGGGCACTGATTTGTGTGACTCAATAGGACCAAATAATATATTTGTAATTAAACATATTCAATTACTAATTATAGAGGTCTCTAGCAAGACATATAATTACTATATTACTTTGGTTTAATCTCCGTGTATATCGAACATTGTCGGGACATTCCCAACATTTTTATCTGATTTTTAACATCGATTGATTAGTTTGAAAATCGATCTAGGTATAATATTTTCTACATTTATATTGTCCGGATCTGATAATAAATTTAGGCGTGTCCAAATTATCCCACCTGAAAAATACTGTATAAAACAAATCCGTGCACTATAAGCAAACCAAAGCCAAGCGATTTATCTAAATCTCCCACATTAACACGTTAATTTTATCTTCTTTTTTTTTTTTTTTTAAGGCCAACACACCCTACTTAAAACCAAGGTTTTCCTACAGAACAATATCAAACACCCAATCCCAATAAGAGATCTTGATTGAGCTCAAGCTGCTCAACTCAACCTTACTACTTACTAGAGTTGTCTCCACCCTTCATCAGCCACAAATGTAATATTAGGGATCACAATAAAATCAAATGGGTGATAAAATTTGTTTCGAATGGGAAAAGACGTTGGTACGGGACTATGTTCAAACAAAACGAGTACAGGTACGGGTACGAGTATATATCTCATCTACCCCATACCCAAACTACCTGAATACAAAATAAAAATGATAATATTCTACTCTCGTCGCTCATGTTTCTTTTAATTAAATTAATTCTCAATGTTTTAAGTTGTGTAACTATATCTAGAATATATGGTATATTTGTTATGTTCTGGGATATCATGTCTCATACTTTAATTTGTCAACGGTGCGATAACGATATGGGTAACGTTATGGCCATGAATTTTTCGTATTCGTTAAATGAGTATGGCCGTATGGTGATGGGTTTAAAAGAAGTTATGGCCATGGGTACAAACCGTACAATACCAACCGCCCACTTGTGGTGCTTTAAAGATAAAACTAAATTATGATATTTCCTATTTGTCCTTATGGTATATGTGCAGTTAAAGTGTAAAAATTTTGTCTATAAATTTCTAAACACATACAATTATTTATTTTACTAGTATAAAATTGCTTCTAAACACTTTCATAAAAATATAATATTGTATTTAATTTGTAAAATATTACGTTTCAAATTTATGGTCAAAATAGTGTATTGAAGACCTTAAAAAAGCCAAACCGATATAAGATATTGTGAAATTAAAAATGGGAATTTACATTTTCATTTGAGCCCAAAAAATTAAAGATATTTGTGTGTAGCGTAGCGGGTAGGAAAAAAGGGGCGGGGGGGGGGGGTCGTGTTCGAATGAGTGAGAAAGCTTTGACCTTAAAATGTTGACAATTGACAAAGTCAGAAGGGTGGCAAACGAATTTATTAGTCAGGCTATGACTTAAGTGGCAGTAGAAGTTTGGTGACAAGAAATGGCAAAATTGATGTTGGAGTATTTATTCCTCCAACTTTTGTTATTATTGTGATAATTATAACAGGTAATGATCGAAACCTTCAATTTGGATTTGCTTATACTGTTAGAGTATCATTTATTGCATGTTGGAGATTAAATTTGCATTGACAAATAGCGTTGCGTATCTAGTGCAAATAAGGCTTCTATCCAAGTCGTGAAGGATCTCGAAGGTACGTTGAGTGACCCTCACATTTTGCATGGAAAGTACGGTTCCAAAATTAACTACTCCCCTCCGTCCCTTTATGATTGTCAAAATAACTAACTTTATAAGTTCAATGCTCATTGGAAATATAGCAAAAAATGTATTCAAAGACAAATATTCCCTTTTACTAATTTTGATGTAAAGAGAGGAATAAAAGAGAATTTTAAAAGGTAATAAAACTTAAATTCATTAATTAAGGATAATTTGGGAATTTTAATTATTAGAATTGTAAAATTGACAAATAAAAAGGGACAAGGTAGCAGTTAGAAAAATTGACACGCATTAAGGGACAGAGGGAGTATAATCTTAATCGACATAATCATATATTTCCTAATTATATTAGAAAATTATTTAGGTTTTTATTAACATTAGATTTTCTAATATATTTCTTTAACACTAATTCCCGCGGTATTTTTGAAATAATAAGTAAGAAATATTTCCTCCAAAATTCAAATCATGGAAGATAGGAATAAAAAGTGAGACTCTTGCCATATAGACAAGAGATGATTGGCATCGAAAATAATCTATCGTTGTTGATACTTAACTTAGCATTTTATTAACCCAAAGGTCATGACCAAATAATAATTCAATTCCCACAAGAGTTTATGTATTATATTGATCAAATTTGAGAAAATATCTCCATAAAAGAAATAAGCATCCTACTAAATATATTATTTAAACTTGTGTGAATATATAGTTGGTTTTTAGTACATAATTTGAACGTATTATTGTTTTTGAAAGGCATAAGAATCAATTATTCTCATTTAATATCAAGATCCAAGGTTTTCTATATGTTTTTGCTTATTAAAATGAATTAATAATACTCCTAACCCTAACTTGTTCCTGAAGCGATCTCCCTCGCGACTCTGCCTTCACCCGATGAAACTGGCAATACAAGCACTTACCTTCTTGTATAATATACTGCCAAATGACACTTTGATCTTTGCAAACACAGTTACACCTTTGTATTTTTGTTTTTATATGTATATAATATAATTATCTCTTGAAGCCTTTATTCTATAGCATCTTATCCAAGATTGATGACCTACTGTTTGAACGGTTCTTCTTGTTGTTCTCTCATCTTTTGCTATGGTGTTTGTTATTTGTTGTTGCTACTTGTAGTAAACTTCAGGCTGTCTTTGGCTTTGGATATAAATCAAAAATAAATAAACAAAGAAAGAGATATTGTACCTACCAACTCCACAACAGCAAAATCGGCAAGTTTTTAAGAAACATTATTTTAAATGTTTTTGAAAGAGTCATACCTTGTTAAAATCAGTAACATTAAGAATTTTTCAACTAATTATATAAGTACACTTTTAGAAAATTCGAAATTTCGGGTGCATTATTATTCATTATACTCAAAATTTAATGTATTAGTGTCCGAAAAATATTTAAGTGCATTATTGTCCAATTCTCCTAAAATCCAGTGTATTATCATCGAAAAAATCTTTAAAAAAAGTAGGGATTATTATATCCAAGTGTCAACAGTAGGGATGATAAGAATCCAAATTTCTTAAAATTTTGTTCTTCAAAATCAGTTGCAAATTATTTCGATGACATTATTGACAAGAAAATAAGTTGCAAATTGTGTGTGTGTGAAGGAGAATTCTTCAAAATATGAGACTTCTTCAACAGAGATGATTTTTGATCTCAACTACCAACTCTATAACTAGAAAAACGGCAAATATATATTGAGATACTCGAACATATATAAATTATTACTTGTTGTTGATTTAATCATATATTTCAGTACTAATTACATCATTGGTTTGATTTACGAATACTAAAATCAGTCAAATGAAATCTAAACAAGATCAACAAACCTGGAGAGCATGAAAAGTTCAAATACACAGGCCATTATTCTCCGAATTGTTTGGATAGCTTGTAGACATATATGTATGAATAGTTTATTTATTTGTTTATTTATTTGAGAAGGGAGGCTGGAGTAGGGATTTTTGTTAGAATATAAAACTATTACTAGATTGTCAACATAGACGTTTAAGTGTAGCATCTATACTTCAAGTCAAATCATAATATTTACTTAAGAGGACGTGTCGGAAAATAAAGTTATCATTATGTGCAACTATTCATTTAAACTCTTCATTGAGAGGTTTTAAAATCACCTCTTCTATACATATCTTTTTGGGTGTCCACAAATGATTAAATTGTAGGTAAAATGCAAGCTCAAGAGTTTAGTAATAGTTTTCGTAACATTATGAATTAAACTTACATACTACTCCATCCTTCTCAAATTATTTGTCACTTTAACCATATTTCATAAAATCAAGAAAATTTATAATTTACATTAAATTATATCATTGAAAAGGAGAAAAAAGTGAATAAAAAAGAAAATGTTGAATAAAAAAGAAAAACAAAAAAAAGATGTAATTAATAAGGTTAATTTGACAAATTAGTTATTAATGTATTATTACAATTATAAGGTGACAGATATTATCGAAAATAGTTAAAATGACATATAATATGAAAATGAGGGAATACTCATTCAATTATTGATTATATATTAAATAAAATTCAAAAAAAAGGACATAATTTTATTACATCTAATTTAAATCTTCCCCACTAGGCCACTCTCTCACAGTACTATCCATCTCAATAGGATTCTTATTTTCATCCTGCACACATTAAATCTCATATATAAAATTCTAACAAAATTGGAAATAAATCTTGTAAGAAACCAAGTTTAGATCCTTGCCAGCAACATAAATCTGATATCCAACAGGTTTGACTTCGTAGGCTTTAACTTGAACAAACACCCGATAAATATTCTTCTTTATTTAAGAAAAAAACACCTCATCAATATGGATAAATATGTACGAATTGTTGACGAATTAATTCAACCACCATTATTTTCGTTTCTTCCAGTCTCCTTTCCGCGGTAAAACCCAAAACCCCCAACCTTTCAATGATACAGCCGACACATGATAAACACACGCTATCTGATTACGGTCATAAAATTTTCATCTAAATTTTAATATTGATCAATTTGACCAAAAATTCTAATATAAACTTTTTCACATTCATATTGTCCGAAACTAGTTTAGAATTGAATTTATGTTTAATTTGTCCAATTTATCCGAGCAGAAAATACAAACAATAGATATCGGATATTAAATTTTCATTCAGTATCCAATTTATTCAAGCTCAAAATTACTGAGCCAAATTTTTGATATTAGAGTGCGTTTAATTGGTCAAAAACCTGAATAAATGGTCAATTTTTTTAGATTAACTTATTTTTTCTACATTTAAATGTATGTTGACCTTAAAAAAAAATTTACATAAGCTTACCATTTCTCTCTTAGGCCCTGTTCTTTTATGCGGTATTTTGCGGAATGGTGTGGTAGAATTGTGGTGGAATTGTGGTAGATTATTGGAATTGTGAGAGGGAAAATTAATGATTTGCGATAAAATGTGGTGGGTTGTGGCAAACTGTGGTAGACTATGTCACCGCAGTTTAAAAACCGCAGAAAAGAATAGGGCCCTAATTTTCTTGAGGGCTAGAGAAAATTTTCCCGCAACAAATTCCCCCGTGCCTGCCAAACGTTGCCTTAATGATAAATACGAGTACATGAGAACACTTCCTGTTTTCATCCCCCTGTATAGATATAGGATATATTCTCCCATCCCCTGTATTTCCATTCTAAACCGGTGTGCCTTGAAAAAGTCTTCTTCACTCAATCTAATTAACTCTCCTTTTTTCCCTCCTTAATTAATAAACTAATCCAATCCAATTATTAAGGTTTCCTTTAAATTCGTTCTAACATCATCCTCATCCCAAATAATTTAACCCCATTTCTCCCTCACCTTCATTCCACCTACTCCCCCACTTACGCAACCTCTCCAACCAAACTCTTTTTCACCTTTCACCTTTTAAACTCCCCTTCCCCTAATTCCAATCCAAACAAGGAACAAGCAGACAAAGAAAGAAATCAACACCATGATGAAGGCCAAGGGAAGCCAACAGAACAAGCTGATGAAGATCCTAACGATGCCGATAAAAGCCCTGGCGAAAGCGAGGGACTTTTACGTAAAAAGCATGAACAGCTACGCCGACAAAGTCCACTACACGGCGGCGCCGGGGTGGGGCTCCGCCCAGTACTCCGTCCCCCGGAGCTTCAGCACCACGGCGGCGCGTGACTCCCACGGCGAGGACGACTTCAGGGAGCTCGTCAGGGTAGCCTCCACCAACACCCTGGGGAAGAGGCTGGGCGGAGTCGATCTAAACGCGTCGTTTGGGGGTGCTGGGAGTAATTTGGTGGTGACCCAGAAGAAGGAGCACATTTTGCAGCAGCAAGGGATTAGGAGAGTGCCCAGAAGTGCGAGCGTGGGAATGGCTATGATTGAGGAAGAAAAAGCGTGTGAGTTTGATGAGGAAGAAGAAGTTAGTAAGAAAGAGGAAAAAGAGAAGAAGTTTGGGTTATTTCCTAGAAGTAGGAGTTATGCTGTGGGTGCTGCTAAGAGAACTATTCCTTCTGCTTTTTGATTCAAAAACGAAGAAGAAGAAGATCTGATTGTTGTTGGTGTTGATGATGGAGGGTTTTGGATGGTAGTTGAGGTTGGTGTAATGATGGATCTTTTTTTTCTCAGGTCATCAATTTGCTTTTGGGTTAGTTTTATTTGTTTTGGTTGACGGAAAAGGTGGGTTTTTTTGTGTGTAAATATTGGAATTGTTCATTCACTATTTTATAATATGGGATTCATCATTCTGTATTGTTGAAAAGAATCAATACTAGTACTATTTTGGTATTATGTGAGTTCCATTGTTGATTCTCTCGTTAACTATGTTGAAGATTAGGTTATCTTCCATTTTCTTTTTATGGGGTGTTTGATGATTGTTTGGATTTTGGTGGGTTTGGAGTTGGTAGAATCTGACCCGACCTTAACACGCCCAAGAGTTTGAGGTTAGGTCCGAAATTTCCAAATATGAAACATAAATAAACACAAAATCAATCGTACCGAACTCAATCCGAAATCGACCCATATCGAACCCGACCGAAACCAACATGCCTTCCCGAATTGATAGGTCTAGGTAGGTTGGTTTTGATGTTCGATCATTTATCAACTGATCCATCTAATTGCTCTTAGTAGCACTAAATTGTTTCTAACCGCTCTTGATCATTGTTATTGCTTCTATTCGTTTCAACATACTTTTATTGAGCCATGCATCAAATGTTAGAATTTACTAAAATTATTTTCAAATGGCTTATTTGAAGTTTTTTCTATCTGAAAATTATACCAACATTGAAACCTATCATAATTGAAAAACTAGAGCAATTTAAAACAAATCTTCTCATAGTTCTCTCCTCAAAAAAAATCTTTTTACTTTTCTCTCCACCTCAACGAGATGATGATCGTGTTCAAAATTGAAAAACGTCGGAAGGATAGAGAAAATGTCAATGAAAAAAAATAGAGAAAAAAAAAAGTTGGCATCAGCGAAACTAAAAGAGGAAATCAAAGGATCAAGTTTAAATAATTAGTAACTACTACCGATAATATGTTACTATCAATGACTTAGATTTCAAGCATGAAATCATTGAAATTAACAAGTAGTCAATTTTATTAGACAACGTTAGAATCCTTCCCTCTATTTTACTTTAAAATTGTACAAAGATGTATATTTTATTTAGAGTTGGTAAAATTTTAACAGGCCTAAAAAATTTAAATTGTCTAACCCAAAAAAATCGGGTCTAGACATTGATTTTTCATCCGAATTTTTATATTGACCGAATATTCGGACATAATATTTCTCTTTTTCCTATTGTTTGAACCCGATTCTGACTCGAATTTAGCTTCGTCCTAATTGTCCGACCCAGTTTGACCCGAATAAAAATCAGGTATAGATATGAATTTCTCGTCCAAATTTTGACAAACCAAAATTGATCGACCCAAATTTACTTGGATCCGAATTTTTGAATTTTTGGCGGTGCTAATTTTATTGTTAATGACAAAAGGAAAGGTCGTAACTGCTCCCAACCTCTCACATGCTCAAAGCCTCTAAGGTCCCTTCCTATTTGAAAATATGATTGTAGATGTTTAAGTGTTTGATAAATGTTTCATTTAGTTCTTAATGGTTAACTGTTTAGATTAGCAGTTGTTGGGTGAAGCTTATTAGCATAAATTTACATTAAACTATATGAATAATTTGCCAACTATAAATTTGTTAATGGAAACTTTTTGGTGAGGCTTAGACTGGTTGACAAATATATGTTCATGGGAATTAAGTTGTTGGCTTGATTAGCATAAATTTACAAAAAAAAAAAAAAAGCCTGAATATTTGCCAACTATAAAATTCATAGGGAATGTTTTTACTAAAAAATGTAAAATTCTATTTTTAAAAAGAGAAAAACTAATATTATATTAATATTGAAAAATGTTGTTTAAAACATTTAATTGAATAATATTAGCTTACTGAATATTACTATTTGTTAAACAAAAAAAACTATTTACACAGACTTTCAACCACAAAAAATGACACAAACTTCTTTTTCCTTTTTTTAAAAAAAAAATCATAACTATGTCTGACATAGCTTCGTAGGGCGGAAATCATTTATTGAAAATTAATGAACAAAAGTGCCCTTAATATATTTGAAGCAGCTTCTCTCCAACTCAATGGCTCGATCAATTTGTTTGTGTCTCCTTCTTTGTAGCCAAAATCAATACCCTGTTTTATCAACCTATAACAGAGAGAAGATAGCACAAATAAAATAAATGAAATTGTAGGTTTTAACATTGATTTAGCCAATAAGTTAATTTCAATGGATGAACTGTGGGATAGAATGCCTCAACCACAATCAACTAAAATTTTTATTCAAAAACCTGTTTAAACCTTGATCTATTGTTAGAGTTCAGGTTTAAATTCAAGTTTACCCAATGGCCATACACATACTTGAGAATACAATAAAACTAATTGCAAATTTGTCAGCCATAGTTTTTGCCAGTCGAATCTCACGCCTTTGAATCCAAACTGACTAACTATGAATTTTCTCCATTCAAAATCTCAAAATCAATCTTGAAAATCCAATAAAATTTATCGGTTGTGTTTTCCAACTAATCCTAACTAGTACTTGAACCAGAACGTTCTCAAATCAAACTGATAGTATGAGATGAAGATTGGAGGTAAAAATTCTATGAGCCTGGTTATAGGGATGGAGGGTTTGATTTAGAAGATAATCAATTGAGTTTTCGAGGTTCAAGGAGTTGCAAGAATGTTCATCACCGACTGGGTTCATCTTGTCCTCCATTTACTGTTTTTTTTCTCGGCCTTTTTTTTCGAATTTGATGTAAAGTTTGGTTCATGAAAATTTCGCAAAGCCAGTTCATCTTCTGGTTGTGAAACTCTACCGGAGGGAAGCGGACAGACTCAGAGGAAGTTACTTTTTTCAATCTATGACTATCAGTTATCCCATAGAGAATAAGATTTTTTTTAAAAAAAAAAGTGGCTGACAGCTTATTTAGCTTGACAAGTGGCATCTGTGGCATAGTCAGTGTCCCACAGTTATGTGCAAATAGAACGACTGATTATTAAATAGTATTTCAATTCAACTAAAATATCAAAATAGACCCACCTTAAGAACAGATACGATAAAAATAAGAACATAATACGAAGATTAGACAGAATATTAGACACTTAATATAAGATTATACCTGATACGAGACGCTTAATATAAGATTAGACAGGATATGAGACACTTAAGACAAATCTATGTTTTTCATATCTGGTAGAGGAAACAGAGTCTTTATCTTCTTTGAATTTAGAACAATCTGTTGTAATCACAATTAAGAGCACATACTCGGTCAGTATGGTAGGTTCCAAATTATTTTTTTTTTTGTTTTTGTTTTTGGGAAATATAGTAGTAGTTGCTATTTTCATCTTTTTAAAGCTATAAAAAAAAAGTATTCAACTCATTACTACAGCTTAATCATGTCCACGTTGCTTGCTATTTAAGTTATTTAACCATTTTCATACTAAATTAGGCAACAACTTCCCGGTGTATGTTTAAGTGCAGTGTTAAAATTCTTTCCTTCCCTCTCATTCCCCTTTATTTTGGAAGGGAATGAGGGTTAAGTGTTCCTCTCCCTTCCCCTCTCTTCACCCTCTAATTATATTTTTTTCGATTGTTTAAAGCCCAAAACACGGGCAAGCGACCGTAACAACAAAAGTGAACCGGCACAAAACAAAATTACAGCGAAACAAAACAAACAAAAAACGACCAAACTACATATCAAAAACGACAAGATATGATTAGATTTTCAACATTGCCTTCTTTTTTTTCTAAAAAAATATCTCTAAATTTCTTCGCAACTGATTCTTCGTCATCGCAAATGACACCCAATTTACACCCAACCTTTGCAGCTCTACAAGCCTCGTCGTCCAATCTGTCCATGCATAACTCCACAGGAACCTCCACCCCCTCACCGCTTGAATCAAAACCATCCACACTATTGGCGCCATGGATTTTAGATCGTTTTCGCGACCTCTTATTGGGACCGGAACTCCTTGAAGAGGCAACCTTGCACGTAGCCTGTCTGACCAAAAGCCACTTGGACTTCCACAAAAGGCCTGATTTCCGCCTCTGCTTGGTTTTGGAATTAAACACCCCATAGCCAGGAACATCCAACTCTAATGCCACATCTAGGGGATAAATAGGATCATTAAAAGTTCGATCAAGAATCAACCACCTTATCTAAAATCTCCTTTCTTTCATAAGAAGAGTCATTCAAAAGGACATCTTTATAAGACGGCTTGTTTGCAACCTTGAGACAAGCCAAAGCAACATTGATAGCATTTGATAAGGTTGTACTCAAATTAGAGCCACCACTAGCATCAAAGCCCACAAAGGCTATCAGCCCCAACCTTGCTGAAACCACCAACTACACCACGATCAGAAGATGAAGCATCCTCTACAGTCTGAATTTTCTTAGGAACCTACTTCCAAATCCTAGGAGCCACCTAGAGATTGGCCTTGAAGATGACTTTTTACCAAATTTTGCCCATGAGACACATAACACAAAATCCTTACAAACTTTGCCATTAAGCCCTTGAATAACACTCATGCTTGCTTGCTTGTCTTTGAAGCAGACAAAACCAAATCTATTACCGTTTCTCCAACACTTTCGAGGAATATAAACATCAACAATAACACCAAAATTTGAGAACAGATTCCTCAACCGTGAACAATTGATGTCCAGAGGCAAACTGTCAACAAAAACTGAAAAAAGCTGAGCGTGGTTCCTCACTCCACCCGTCTTAGAATTCAAAATAGAATGGCTAGCAGAGATAGGATCACCGGTAGGAAGTGAAGGAGATACAATAGGTAGACTACAAAACCGAGATGAAACACACACAGGGCCGCCAGGCAAAACAGGCGGGGGAGAGGCAAACACAGATTTCAACTCACAAAGCAACTCCAGAATAGTTTTCGCTCTTGCAAAAATGGCAGATGGAGCACAAACACTATCCTGCTCGACAATGAAACAAGGCAAAGCTTTGAACTCAGATTGAAGAGCACCATACCTGCTCAAAAGAGAAGAAGAAGGGAAGGAAGATGAATTGGTCTTCATCAAGAACACCAGTACAACACTAGAGGGCAACCTTTCAAAGAGAAGCCACCATGCACGTCTGAAGAAGACCAAACGAATAGAAAACCCTCCACCACAATCGGAATATGAAAAGATGAACAAAACAACGATGGAGACAAGAAAGTTCCTGGGAATGGAAATGACAGCAGATGATGGGGTTGGGAAGAAGAAAGAGAACAGAGGAGGACGAGAGGCCGGAAAAAATCACCAGCGATGACATCAATGGTCAGGAGCGACGCTACCGAGGGAGAAGGTGGAGCGACGCTACCTAGAGAGCATTTTTCAAACGGTTACAGAGAGCATTTTTCACCTTCTAATTATATTTCCAAACATGAAAAATTACACCATTCCTCTCCCTTTTCTTCCCTTCCCCTCCCCTCTTTTAACCTTTAATACAAATAGACAACCTTTCCCCGCCCTTCCCCCCCTCTAAACTGAATCCAAGTACACCGTTAGTCAATTACAATCTAAGTGGACAAATATAATATCGATAATTGTAGTAACATACAGTGAAAATTAGCAAAAAAGGAAAAAAAAAGAGAGGTCCAAGCAGGTTATTTAGCTCGTAGAAAAAAGATAAAAGAAAGTATTAATCTGAGTTCGAAACGAGTTCTTAACTGCTCATACCATCAAATTTTTTATTTTTTGTCAGAAGTACCACTCTACTTATTTTTTTACCAGCTGTACCATTATATGTAAATACTTCTCTCAAAAGTACCACTCCTTCCAAAATGACCTACTATCTACTAAAAACGTTATATAAGCTTGTAGAGAGGGAGGGAGAGAGAGAGAGAGAGAGAGAGAGAGAGATGGCTCCTACACCACTAAAATTCCATCTTAAATTAGCAAAATTAAATTACCTGAAAGATGGAATCCCAAAATCTACAATACCCACTGAAATTCGGGTTGGTTTCCAATTTTTACTAACAATGGTAAGGATGGGGAGAGAGAGAATGGAGACTGAGAGCTTGAGAGGGAGAAAGAGGGACATGAGAAACTAGTGTCAAAAATTTGGGTTCAGATAAATTTGAGTCGGACAAATTTGGTCAGTGTCAAATTCGGACTAGAAATTCTATATGAGTTTGGTTTTATTTCGGGTAGGACAATTTGCGTGAAGCTAAAACCGGGTTCGGGCAATAGAAAAAAGAGAAGTTTTATGTCCGAATATTCGGTCAATATCAAAATTCGTACGAAAAATTTATGTCCAGACCTCATTTTTCTCGAATTGGAAAATTCAGATACTTCAGGGTCGGACAAAATTTTACCAGAAACTAAGCATGAGTTTGAGAATGACAGACGAATACTGAATGTGAAAGGGGTTTTTCAAAATTTAATTTTTTTAAATTAGGTGTTTTACTGGTAATTGGGGGTAAAACCAGTTTCTTTTTGGAATGGATGGTATAATTGACAAATATTTTCACTTCTGATGATAGGGTTGATAAGAAAAAAAGTTGAATGGTATTTTTGAAAAAAAGTAAGAAATTGGATGGTACTGCTAGTTAATTACTCAGTTCGAAACTTCTACTTCCATTAAAAAAAAAAAAAGAAAAGGAACTGAGTTCGACACTTGGATACTTGAACTTCAATGGCAGGAATTTTCCAGGCATGCTAAACAAACAACAGCAGTGACCAGCGAGCAAAGCAACGGTCACCGAACACCATTCCACAGCGTTACACATTTACACCGAAGCTCAGCGTTATCGACAACAATGGCGATCGAATCGAAACCCAAAATCTCATCGGAAGACGATGAAGAATTGGACGAGGAGCCCGGCGAAGTGATTGAGTCGGCACCTCCTCTCAAGGTTGGGGAGGAGCGAGAAATCAACAATTCCGGCCTCAAGAAGAAGCTCCTCAAGCGCGGCGTTGGCTGGGAAACCCCTGAATTTGGCTACGAAGTTACTGGTATTAGTCTTGTACATACATGCGTAATTACTGTGAGAAATTTGTTCGGTTATGTTTAGAATTCGGTGTTGATTGATTTGCGTGTTTCTAGTGCAGTTCATTTCGTGGGCACCTTGCTTGATGGTACCAAGTTTGAGTCAACTAGAGACAATGATCAGCCGTTAACCTTCAAACTTGGGGATGGTGAGCGGCTTAGATATTGATTAGAATCTAAGATCTCTAATATCATCGTTTTCATTGATGAGTAAAATTATCATTAAACTTTCGCGATTAGTAAAAATGTCACTGAATTTGAAAACATTCGCTAAATGTCACTTAAGTTGCCCGAAAACTTGAGAATGTCATTTGAATAGGTTTAGCATGATTTCTTGTATGGCATTTTTGAATCTTAGGGAAAATTAAGTATAATAGTGAATGTTTTCAAATTCAGTCAATTAGCAGATGTGGGTCTTGGAATCGTCCTAGAGTGTTTGCTTGCACGAGTGCATTTGAAGCTCCCAAGACCCTATAAAATGAGCTCCCATTGGGAGTTTTTGTCATTGTTGTACTACATGTGTGTCTTCTTGAAGTTCAATTAGTATGTTGTCTGTTTGTGATGCTGGGTTTTGTGTAGTATGTGACTGAGCTGATTGATTTGTCTTTGTTTCCACTATTAGGTTTCTTATTTCTGAGAGAAGTATGATGTTTTCATGTGCTTTTTGTTAGGTCAAGTTGTTAAAGGATTGGATATGGGGATAGTGACAATGACTAAGGGCGAAATTGCTTTGTTCACTGTGCCATCTGATATGGGTTATGGTAATGCTGGCCATGACAGAATTCCTGCAAATTCAGTAGTCCAGTTCGAAGTTGAGCTGGTATCATGGATTACAGTGGTGGATGTTAACAAAGATGGTGGAATAATAAAGAGAATCTTGGAGAAAGGCAAAAGTGACAGGCAACCGAGTGATTTGGATGAAGTACTTGGTATATATTTGGGGAGATTTTTTTTGGATACTTTTCAGGATTTCTGCCAGTTCCCTTGTTGAATATTTTTTGCTAATTGGATAGGGTTGCATTGTGAATGCAGTTAGGTACCAAATTATGCAACCTGATGGTAGTATTGTTGCAGAGACGCCAGATGAAGGAATCACTTTTCACATCAAAGATGGTAATCACTGTTCTTGTGGTAGAAAATACAAATATAGAATTCTCTTGTTCCTGCTGGAAAAAAAAGAGGAAGCATATAAATTGGAAAACTTTTAGCCATTCTTAATTTGTGATTGTTTCGTTTGGCAGGCCATCTAATCCCAGCACTGCCAAAAGCAGTTAAAACGATGAAGGTGGGAGAGAAAGCCAACTTGAATGTTCTATCTCAGTGTGGGTGTCTCTTAAGTCTTAACTTTCAAGGATTTCTTTTTCAATTATTTTATTCTGTATTGTGTCTAGATCTGCCAAGATAGCTACTCAATGATTTTCTGCCCGTTTAGTTTCAATTTTAACATAGCTTCTGTGGCATTGGGGTTCTTGGAAAATTTTTATTCGCCTCGACTCCGAAGATTAGCAGTCTTCTAAGAAATCACATTAGGAGGTAGGAACTACAATGGTTGCTGATCTTGTTCCCTTGCATGATGCAACAAATGATATCTTTACAGTTGATACATAGCTATTTAGCTAATGATCTTGAGTCATGTTATGTAGCTTAGACATGGTGGAGTGATACCTCAGTTCCTTAGCTGGAGCTATCAGATTGCCAGTGATTACTTGTATCTTTCACTTCCTTATCACAGAACAAGATTAGAGAAGGCAGTCTCTCATCTTTTTGCATGTATCATACCTTCAGAGGTCAATTGTGATGGATATGCTTTTTGTATACCCTGTTGTTACCTTAGATGTCATCTTTTATTTGCAAGACACTATTTATTTATTTTTCTAAAGATTTACTGAATGATCAAAGCATCCAAATTAACACCCTCATATTTCCTAGCCTTTCTCACATCATATCTGGTTTGACTTCCTTTTAATGTCTCCCCACCAGGGAGTATCTCTGAATTTGATCCCTAGACAATCACAAATGGGTATAATTGTTCTGCAAGATACAATTGATGAAGTACTTATGCACATGACTTTTGCTACCTGGTCATGTTCTATTATCCTGATGTGTCTACTTTGTAAGTTGTATGATGCAAGCTTTTACTAAGAGCTTCTTGAGAGCATCTTTGGGCAACTTGATACTAGTTGCTAGTTCTAGACATGCTTTGTCGCATGAACTTGGCAGAATTGTAGCAATTGTTTCGTGTTCTTTATAAAGCTGTAATATTCATTTGGTAAGTGATAATTTTTTACCTTTTAGTTTGTAATCTCAAATCCACTATTTGTTCCAATATTGTTAGGTTTTTGATGTTCCACTTCACGTGTTCTTTGTGCTTGAAGAACAGTTCATTGTAACTTCTTGTGTGATACTAATGTGACTACCATGTCGTTTTGTGCTGTTCTCTAGCATCCTGATGCTGATATATTCTTGGCTTTTACTTCTGTTAATAATGTCTCTCTTGCAGATTGGTCCAATGATCTAGAAAGAAAAGCAAAGGACGCGTTTTCTTCCGTCCCACAAGGTTCTTCACTAAGCATCAACCTCGAGCTGATATCCCTTAAGCCAGTTATAGATGTTTCTGGTGATTCTAAGGTGATAAAGAAAATTCTGGAAGAGGGGGAGGGCCTTGTTGTTGCTGATGAAGGAGCAGCTGTTACAGGTGAGTTTACCCATTTGATTGCTGCATATGGTATTGTAAGTCAACCATAATTGATATTACAAACTAGATGTGTCCTTTCTGTATCTTCAAATTTTAAGGCGGTTGTTGCAGTGTGATGCTCTTTGCCATATGGTCATGTGTTTTCTTTGATTCTACTCAATATGATTATCAAATCCATGTCACCTGTCATCATTTTGTCGTATTTCCTAGTTATAACTGCAGTTCTTATCAGCACTTACCAGCATCGGTAAGCACTCATCTATACTCATTACGGATAAATTGTTTATGATTAGCTGAAAAGAGCATGTCCTACATGAAAAAGGTTGAACTTGTGTTGATATGTGTTTAAGTTATTTTGAAGCTTGTATGTTATACTGAGAATTGCTTGACACTTAAATTTTAGGGGTTGTCCATTTGGTGACCTTCCATTTAGTTCATTTTTTGAATTATCTTTCTATTTAGTGCACCTCAGAGTAAGCAAAACATGTTGAAGGGAACAGTAAATTAAGGGTCTGTTAATTAGTGTGAGGTGCTGTACTGCTGTTAGTTTTATGTCTGGCTTGTGCTTTAATTTGAAGCCCAAAACAAAGCAGTAAAATTAATTGCTTCCCTCTGTGGATGGAATGCACGCTGCTTCCTTCCTCTCTCCTCTTCATTCTCTTCTCGTCAGGTTCCCATAATTGCTTGTTGGCCTATTAATTTGTCCATTGAAGAAGACCTAGAGTTTGAAAACAAGGCACACGCTTTTATGGAAATAATATAAATTAAATACATAAAGAGTATTAATCTCTCACCTCCATTTAGTTAATGAACTAACTATTTAAACCATACCATCCCACCGATTTCGGCATCACTAATGTACTCACAGTCACAGTCACCTCTCGACACTCTTCTCATTGTATTTCATTGCTATTGAGTTCAAACTCAGATTTTGGAATATAAATTTAGGAACTTAGTTGTCCAGATCAGTGATTAATTTAGGGTTCAACAAACTTTAAAGATTGTGTGTCTGTTATGAGATGGGAAGCGGAAAGAAAGTTGGCAATGGAGGTGGTGGGGGGGGGGGGGGGGGGAATTGCATTTATGATTTGGAACCATGAAGACAATGATTTGAAGAAAAACAAACTATTAATGGAGGTGGACAAGAGGAGAATGAAGAAGGGGGAGAGGAAGCAGTCAAAAGCTAGTGAATCAGTTTTCCTGCTTTATTTGCCAAAAATAAACCCAAAATTTAAAATATAACATAAAACTAATGGCTTCTTACACTAGGATTAACAAACCGTTTAGATATTGTTCACATCAGCATATTTTGCCTAAACTGAGGTGCACCACACGGAAAGACAATTTCAAAAATGGGCCCATTGGAAAGTGCGACACTACATAGTTGTTGCCACATGGAAAATCCCTAAATTTTAATCAGTCTGAGTTGACATCAATTAACATGCTTCCAATTCTATGGTCCTTGTATCACCTCTGAAGTTTGAATTACTTCCTAGATAGAGTGTCATTTTTTCTGGTTTCCTCTAAACCCTTGCAGTTAAGTACATTGCAAAGCTGGAAGATGGCACAATATTTGAGAAAAGGGGTTTTGATGGTGAGGCACCTCTGGAATTTATTACTGACGAAGGTGGGTTTTTTGACATTATATCTTCACTGGCAGAACATATTTATGTTACAAAATTTTGGAATTCATTCACTAATTGCTACAATATGGTATCCATAGAGCAAGTCATACTGGGGCTAGACCGGGCAGCTGTGACAATGAAAAAAAGGGAGCGGGCAATTTTGACAATAAGGCCTGAGTATGGATTTGGGGAATTAGAAGTTAAGAGAGATCTTGCTACAGTTCCACCATCCTCCACATTAGTTTATGAAATCGAAATGGAGGATTTTGTTAAGGTACTTAATCCTCTACATTTTCCTTTCTTGCTTGTGGATAGCAATCTTCGCCTTTTTTGAAAAGGTATCTCACCTATCATATACTACACGAGACAAGGCTTATTGGTGTCACAAAATCTATCCATATCATACATAGGTGTGGTAAAAGAAAGGATGTAGTCAATCTTGCACATTGCATTCGTGTAACACCTTATCTTTCACCATGTTTGCCTTATGGTCACAAACATAGAGGATGTTGGCAGGGGCGTGGTGGGCTTATGGCCACGGAAGCCCAAATTGCATAGGGAGGTGATCTGAGGCCCAAGGTGAGGATATTGCGCTTAAGTGGGAGAGTTTGGAATGGCTTAACTTTGTTTGTGAGTGAATGTGTAAGGGTATTTGTCCTGTCGCCAATGTGATAACTAATAAGAGACAAGTTTAAATTGTTCTCTATCCACATGCCTCTCAACAAGGCCATCCACTTTTGAGCTTAAATGAATGATTGTTATGTGCCGAATTGTTAAAATTGCTAGGGTTCCCTCAGCTATGTAACTCAGAAATTGTTAAAATTGCTGGGCTGGTCTCTATACCTTGCTATCATTACCGCATGCCATTGATGACCCTAGCTTCCCCCAGTTTTTCATGATACTTTGCTGTAGTTGGTAAAAGTTTTATACTATTTATGATGCCTATCTCATGTATTCAGTCCTGAGTCTGTGAACTCTCAAACACTTCTCTTTCCGGTGGTTGTGTGGAATGTCTGTGATAGGAGAAAGCACCATGGGAACTGAACAGTAAGGAAAGGATTGAGGCAGCTGGAAAGAAAAAGGAAGAAGGCAACAATCTTTTCAAGAATGGGAAATATCAACGTGCTGGGAAGAAATATGACAAGGTGGTTATTATGGTCTTTGTTAAATCTATTTGATTTTGGTATACATTGCGATTTGAAGCTACATGGACAGAATCATAGGCTGCAGATTATGTTAGCGAAGAGGGGTCCTTTGGTGATGAAGAAATGAAACTAGCAAAAGCATTGAGGCTGCAGTGCTGGCTGAATGGAGCAGCATGCAGCTTGAAACTGAATAATTTCAAGGAAGCAATTAATCTGTGCTCAAAGGTATTTGTGAAATCAGCCCTTGCAGTTTTTTAATATTATTGCTCTACTTGTGACCTTCTATCGAATCCATTTTTCAAAGGTCATCATCATGGGATGGAGGTAGTGGTGTGTGGAATAAAAATGTCATCTTGACTTGTGGAAGACATTCCGATTGCTGTAGAAAATGAATTGGCAGAGAGCACTTCGGAATTTATGAGGTTCTCTTGCAGGTCCTAGATGTTGAATTCACCAATGTCAAAGCTCTATATAGGAGAGCACAAGCTTTTATGGAGAATGCTGATCTGGAATGGGCTGAATTGGACATCAAGAAGGCGTTGGAGGTTGATCCTGAAAACAGGTAAACTGGCCTTAACTCATCTAGTAGTGGTGGTTGTGAAGAATTAAAGATGGAGAAAAACCATGAGCTCAGAGTGTTATCTCTCTCTCTCTCTCTCTCTCTCTCTCACACACACACACACACACACACACACACACACAATGTGAATTCTAGCCGGGGTTATGATGGAACTATGCACATGGATGATGAGAGTGCTTGCCACTTGGCTATTTTGCATTTTATATTTATTTTTGATACAATTTGATAGAGTATAATTTGCAACTCTCACACAACCCCTCCAGGCATCCACTGACCCCACCCCCCCCCCCCCCCAACTGATCCCCTTAGGCCTTAAGTGAAGGTGGCATTGCCCCCGAAGACCGACCCCATAACTATTCTTATTTTCAAAAGTTGGCCATCCCATCTTAACCAACACAAGCAAGTAGTTGTTCTTTTAATGAGACTACTATCCTTAACTTTCTAATTAAAATGCTCTTTAAAACAATCCATCAACACACTTGGTGGGGCCGGGGGGATATACTATGGTAAGATTATTTGCTCTCGGGCGTGTTTTGCTTCTCAAGAGCATGTGGCCACTAGTTCCACTTGTTGAATAGTTGTGGGTTAGCCACTAGGTCCATTGGTTGAACACTTAGTTTATGGCGGGACCCTTGGATGAACATGACTAGGCACCTATTTTGAGCATTAACTATTGAAGTGTTGTGTAGGAGGTAGGGGAAATCAAATGCGTTGTATTTATTTGGAATGACATCTTTTGTCTCTCCCTTGTGATACGGGTTGATTATGTCACTGAATTCCAAGCCCTTCAAAAATGTGTTTTAGTTTGTCCAAAGAGTAGCTTAGTCAGTGTCCAATACGTCTGACGCGGCTACGGCAGGCCAGGAGGAGTGTGTGTGTTTTTTTAGCCTTAAAAGTTGGTGAAAGTCAGTATTCATCATCTGATTTAAAAAGTTTGAGTGATTTGTCTGGCCTAAAGATGATCGAGGAAGCTGTAAATGGTTCAAAGTGGTCACAAAGTGCCCATAGCATTCGCTCATGCATGGAAACATGTGACCAAGAAGCAAAGTCAGTATTCATCATCCGACCAGCGTTTCCACTTCATCCCCCCTAACCGAGCTACACGACGTTATATATATATATATATATATATATATATATATATATATATATATATATCACTTGAGTACTTTCTACATTCTTTTTTATTATTGGTGATTTGTTGGTAATTGATCCGAATGAGATTGACAAGGCTAGATTAGATGGTCAAGGATCAATAAACAACCTTGGGTTTAAGGAAACCCCAACTTAGAACTCATAGATAGTCTCTCATTTTAGGGTTTTAGGGTATTTAATGACAAAAGCAAACAAAAACAACAAGATATGATCAAAGATAAAGAGAATCTCACCACCTTGATCTAGAGTCTTCAATGGTTGCACAAAGGAGGATCGTCGACTCTCCAATGAGAAACCCAAGAGACTGCACCAAGATTAGCTTAAAGGAAATCCACCCACTAATCTCTAAAGGAGCCACTCCCAATCACCACCAATCAATTGGATAAAGAAAAGAGATATTTTGAGGGATTTCAAATACCCAAAATGATTCATATCATCAATGTCTTTAATGTCAAAAGGCTGCTTACAAACATAGGGGAGGGGTTATATGGGGTGGAGGGTTAAACCCTTCTAAAACCCCGACAAATCGAGATTTGGGTTCTGACACGGACCATGGAGAAGCAACACGGTCCGTGTTGGCCTTCGAGCAGATGACTTCAAATCCCTGGATGCTGACACAGACCGTGGCGTGATGACAGGTCTTTCATGCAACTCAACTCTCTGGACACCACCACGACCGGTGTTGGCTTGGCCATGAACCATGTTGGCCCCGTTCAGCCTCAAATCTCCAAATTCTTCGACATTGCTCCTCTTGACTTGGCTTTGACCTCTCTTGTCTTCTTCTTAGCCTCCTTGGGCAATTTCCGGGCTTGAACTTAAGAAAATTAGTTGGGTATCGTCGAGGTTATTCCACACTTCGGGACCTAGTGTGTCTCTGAGACCCTAAGGTATTCCGGTTTGGTCCAAAAAGTGTCCATGCCCCAATGTTGCTTGGTCCTCATGGATCTGTAATTATGATGAGGATTGGTTAATTCCTCTATTGGTTAAGGATTAAGGATTTGTGATGCGTTGGGTTGTTTGTGTAGGGTCCTTGAGAAACCAATTTGTGCATCAAATTGTAAAGTTGTCTACTGATTGTTGGGTGAAGTGCTTGAAAGAGCAATTTCATCTAGATTTGAGGATAGTGATCTTGTTAAGAGAGGTATTAATAGTTTATGTGGGCTAAGGTTCAATTTAAGGGAATTGCAGTGCATTGATATTGAGTTTGCAGTGTCATTCACTGGTTGGCTATGCTGAAAAATCCCTGGACGTTGACACGGATCATGGCGTGATGACATGGTTCATGCTGAACCTGTTTCACGCTGCTCCACTCTCTGGACGCCACCAAGACCCGTGTTGGCTTAGCCACGAACCGTGTTGACCCTGTTCACCCTAAAATCTCCAAATTCTTCAACATTGCTCCTCTTGACTTGGCCTTGACCTCTCTTGTCTTCTTCCTAGCATAATTAGGGAGATTTCCAAGCTTGAACTTGGGAAAATTAGTTGGGTATCGCCAAGGTTATTACACATGCCGAGACCTAGTGTGACTCCGAGATCCCAAGGTCTTCAGGGTTTGTCCAAAAATGGTCGATGTCCCAATGTTGCTTGATCCTCATGGATCAGTCAACCGGGTTGAAGAGGATTTGCCCTCAAATCCTAGGGTTTTGATGCTGCCACGAGAAGAATGGTTTTCCCACAATATGCTTCCTCAAAGAGCCACAACAATGATATGCTCACCACCCCGCCTTTCCTTAAAGTATAGCAATTCTTGAGAAAACAAGGGCGAAGGTTCCTAAATTGGCTTTTCCGGTTAGGTTCTCCACTCATGATTCTGTTGAACCTCACCAAGAAGTCTTCAAAAGAAGGTTCAACACCAAAGTCTTGCTCAATCATTTGCCCACCCGTTCGACCATCGAAGGAATAAATGCAAGGCAACCATCTAGCACCATAACCCAACCATAACCCAACACATAGCCATCATCAACGAAGTACGAGTCAATAGGTGGCTTGGGGCTTGGGGTTGAAGGTTAAGGAGAGGGAATGGTAAATTTTGAGGAGTTAAGGTACGCTCACTCACAATAGGCTCGCTACACGGTAACAACGAGACCATGAGTGGTTCCTCCTCACCATGAGCTCTGTCTTCCCGTGTTTCTCTCATGAGAAGGTTTCTTATCTCACTTCCCACCTCGAGTTTGGTTTTGGTTAATTGGTGGGGGGGCTAAAGGGCACAAGGTAATCCTCTCTTGCCCATGTTGAAAGAAATTGGTGTTCCTTCGGCCATCATGCTCAACACCCAGGTCATGTTGCCAATGCCTCCCCAACAGTAAATGACTCGCACTCATTGGCACCAGCTCACACTAAATAGTGTCATTATACTTTGAACCAATTGATAAATGAACTAAAACTTGTCGGGTTACCTTTAGACCATCTCGATCACCAAGCTTCTTGAGCGAGTACGGTCGAGGGTGCGGAGTAGTTGGAACGTTGAGCTTGTCCACCATGTATGTCGAGGCGGCAGCGGTGCAACTTCCGCTATCAATAATGAAGTCTACAACCTTTCCCCCAACCTTGCACCGCAATTGGAGTGTAGAGTGGGTCTATTAAGGGACCAGACTATAAATTTTGATGTGTGATTATTCCCATGTTCTTTTAAGCGATTGATTCACCTGTCACTTCTAAACAAGTTTCGCTCGTCTCTTACGATGGGGACAACTGAATATCAGCAACTACTTTCCTGTCCAAGAAAAGAATAATCAGGTGTTTCTTTCTAGGTACTATTTTCTTATATTGTGCTACCAGTAGGGACAGGGCAACAACTTTTGAGCTGTAAGTTGATCTTTGATTTGCTTCAGGTGGATGGTGGGTCTCTGTGGGGTGGCATTATGCTCAGGATGATCTGGTAGGATTAGTTTCTCTACCATTCATGTATATAATGTGACAATTCAACTTTTCAGGGAAGTCAAGATGATGCAGAAGCGCTTGAGACAACTTCAAGCTGAGAGTAATAAGAGAGATGCGAAGATGTATGCAAACATGTTTTCTCGACTTACAAAAGATACAGATATTCCAGCAAAGGTATGCTTGCAGTTGTTTGAGTTGCTTCTATATGAATTCAAACTCTTGAAAGTAAGACATTATGAGTGTATTGGCGCATGCACAGATGTTTCTTTTCCTTTGCCCTGATCATTGTTCCAGTAAAGGATAACTGAAGGTCCTTGGATGGACATTGAATCTGATTGCTTGAAGTTTTGGTGACATGAAAATGATTACTCCTGCAAATACATCCCTTTAATGGAAAACATCCAACTTGTTTTCTTTTTAATTTTATTTTTTATAGGAAAAAGATACGTATTAATAATAGGATTAAAAGAATTGATGCTCAACTATTACCATACAAGGTTATTTACAACCCAAAAACAAGCCATCTATAAAGTCTACCACATTAAAAGAGGAAGAGCTAAACTTCCTATTCATCCAAAAGAAGAGGGACTTGACAAAATTGTCTTTCAATCTCTGAAGAGGGATTTCCATCCCCTCAAAAACCCTTTTGTTCATTTCTTTCCAGATAACCCAAACAATCACATGTGGTATAACCAAGACCTTCTTCTTGGGTTGCTGCCAAAGAAACTCTCCCAATATAGGAGATGACTCCTAAAGTCCTGATTGAGTAGGATACAACCCAAGAGACACCAAGACAACCAAAGGCTAAAGCCCTAAGAGACACCAAGAGAACATTCAGCTTGTTAACATGAGAGCTGATCCATTTGCTGAACTTCATGTCCATTTTTGTGTAAATTGTTGTATCTTTTGGCTCCAATTATATTCTGGAATTCCTCACTATCCATTTAGAAGTGGTGACAGTGATGATGATGGGAAGCCAGAAGGAAATCCCGTTCTGGTACCCCATGGTTGGTCTATAAGAAACTTAGCTCCATCATATCATAACACGTTCCAGAACAATGCAAATATAATCAGACTATCTAAGAAAAATTTGTTATACCAGTTGTTCTGTGGGTACTGGGTTCATTGCATCTGAAACAAGAAATATCAAATATGAAGAGAATCCCAGATGGATACCTGATGCAGGATGACAATAAAGGATGGGCTAACTTATAGCATATCTTCATATAGTTGGGGAATGTTTTATTTTAATATTATCACATATTTTCGAGGGTATGTTTTTAATCACAAAGACAAAACTACTTGAATTATCGTTTGAGGGGTAAAAAACTAAAAATTCAAATTTGGTTATACAAAAGCTAATTTACCATACTTGAAAAAACTTTTCGAACGAGTTAAAAGGTCTAAAAAAGCCGTTTGACAAACATGCCAAGACCCAACATTCAACGAATGTTGAAGATCAGCATTTCGGTCAATTACATTCAAAAGCATCACCAACAAGAAATTGTCATAACCTAAATTGACACTCCTAAGTCCTAACTCTACAGCTCGACACTAGATCTAAACAACCTAGTTAAAAATCAAAAGCCATTGCATCCCATAAGTAAACTAATGCTACCGCTTGACTTACCAAGTTAGTGGCTGTTTAATGGCTAGAACCGAAGAGTGCTTCATTCTCCATTATAGCTACTTGTACCTTTCCCAAACAATGGATTTCTGACCAGGACACCGAACCAACTTAAACTGATAGATGGCATTACCATAAGGACCAGTAACCTTCTCGCAACCGGTCACCGTATATAGCCCATCATACACATAGATGGTGCTCCTTAACGCACCATTATGATTGATATATCCTGAACCAGGCTTCACTCCTCGGATCACCCTTACAAAATTCCCTTCAGTGATGCTGTTTTTCAAGGCTAAGTTACCCCCTTCCAGCACTTGATCTCTGGTGTTTTTAGAATCAAATGTCCCTCCTTCCCCAGTATATATTAGTACACTCGGTGTTACCATAACATCCAGGTACCCTTCTGTCACCACTATAGAAGCTGCCAAGAGTCGGCCATCAAAATGTAGCATATAGTCTATGCCATGACAGAGCCGAGCATGTAGGCCAACAATCACCAGCTCCACCCTGTATTCAAACTCATCTTGAACTCTGACACCAAAAACTGGCCCAATTGACCTAGGCATTTTGGGCAACCTCCCGCTTTGTTTCAGCAACATCCATGTGTTTACATCGAGCCTCTGCGTCTTGCCTGGTTCTTTGCTTCGCATCCAATACTCATCTCGGAACAAGGCCAGCCACCTCTTTTTCTGTTCCCTTTCATAGGTCCATTCATGGGTGAGGCCCTTTACAAATTCACCAATATTTTCCTTCTCATTGCTGTAAGATTTAGCGGGCAACAAGGTTTTGCTTGTTTGGCTGAGATTCTGCACAAGTCTGCCTCTTTTAGCCCCTTTGTCGAACTCATGAGTGAAACCCTTTTCACTTTCCGCTCTATGTTCCTTGTCATTGCTGTAAGATTTAATGGGCAACGAGATTTTGCTTGTTTGGCTGACATTCTGCACAAGTCGGCCTCTGTTTGTCCCTTTGTCAAGTTCATGAGTGAAATCCTTTTCACATCCTGCTTTATTTTCCTGGTCATCGCTGTAAGATTTAGCAGGCAACGAGCTTTTGCTTGTTTGGCTGACATTCTGCAAAAGTCGGCCTCTTTTGGTCTCTTTGTCAAATTCATGAGTGAAACCCTTTTCGCGTTCTGCTTTATTTTCCTTGTCCTTGTAGTAAGATTTAGCAAGCAGCGTGCTTTTGCTTGTTCGGCTGAGATTATGCACAAGTCTGCCTCTTTTAGTCCCTTTGTCAAACTGCTGGCGTGCGCATCCTGAATATCTTTTGGAACAATCATTCCAACTTGTGAAGTTGCTCTTCTTGTTACAATCAGTCCTGCTAGAACAATCATTCCCACTTGTGAAGTTGCTCTTCCTGTTACAATCAGTCCTGCTAATTAGGCTGTTGGGATGGCCAATCCTTGGGTAGGTTTTCGGCGCTGTTTTTCGAACTCTTCCCCAGTAATACATCTGTTGTAACTTCTCAGTGCAGTAGCCTGCCAAAGATTTTTGGATTGTTTACACGATTATGCACTGATAGAGGCTCTGAACTGCAAAAAACAAAGATTAGAAGCATTGAGAGTTTGAGGGTGCTTAAGAAAATGCTTACAATGAACAAGACTAGGCTCTATCATGTAACCTCCATTAGGGATCGTGTTTCTTAGAGTTTTGGCCTGGACGGTTTGAAAAGGTAGTTTGTGGGGATGATTTCAAAATTCAAAACTAAAAGTTACAGTTACCAAAGTAAAGGGTATATTAACTTCTCAGAATATCTTCGTACAGTTGAAAATCTCTTTTGTATTTTGAATATTATTTGCATATTTCATGGGTATGTTTTTGGTATATTTGATATGCAAAAATATTAGGATAGTATCAAGTTAATATTTTTTTTCCAGTAATTGATATATTCTAGTTTCTACTAGTATTCTTAGCTATATATATTAGGAATAAATCGACTTTGAATATTATGATTTGTGGAGAATCACAATTAAGTGAGGATCGTTGGTTTTGTGTGAATCCTGGCACTGTTCGGCAAAATTAGTGTTTTAGATAGCAGATAGCGGTTTTTGTAACGTATAGCGGTTTAAGCAGCGGATAACGGTTTAAGTAGCGGATAGCGGATGACTGTTCAAATGAGAATTGTGTTCGGTAAATTAAGCGGTTCAATTTAGAAAGGGTATTATTTGACCGAAAAATATGAAACGCTACTCCAAACGCTAAATGTTAACTTTATTAGCGTTTCACAAAATGCTCCTCAAAACGCTAAATGCTCCTCAAAACGCTAACTTACCCAACGCTAATATTTATGCAATTAGAGTTTTGACTTGGTCAAGACGCTAAACGCTACCCCAAACACTATTGCCGAACACAGCGTGAAGCTGAGATTAGTTAGACTTCTAAGGCTCTGTTCGGCAAAGAGGGTGGATTGGGCAGCGGATAACTGTTTGGATAGCGGATAGCTGTTTGGATAGCTGATAGCTGTTAAAGTAGTCGTTTGTAAAAAATGCGTTCGGTAAAATTAGAGTTTAGAGTAGATAGTGAATGTAAAATGACCTAAAAGGACATAACCGTTGTATTATTATTATTATTATTATTATTATTATTATTATTATTATTATTATTATTATTATTATTATTATTATTGGTTTTCTATTTTAAGAGGAGACAAGTGGCTTTGTTTTGAGGCATGCTCTCTTGCAATTTACAATACATGTCATGGTGATCCTTTGCCAAATGGAATACCACTGCCCAACAAATATATTAATCATTGTTTAATAAAATTGGGGAAGAATTTGCCTTTGCCCTTGCCCAAGCCATGAGAAAGTGGGCATGTGCAGCCAACATGTAACAAATGGGAGAAGCAATGGGCATATTTGGAACAAAACAATTTAAACGCTGCTTATGGTAATTGATGTTACCCATAGTAACATCAAAGAAATGAACAGTAAATGCTCCTTCTGACGCTATAAGTTTATACAAAGTTGCTTTGCCGAACAGTTAAAAATTTGATAAAATAACGTTTTAATCGATAAAAACGCTAAACGCTAATCCAAACGTTGTTGCCAAACAGGGCCTAAACCATCTGTATCATATTATGGTGGCTTTGTTCGATCTATGTTGGGCGAGATCTTGCCTGAAATATAAGTCGAGTTTGTTATTTGAACAGAGACTACGGTGTATCTTCATGTAAACTCTTTTTCTGAAACCGGCTGTTTATACCTGATTATCCATGCTAAATAAACATGAAGCCAGAACGTATATGATACAAGATTGTTTGCATCTTTATCTTCATCAATCTTAAATGACGGAAAGCGAGATTTGCAAACTAACAATGGTGCATTATGTTGTCAAAAGTTACTGAAATTCTTCTGTAACACTGAAGCTATATGACAAAAGATTTGGTTCAATTAACCTTTGCAGAAACAGAAGGTAGAAAGAGAGGAAGTGGCTATGACAATGGAGATGAATGGACCAGTAGATTCTTCTTCTGCTCCTGATGATACAAAACCTGCACTTTCTTGTTAAAAGGCGTATGTCCGATAATGTTTGTATATGGTATGGCTGGAAAAATATACTTAAAGTTCACTGATACATAACCTAGTTTCATTTTGCTTGATTTGGTGATGTCCCACATAAGAGTTAAGTATGACAAGGTTGCACGTAGATGTATAAAAAAAGAAGGCGTTAGTTAAGTTTGACAAGGTTGCACGCAGATGTATAATAAAGAAGGCGTTTGAATCTTCGCAAGAGGAATTCGCCCATATTAGTGAATCTCTGCTGATGATTTTAATGTTGTTTGGGAGTGTGCGTTTGTGTAATGAAAATTACTCATGTAGTCTTTATTTGCAAGTTTTCTAAACTTCTTTTTAAATTGTGTTTAGGCTAATCTTTTAAATTGTAATAGATTTCTTAAACATACTTGTACTTGGAATTGAAGTCAAGGTAGTTAGAGTTTTATTATTGTATAAATAGATGGTTTTATTTATGTGTTACTAAAATATTTACGTCGGGCAGTACCTCTCCTTGTGCTGGTATTAGGCTACTTAAGCTGCTTTTGTATGATTGATGGAAGACCTTCTTATCATTTCTGTTATGGCTTTCTTGTTGATCATACTCATACACACGAAGTAGCGAAGAAATTCGATAGTGAGAAAGGTACGTAGTGACGATACTGTAAAGGAGAGGGCCGAAATGGAATATCATATGTAGTATAGAATCAGATCTGAAGCTCTTTACTAGGATTGAAACAAGCGAGGAACGAGTGACCACATGGTGATTTGCAATCACCTCAATCTTTTCCAAAGATTGGAAAGTTTTGAGATATCTTTATTTTTTTTTTGGTAAGGAATAAGTTATTTTGGATTTTCATGTCATATAGTAGGCCCTATTCTCTTTTTTTTTTCCATGAAACAGGTAAGAGGAAGTGTAATTAAAGTATGAAAGGTAAATAAAGTAGGTAAAGTAAGTAAAGTTGTTAATTTGAAACCAAGTTTGCTCGCATATGGCTCATCACAGAGTCTACGCCCAAGTGTTAACTTAAAACCAGATCGGGGAATTGATAGGCTATTCTGTTAGCCCTACATGTTAGGGTATCTTTAATGGGGAGTACTCCATTCTAAGTGGCATGACATGTGGAAGAGAGAGGAGAAAGAAAAAAAAAAAAGAAAAAATGAAAAGGACGAGAGAGAAAGGAGATTGGGTTGCTCCTTGGTGTCAAGGGGTGACTTTAATTTGTACAACACTCGTGCGGCGCTAGCAAACTTTAATTCGATTTTATATTAAAATTTGCTAGTAAGTCTTTCACAAGTTTAACTTAGACAATGAGAGACTAAGAAAGCTTTGAAGACAAAGAAGAGAGATAAGAATGAGTTTGGGAGAATGCTTTGAGTATTGCTTTCAATTGTTGGATGGTTACAGATGAGACCTCAAGGGGTATTTATACACTTTCACCTCCTTAATGGACGGTGGAGATTGATTTGATCTAACGGTCCATATTGTGTCTCTAGAACCTTCTATATAAAAATCTAATAATGTATATAAGTGTAGAGTACTATAGAATATTCTAGGACATTCACGAGTAGTCTAGGGAATTCTAGAGAATTCTAGAGACCTCAAGAAAAATACGGAATATTCTTGATGTTTCTAGAACATTCCGGGACAATCCAACTGGTTCCGAAAACTTCTGTGACATTGGGGAACTCAACTCTTTGATAAAATTTGACAAATTGAAGTATGTTTTTTTTATTTTTTTTTCCATTCAAGAATTATTACCTTTGCTTTAAAAAAAGGATAAGTCAATTTATCTCATCTTTAATTATAAAAAAAATAAAATAAAAAACTAAGAGAACCCTATGTGAAGTTACTTCCATTAACAATGTAGAGAGAGAAATGTCAATATTTTGCTTATGTGGCAAGTGGAGTATTCCATTTGAGATACTCTTCAATAAAGGTGACCCATAGACCTGTCAATACGGGCGGGCGAGCCGGTTACGGGTCGGTCGTATATCGGGTTCGGGTAAATACGGGTCGAGTGTATTTCGGGTTCGGGTAAATACGGGTCGGGTATATTCCGGTTTGGGTCGGGTTTGCGGGTCATGACCGCCCTTTTTCTCAGTCACTTACAACTAATAAAATTGATTATAATTAGTCAAAGACGCCTATGTAATGTATCATTCCATTCCAAGTTCGATCACCATGATATATCATAGTTGTATTGACATATTAATATACACCTAATGGACAAAATTTAACAATTTTCAAGTCTACAAGTATTATGCAGTTTATGTCAACAATCACGAATAACAATACTTATGAAATATATAGGGTTTTGGGATGCTAATATACTAAACTTTTGGTGTATTGACAATAATGACCGAACTTTGACCTTTGACAATAATACACTATTTTTGAAAGAGAGGAGAGATGCGGATCGGGAGTTTGAGGTTCACCAAAGAGTGAGTGAGTGAGTGACAGTGTTAGGGTTTTGTTTTGGTCATTTGTTATTTGATTATTTCATTTGTATATCGCTCTCTACGCATAGCTTTCCAAAACCACCCAATATTTTACTTTTGGGCCTTAATTTTCATGGAATGGGCCCATTTTTTTGCACAAGGCCAAAGTAGACGTAACACTTAAAATTAAAGTGTCTGACCCAACGGGTCGACCCAAACCTAACCCGACCTGACCCGTTTTTTACCGGGTTCTTTGGGTCGGGTCATTTTCGGGTCCCAGGTCGGAATTTCGGGTTCAAAACCCACTTTTTGCGGGTCGGTTTGGGTCGGGTTTCCGGGTCGGGTCGAGAATTGACAGGTCTAGTGACCCACATTGGGTTTTCTCTTAGCTATAATTCAACATTTTCCCTTCACCATCATTGTCATCTTCATCTAAGGTGCAAGCCTCACAAACTTCATCAATTGGGCTAAACCATATGAGGGATTCATATTTTAATAGATCTAAATCTTCAACAATCAGGAGGGTTCATTATCAAGAGTTAAGATGAGATTTATTCAAGCAGGCTCCACCAATATGTGTAAGCAACTTCAGTTTTAGTAGCAGAGGCAATAACCATGTGAAATTATGCTCAAGCAATAATTGATTAAGGGTATCATTCAATTGTGGTTGAAGGCGATAATCAGATGTTAATCTAAATTTTAAAAGGAGAAATTCATACTCTTGGGAAGATTCAAACTTTAGTGGTGGATGTTAAGCTATTCCTCAATAGACGCAACCAATTATTAATCATATTTATCAATAAAGGGAATCGAGCGGCAGATTGGATGGAATCACTGAGTTTTTCTTTCTCTTTTTCCTCTAGTGTATTATAGAATTTTATTTCTTGTAACTCTTTTTTATCAATCGTCCTAGAAGACAACTTAGGTAAATTCCTTGAGCGAAGGACTACCTAACCGTTATACATTCTTATCATTTCAAAAAAAAAAAAAAAAACCCAAAAAGACCCACACACATCTTGATGCCAAACCCTAACATATAACAACTATCAAGAGCTCAATCATATTATTTCTTTTCAATTTAATATGCAAATATATAAATTTATACTTCGAAAATATCTTACCCCAAATTTTGTATCATTTTCAATAAAAAAATTACCATACAGTCGTCATCTCTAAACCCTAACATGGTTGGTCATTGAAAGGGAGATACCATATGTAATAAAAGCAAAGTTTAGCTGAATATATGACATAAATTACACCAATGGAAAGGCAAGCCAAAAAGATGAAGATGGTAGATGTCAAATACCACAACTCAACAAAGTTAGTTTGGTAGGGGAGACATATTCACTACGTAAACCCTACATTTGACCTCAGCCTTTTTAGCTTCATTCATTCATATATGCTTCTCAACGTAACTCATCTTTTTACAACCAGACAAACTCCACGAAAACTCAGTAACTGACGAGCTACGAACTGATAGAGTGGCAAATATATGTACGTAGTACATGCAAGAAGCACACGGGTTCACATTCTAGTGAAAATAAACGAGCATTATTTGCATGACCTTCGACCATATGGGTTCATCAAAACATGTATCTCCATTGATTATCTTCCTTTTTCTCTCAAGTTTAACCTTCGATGACGTTGTTTCGCATTCAATAGTTGAGTTTCTACCTGGCTTCGATGGTCCTCTTCCTTTTACGCTTCGAACAGGGTTAGTTTAATTTCTGATTTCCCCTCGTAGCTTTTGATAGCACGAGTAGTATGTATGAACATGCTTTGCATGAAAATGTCAAGATTTATTATTGTAACGCTCCGGTTCCCTACCTTAAAAGAAGGTGTACCTTGATAATATAAGTAGTTATTTCATTCCCTTTAAGTCATACTTAACCATATATTTGGGATGTTACATTTATAATCAAGTACGTACGTGAACGTATGGTAGGTACATTGGAGTGGATGAAGGGGAGGAGGTACAATTGTTCTACTACTTCATAGAATCACAGAATGATCCCAAACAAGATCCCTTTCTCCTCTGGTTAACCGGAGGACCGAGCTGCTCCTCAATCTCTGCCATCGTTTATGAAATCGGTTCTTATTTAATTCCCATTTCCTTTTCTTTTTTTAAGCTTAATGGTTGTACTTTAGCAGGTAGATTGGTAAATTCATTGCATTTCTATAACATAAATAAATTTGTAGGGCCTATGAAATTTGAAGAGATCAAGAACAATGGCAGTATTCCCAGATTAGTGCCTAGAGAGTATGCATGGACTAAGGTGGTTATTCACTCCTTACTTAAAATACCACCAAAGTTAGAATTATTTTTGCCCAAAAACTTTTGTGCTTATGCAGTAACTAATTGTGTTGCTATATGATCAGACAGCAAACATACTCTTTGTTGATTTACCAGTGGGTACTGGCTTCTCTTATGCTAAAACATCTCATGCAAATTATTCCGGCGATTTTAAGACATCTTCTAATATTAACCAGTTTCTGAGGAAGGTAAAACAAGGTCCTCTGTATTTCCTGTCAGATATATTCACAATGGACCATGATAACCATCTTGACTCAAGATGGTTCTTAACCATCTTGAGTTATTCATATTTCACATTTTTGTAACTTTTATTAATATTTTCTTTAATAATTATATATATTTATCAATTATAATAATATAATACTTATTAGGCGGGTTAAAAAATATAATAATAGCTTAATTTTATCAATCATAGTAGAAAATCCACATTTTATACATAGTTTTATATTTATGAAATAAATATAAATAAATAATTATTTTTAAATTATTTATAAGTTGTAGTAAACTTGAAAATGATGAAACATACCTTTAGAATGATTTAAATATACTTACATTTCACTCTATTAGTGATTTAGAAGAAATGCAAGATGGTTAAGAGTCATCTTATGTTAAGATGTTTATCATTTTCGATTCAGAATTACTACTGCTTTTACTATGTAAGATGTTACATCGATCGATGCTGCCATTGGCGATTTTGTAGTGGTTCATCAATTACCCAGAATTCGTTTCAAATTCTCTTTACATTGGAGGAGATTCCTACAGCGGATTTACCCTGCCTTTGTTTTTGGAAGACATGTTGAAGGGTAAAATAATTCACCTTTCCTTCTCTCGAATCAAATATGTTTATGATCATTTAATTAGCTCAGTTATTATCGTAATCTACTTATTTGGGGCCTTTTAATTGAGCTCTTGAAGTAAAAAAATCAGTGTTTTGACATATTTTACCCAGGGAATGATCAAGGAATGAAGCCACATCTCAACATTAAGGTTAAGTACTTAATCATGCAAGCAAATTACATTAATTATTTACTAGCATAACCTTTTTTTTATTTGCCATATGCACAATCAAACTGTCTGTCTTCTAAATCAATATCTTATCATGTATCTCAGTAAAAATTAAGCATGCATGGGTACTAGCTATTATAAATTATCAAACTCATATTTTTCCTTATTATCCTTCATTCGCGTAACACATAATTATCAGTAACAACAAGATTTCGACGATTATCATTTTCATTTATTTTAATACAAGTCAGGGCTATATATTAGGAAATCCTTCAACGGATAGATCCATAGATCACAGTCATATAATTCCATTTGCTCATGGCATGGGACTTATTTCCGACGAACTGCACGAGGTAAACCGAACACGAACCATCCCTAGCCACCCAAGTTATATTTATTTTTCAACTTCTTTTCATACATCATCTTATATATATTTGGGCAATCTTTTGGTATGCGCAGACATTGGAAAGAAGTTGTAAAGGTGAATTTCATTATGTGGATCCCAGCAATATTGAATGTCTGCAAAACATTCAAGCCTTTCAAGCAGTAAGCATATATCACCTACATTGATTTACTTATTTTCTTAAATATAATTTTGGAAATATGTATAATATATGCGAAAATTAAATACAATGAAGGGCATAAACGGAATCCAAACTGTGATGATACTGGAAGAATTCTGCGGCGTTGCTTTTCCAAGAGGAAGGGCACTGGAAGATCCTTACATTATAAGGTCAAGGACTGAAAGGGCAAACATTCTACTTCAACCTCCTCAACTTGGTGACTTTAGATGTCGTGTATGTCTTCCTCACTCCAATATATATTACATGCACTCGGAGCATGTACTCCAAATATTTTAGAGTGAACAAACATAACAATTAAAGTAATATAAACAACGTAACATATATAGATGAACAATCGTAATATCTAGAGCACATATTCCAAGTGCGCCTAATAAATTTTATCCTCATTCACTATTTCTACTTTTTCAAAAATGATTATATTAAACCTAGTTAATTTTCTTCGTCACAGATCTCCGATCCCCTTATATTATACTCAATCTCTGATTAAAATTGATGTTCTTCTCTAGCTAACATATAGTAGTATAGATTGTTTTTGTTATTTTAGAGCAACTATATGTGCTAAACTTTTCTCTGATTCATTACTGCTAGAAAGAAGGGTATGAGCTTATCTACCAATGGATGGCCGATATGAAGGTGCAAGAAGCCCTTCATGTTAGAAAGGTTTGACAACTTACCAATTGTAATTTTTTCGATCGTCTTACTAAATTTAATAGTTGCATGCTTGCAATTGTTTTATCATGCATGTTCATTTTTTAATTTTAGGGAACCATTGGGGAATGGAGAAGGTGCAATTATGGTTTTACGTATCTGTTCCAAGTCATGAGTAGTGTCAAGTACCATGCAAACCTAAGTACCAAAGGAATTCGATCCTTAATTTACAGGTCAGTTGGTTATAATAATATTTAACCATATTTTTCTTTTTTCTGATTCATTACTTAAGCTATCAAAAATTCGCGATCGAGTCATTTTGGGTCCGGACGAATCGAGCATCATACGAAAAGTTGAGGTCCGATACCTCTTTTTTCGGGTATTTTCGACTTGAACAATTCAGACAAACCAAAATTCAGGTCAATATCGAGTTCAGTCAATATAAAAATGGAAAATATAGCGTTCGGATTTTTGATCAAATGGGTCAAAGTAAAATTTATGACCGTATCTAATTTTTTCAGGATGAACTAAATCGAGTTTTCAAATCAGACAGTGTTTTGACAGCGCTACGTCTTTTCCAATGGGCGCGACATTATTCTTAATTTCTTTGTTAATACTGAAATTAATTACAGTGGGGATCATGACATGGTTGTACCATTTTTGGGGACCCAAGCATGGATAAGATCTTTGAACTACTCCATTGTTGATGATTGGCGTCGTTGGTGGGTTAATGCCCAAATTGCAGGGTTAGTAATTAGTATGCTGCTCTCCTTTGCTTTTGGTCCTACATATATTTATCTAAGACTCCATCATTTGTGCCTTTATTTGAACTTATGATGCATTTCACTTTTCATAATGTAGCTTTACAAGGACTTACTCCAATAGGATGACTTTTGCAACTGTCAAGGTTAGTCAATTACCTTTTGCACCTAATTATATATCTTAAATTTGGATACACTTATAGTGGTTGTCAACCATGACAACCACCGTAAATAAAATAAATTTTATTCGTACATGTGTTAAGTTTTACCTTGACCATTAGCTTTCTTATTTAATATAAAATTGTAAAATATAATTTTTTAACTTTTAGTTTATTTTAAAAAAATTTTAAATAAATATTTTTCAAAATATGCTTATTTAACTAGGCAAAAATTTAGATTTAAGATATTTAAATTTTAAAAAATTTCAGAAAATTTATTTTAATTAAGAAAATATATTTAATAATGTTGTAATAAATAAAAAAATGAATGGCGAAGATAAAAATTGACACACGTATGGATAAATATCATTTTCATTGTGGTAGTTGTCATGGTTGACAACCACTATAAGTTTTTTCTCTTAAGTTTAGCTGATTATTATAATAGACAAATCTAACTAGAAGAATCATAATATGGTAAAGGTTTGTTGTACATTGTTTAAGGGAAGTTAAGTGAAGAGATTATAAATATAAAAGTTAAATTTATAATCTATTAGCTTGAACTTTTGGGTGGAAATAAGTAGTACAGTTCAATTTCTATGTAACGCCCAAAATTATGAGTGGCAATATCCTATTGATATTTTTGCATATGCTCCTCAATATAAAACTAAACTGTCTTTTTTTAATACTTCAACTAGTATTTGTCTATGAGGATACTTTGATAATATTGTTTAATCTTATTATCTATCCGGTAGTTTTTATATGTAGAAAATTAAATAATGTCAAGGTGTGAAGGTTAAATAATAAATATGGAAATTGACCATAATGTAAAACTAGTGCTTTATATCTACATGCCTATGTATGAAAATGTTCCATAATGATAGAATTTTGCATTTTTATAATTTTATTGCGTGGTTTTTGTTTACATGCAGGGAGCAGGGCATACTGCTCCAGAGTACAAACCCGAAGAATGTTTAGCCATGTTTGAGAGGTGGATCAATGGCCACCCACTCTAAAATCTAAACTCGATCTGTATTTTATGTCGTATGCATAATATATATTTTCTAGATAAAAGTTTCTTGATCAAGGGGACTAATTAGTCAAACACATCCCAAAGAATGTTTAATTGTACTTGCAATGTTAAGGAAATCCTGCCTAACTCATGCTCCCTTTCTATAAGCAATACATTAGTTAGTTTTAATTAGTATATAATGTATGTGGAGTGATAGATTACGTAAATTCTAATTGTTATGGGACTATAAATTAAGGATTATTGGATGATAATACACTGAACTTTAGGGGTATTGGACAATAATGCACTGAACTTTTTTCTTGGACTCTAATACACTGAACTTTGAGGGTATTGGACAATAATGCACTGCACAATTCAAATTTGGTGGTTGACGTGGTGGTTGTCCCACTTTGGGTATCGTTTTTCTATTTTTTTTCCAAAAAAATATATCAGTCATCCTGCTTATGTGTACTTTCTTACACGCCAAAAGTTTTTTTCTGAAATAATAAAAAAACGACACCTCAAAATAGGACAATCACCGCGTCAACCACCAGCTGAATTGGTCTGAGTGCGTTATTGTCTAATACCCTCAAAGTTTAGTGTATTAGAGTCTAAGAAAAAAGTTCAGTGCATAAATTAATGTATAAGTTGTTAAGAATTATTTCAAGTGCATGAGATGTGGAAGGCCTCGGAATAAGCTCGGGGACACTTGAGGATCAGCCGTGCCCTGAATGAGATGGACTGGGCTGGGCCAGACCTCCCACCATTGTGGAAAGAAATTGAAAATTTTATGTTTGGAAATCAGCTAACTCGATTGTTAATTTTATTGAACATAATTTTTATTTGAGCAGTTGTTTGCTATACGCTAAGTCGATATTCGTCACACTGACACAAATTGTTGAACGGTATTTTGATTCCATTTATACTCAAGTTATGGAAATAAATAATTATTCTTTTTTGTAACTGACACTATTTGGTCTCCAAACAGTTAATTTCGGTTAGAAGATTATTTTAGAGTTACTTGAATTTGCTATATTTATTAGGGTATTCAGCCTAGTTTGATGTGGCCGAATTATGTGCTTCCAAATCATCCTTGTGAGATCTCTTTCTATTCCACTTTCCTAGTGTTTGTTGAAAGTTTTTACTATGAGATTGAAATTTGACTTATATCTTGTTGTCTTTTGAGATATGTTTATTTTCGTTGTGATATAATATTCTTGTTCTCGTTGCGTTATAAGGTTATTTGGGATTTTTTTGTAATCTCTCTCTATTATAGTAGATTTCATTTTGCCTCTCTTGATTTTTCTCATATTGAGTTTCCACATAAAACCTTACCTTCATCACTTCTATATTATTTTTATTTATTTTCTCAGTACTTACTACCTTTATCCCATTATATTTGTCAATTTAACTAATTGGAAAAAGCAAGACACATTGAAATTAGGGTGAAAAGTTTGTAATTTGTCCAAATTACTCATATATTAATTGAGAATAATAGTTATTAGAATTATAAAATGTGATAAACGACTTATTAATTAAAAGTAAAAATGGAATCACAATTATTAAAATGATAAAAGTGACAAATAAATTTGGACAATAAAATTAGTCATAGAGACAAACATTTTGTCATTTTGAGACGGGGACACTACGTCCTTAAATTAATTATCTCGGCCAAATATTAAATATTAAATATTAAATTAATTATCTCGGTCTAATATTTTAATTCTAAGGCTTTTCAATTAATTCACGGCCACAATCTGCTTGCCATGTGCATTTAATTTGGGTTGATTAATTAACATAAACGATACTATGATGGGCATTGTTTACGATGATCTAAAAAAATGACCAAATTTATGCATTGACCAACAACTTGACGTTATCTTATGGACGAGGAAGGTCCGTGTATTCTGTGTTTTGTTTTTTTTTTTTTTTAATTCAAGTTGTCGTATTACATGCAAGTTCAAAAGAACACAGTTTGTTTCGTCCCCTTCAAAATGAACTTTAAAAAATTGAAAATGAATTAAATGATACGACTCTTAGGATAAGACATCTCTTGAATGTCTTGCCTTATATAAAACTCATATATTTAGAAATCAAATTAGATAAAAAATGTATAGTTAACTTCTATATGACTATAATACTACATATAAAATATATATTGTACAAATTTATATTGTTATTATAATTTTTAAAATTTACAAAAAAAGTGTAAAATATGCACATCGAATAAGGTTTATTCAATTAGGATGTCATTTATAATTGTTTTCATGACCAACACATTTCAAACTTTTGATAATTGATAATCAGTAGTATTTATAAAAAAAAAATTGGTGTAAAACATTATCATAAATATTAATTTATAAAAAAATAAGACACATAAAATATGTCTTCCCAAGACTCGTATATCATTCAAAAAAAAAAAAAGCTCCTATACCCAACTTGAGGCGGATAAGTTGAAGATGAAGCACACTCCCACCCCAGTTGTCTTACTCTGTGTTGTGTAAAGATAATATGGTGGTCGAAAGTGAAGAAAGGTCAAGACTGCCTGCATCAACAGCTATTCACAAAGACAACAATGGCGACTTGTGTGTGGACACCGGCCATGCCCGTCTTCTCCAGCTTGGCTACAAGCAAGAGCTCAACCGCGATCTCTCGTATTGTTTACCAATCCATTTCATTCCTTGTCATTCTTAGCATCTCTATTTCTATGAAGCCAGTACTATATTATATATCATATCATATCATATTATATATCATATGAATTGAATGATACAATAAGAACTACATATTTGGCAGGGTGGTGTCCAACTTTGCATTCTCATTCTCCATCATATCGGTGCTGACTGGGATATGTTCGTCGGTTTATCAATGGCTGAGATTTGCTCTGCTTACCCGACTTCTGGTGGTCTTTACTATTGGAGTGCCAAGCTTGCTGGCCCCTCCTGGGCTCCTTTTGCATCCTGGCTCACTGGCTGGTTTTTCACTTTCACCTTTGTCCCTTGTCAGTAAAATAAATAAACCAATCTGTCATTTTATGTAATGCATGAATTTGACACTGAATTTTGGCTGCAGGTTCAACATGTTTGGTCAGTGGGCTGTTACTACAAGTGTGGATTTCTCCTTGGCACAGATGATCCAAGTGATCATTCTGCTGAGTACTGGTGGCAAAAATGGTGGTGGTTATGAGGCATCCAAATATGTGATCATGGCTTTCCATGGAGCTATTCTTTTTCTACATGCTACTTTGAATAGCCTTCCTATTTCATGTTTGTCTTTCTTTGGACAACTTGGTGCTGCTTGGAACATGCTAGGTATCATCAGTTTCTATCTCTGCCTCAACATTTGAAGATCCACACCATTGAAACTATTCAAGAATTTTCACCTTAATAATGTTGTATAACATTTATAGGTGCCTTTGTCATCATGATTTCGATCCCCTTGGTAGCAAAGGAAAAAGCAAGTGCAAAGTTTGTTTTCACCCACTTCAACTTCGACAATGGCGATGGAATCAACAGTAGACCTTACATTTTTCTTCTTGGGCTGCTCATGAGCCAGTACACATTTACAGGGTATGACGCATCTGCTCACATGGTAAGATCGATGTAATTTTAAGACTTTTGTAATCAATCTAACCAATCGTTATTCAAATTTCGGCAGAAAAGCTCATGAGCAAATTGTTCTGCCATTGATTTCAGACAGAGGAGACAAAAGGTGCAGACAAGAATGGACCAAAAGGGATCATCAGCGCAATCGGGATATCGATAATCTTTGGGTGGGTTTACATCCTTGGGATCAGCTTTGCTGTCACCGACATTCCCCATCTCTTGAGCAGTGAAAACGATGCTGGTGGTTATGCTGTGGCTGAAGTATTTCATCTAGCTTTTAAGAGTCGATATGGGAATGGGGTCGGAGGAATTCTCTGTCTTGGTATAGTTGCTGTCGCTATATTCTTCTGTGGGATGAGTTCAATAACCAGCAATTCCAGGTACGTACACGTTCCTGGCCTCTTTTTCGCTTCTTAATTGTAAGTGCTTATTAAGGAGAAATATTCTTGACAGGATGGCGTATGCATTCTCGAGAGATGGAGCCATGCCATTCTCATCAGTGTGGCATAAAGTGAACAAACAGGAGGTTCCTGTCAATGCTGTCTGGATGTTTGCACTCATTTCCTTCTGTATGGCATTAACGGTACGCCCTTATTGAATGAATCTATATTTAGAACTGGCATAACTTGACCCAAACCCAAAATGACCTGAATTTATCTTTCACCAAAATTCTTTGTTTTCACAAGACAATCTCATCGAAATCAAAATACAGCTACCTGAAATTAACATGATCTGAATGACCCAATTGTCACGTCTACCTATGTTAGCTTCACAACTCAATCCAACCAAATGTTCCATGCATTGTGTACTTCTTTGTGGGCGTTCCATCTCACACAAATACCGCTCCTTTTGCAGTCTCTTGGAAGCTTGGTGGCATTTCAGGCGATGGTATCAATCGCAACAATCGGGCTATACATAGCATATGCCTTGCCCACCTACTTCAGGGTCACCTTAGCTCGCAAGTCTTTTGTCCCGGGACCTTTCAACTTGGGTAGATTTGGGATTATTGTTGGATGGATTGCTGTTCTCTGGGTAGTTATCATCTCTGTCCTATTCTCTTTGCCGGTTGCTTACCCTATTACCACGGAGACCCTCAACTATACACCGGTTGCTGTTGGCGGACTGTTGGTCTTAACTGTTTCTTCTTGGATGTTTAGTGCAAGACACTGGTTCAAAGGACCTGTTACAAACATAGATATTTGAAGTTTGTAGTACAACTGTATTTTGTGATACTATCATGCATACACAAATTTGATTTTCTAAGAGCCAAAGAGGAGGCAGCTGCTCGATGACCAGCCATCATCCAATTTCCCAACAGAAGTTCAAATCTTGGTGGAGCGAAAAAATTCTCATGAGTGGAAAATTGCTGGATTTATGGGTTATGCTTGTAATGGACAATATGGCGACCCTTGACTTCATAAAGAAGATAAAATTAGGAAAAAGCTTGGTTTTCTTAGAGCATTATATATGATCATTTATTTGAGTTTCATTTACAATTGTTTTTATTGCCAACTTTCTGGTCTTATTAGCAACGAATGATTTTGAGTTCTGCCATTATGCGTTTTCCCTCCATATTAGGAGCATTCTCACCATGCTTGAAAACTATATTCTACAATCTACACCATAAGGCCAAAACAGAACTGCCCAAAGTTATCTTATCGCTGTGTCTGATTCCTTATGGTTTCAAAAAAACAACACCCTGCTGCAAGCCAACAAAAAAATCAATTCTGAAGAATCGGATTAACATAAATTCAAATTATGTTCAGTAAAGGTTCCTTCAGGACAATTTTCAAATTTCAATAATTAATGTGCTTCAAAGATCACGCAGTCATGTTTAGATTTCCTAAAATGACATCTGAAACATCACCACAAAGTGATGGGTGATGTTTTAAGCTTTTACCAGTAAATTAAAGGTCATTCCTCACTCCTCAGACTTCACCTCAATAGGTAGACAAAGACATGAAATAGCAATTGGGACATTTTCTATATTTCCGCTAAAGAATACAGAGTACTATTTATACACACGAGACGGAGAAAGGAGTAATTAGCCTAACTTTTCATAACAGATTCTGGTACTGGAGCTGACAGCAGGCAGAACCATCTAGGTTTTGTTGATGTGTGTAGGAAGAATGTTAGTGATATCTAACGACAGGCTATATTCCAAATTTCAATAAAATCTCTTATGAACTTGTCTTTACCTGTCACTTCAGCTCTCTAATGAGGTCTGATCAAGCAATCACTATGTCAATTTCCATCTTGCAATGGCATGGATTTTCGACGACCTCTATTGAACTTTGACGGGCTCTTCGCTCTATCAACGACAATCATCCAGCCATTAATAATCTACAAACACAGCAGAAAAGAATGAGAAGTAGACAGATACAGTCGAGCTCAAGAAATCAAAATGATACAAGGTTGTTAAATACAATACTATCCCAAATTAGCTGCTTCAAAGGCCCAAGCTAGAGGTACAAAATCAAATTCAAACACCACGAAGTTTGTGGGGTCCTCTTCTGGGATTAGTTGTTGTGACCGGAAGAGATCATAGGGTTGAATGACGTCAACTAAGAATCTCAGTTGAAACTTTAAAACCCTAAAATAGAAGTTCTGAAAAACCCTTTTGGTGATCGATGACCATCAATCAAACAATCCGAAGAACTAAACAATACTTTAAGCTTACTTTGCCATTCATCTCTTGCAGAGCCGTAGAAGCAGCCTCCTCGGTGGAGTACTCAACAAATGCATATCCCTTTGATCTTTTTGAGATTTTGTCCATGATAACCTTGACTGCACAGAATGTCGCCCACACAGTTAGGAGGGGGAAAAAACTATCGCACATGAACTCTTTATTTAAGCTTGTTGAACACTCAAAACTCCACCCCGCACATAAACATTTTGGCACTATTTGTAAAGAAAATTATCCAACGTTTTGTACAAAATGGACAATGTAAGCTTGGATGCACACCCATAATAGAAACACAGAACCGAGAACTGAGCAATATAGAATAAAGATACCCAGCAAAAGAATGTGTAAAATTCCTTCACAGAACACAATCACGTATATACCTTCCACAAGTTCACCGAAGGGTTCAAAAGCTGAACGCAAAGTCTTTTCCGATGTGTAAAATGATAGACCTGTTCAAGAAACAATGTTGCAATCCTTAAGACATCAAGTATTTTAGACAAAAGTTGACAGGGTGTCTGAGAGCTTAAACACCATGCTTTGCAGCCACAGTGGTCAGTCCAGTGAACAAATCATCTAGCTTTTTGAGAATATAGAGAGGTAAGAGTGAACGAGTCAGATTCATAGGAACATACAGGAGCCCATCAGACTCACAGACAACCAAATATCCTGTCTAATACCCAAAACTAGAATCACATTGTGCAGAAATCACACAATACAAAACTAGTCGACTAAGCTTCTTTTGATCCATGTCTAATGTAAAGGCGAAAACTTATCATGCTTGATGAATGAGAAAAGAGCAGTCTGTCTGACCTAAATTATGTTTGATTTATTCACAAAGCATAACAGAAACATAAGTTAGCCATTTCAAACAGTACTAAGTTACTGATTTACATTGTCCTTTCTCTCTTCTTTCACTAACTAAAGGATAATCCACAACAATGCACCATGTTACTACAAAATCTTGAAGAGTAGGACAACAATTATTACCACATAACACCAAAAACAAAGCGTAGCACAAGAACAAAAAGCACTACCTGTTATAAAAAGCTTTGTTTTGCTCATCTCTGTTGTTTCTGCAGAATTAGGAGCATTTGAGAATGATCTACCTCCTGCAAGCAATGCTCATGTCACCATCAAGCAAGCAAACCAAAGAAATTCTCATATATATTAAGGAGAACAAAGGTTGGATTATACTAATGATCAGAAATCCCTTCCAACTTTTACAGCAAAGCTTATGAAAAAAACAAAATTACTAGCAACTACCTCCATTATAATCCTTTTTTTCTGACTCAAACTGGTCATCTGGCTGCACAGATAGAACTCCAGGCACAGCTGCACATACCCAATATGCAAAGTTAAAGACAGCAACAAACAAAGATTAACCCAGAAATAAACAAGTAGACAGAGGTACAAACCAGTCAATTCTTGGGCAGATTCATCATCAAGCATACAGCAAAACCCAAAATTGGATTGCCAAAACACTTGATAAAAACACATTTGAGCATCCTTCTCACTGCAACAGAAGACCCAAATTCCCCATTTCAAAGATCAAAGCAAACAACAAACATCACTGTACTCTCCAGAATCAGATAACATACACCAAAACTACACTTACTTTCCCAAAACTTTGGTAAGAATATCGACATAGAAAAGGAGTGCTTGAGCCTTGGAGGAGAATCCAGAGGGTGGTGCATCCACATTGACACGCCAGGGTTTAAACCCATTAGGGAAAAGTGACGTGGTCACATCAGGTGAATCGGAAAGAGAAGAGGCTTGAAATTTGAAGGTAGTGTGATTTTTGCGATGATGAAGAAGGGTTAAGGAGGGGGGATTGTGGGGAATTCGAAGGAAGAAAGTTGAAGGTTTGAATGTGTTGAGGTTTGGAGGGGAGGAGGGACAGAGAAAGTTGAAGTAGGAGTTGAGAGGGAGTTTTGGTGAAGATGCAAGAACTGCTTCCATGGATAGGGCCATAGGAGCGAGCACCAGCAGGGGATTTTCTGGGCTCTCTCGAGGTCGAGGCTCTACAGACTACGGCGAGTTTCGAGGGACATTGGACGGATAAAGTGACACCGAGTTTTTCCTTCTTTTTTTTTTCAGCGTTAGCAAAAATTTGTGTCCGGATAATTTGGGTCTGACAAATTCGGCCAATGTTAAAATTCGGACAAAAAAATTATGTTCAGATCCGATTTTATTTTGGGTCGGACAATTTAGACGAAGCTAAAATTGGGTTCGGACAATAGAAAAAAGAGAAATTTTATGTCCAAATATTCAGTCAATTCGGTCAATATCAAAATTTGGACTAAAAGTAAAATCTACGTCCAGAGTCTACGCCCAGTTTTTTCATAATTGGACAATTCGGGTAATTTCGATCGAAAAAATTTTATCAACTCTATTTTTCTTATGAGTATTTTTTGTTTTTTGGCATTGAAGATGGAATTTTTAGGAATAATTTGAAATGAGAAGTTTTAGTGAATTTTATGTTATGTTGTCACTTTGTATGATTAGCTTAGTTTAGCCTCTCCTTAAATTTTAGTTTGGGGAAGTGTGGTCTATGTCTTAATTTTCAAAGTACACCTACACATATTTTCCTAGCAGATTATTGTTGCCATTGTTATTTATGTGATTAGTTATATTTGTCTATGTAGAATTTATTGATGTAAAATTGGTGTAGGATGAGAGTTTACTAGGATAACCAAGATAGTTGTAGGTGTATTTACTCTCCTTTGACTTATGTATCAATCGTATATAATCACATAATACAACTCTTGTTTTATAATGAGGAAACTTATCAAATTCTCTTACTAAACATAAAGAGTGTCACGATTACAACCTAAGAAAGGATGTTTAGGGAGGAATGAGTCCCACTCACTCCCACATGAAAGAGGTAAATAACACCCCTATTTATATTGTAATCGTAAGGAAAGCACTCTTGAGTAGGGTGGATAGGTGAACCGTATAGGAGTAGAGTCAGAGCTTCAAAATATACGGCATCAAATTCCCTCGAGCCTCTTTCGGAAATCCCGAACAATTTCACTTCTGAGTCGGGTGTGGTGTCCATTTTAAGGTGGATCCAGGACCTTGTAGGCATGACTTAACCGGCGTTGGGTGCGAAGTCCACCCTAGACCATGGGAGTTGCGTTAGAGTCCTTATTGGGACTTACCTTGGGCTTTTGAACGACTTCAGAATTTTTCGGTAAGAATAAGCGAGAAATGTCAACTTAGAAAGCTGAAAAGAACATGTCCTCATTGGTAGAAATAAACTGTTTCTTATACATGAAGTTGATTGATCATACTTGACAATTTGATATTTAAATTTTATGTTACTTACCCGACCTATTAAATTTTCTTCTTTACCAACACACTCTTAAATAAAAATATTTTCATCATGAATATTATTATGCAATAATTTAAAATATAGTATTTTGATAAATTAATAGTATGATTAATACAAAAGAGACCATTTTTGTTTGAATGAAAGAAACATAATACTATCTCTGTCCCTTTTTAATTGTCCAATTAACTAATTCCTCTATCCCTTTTTATTTGTCCAATTACCTAACATTTACATTTCCAATAACTATAATTCACATTCTATCCCTTATAAATATACTTTTTGCACCTTTCCAAGGATATTTCCAAGGACATTTTGGACAATGTACAAAATTTTTGCCAAATTCCCTGTATTTTTGGTCTCATAAAAATAGTTTCAGAGACAATTAATCAGTGACGAAGGTAATATATTAATTAAAAAATTCATAATGAAAAGTTATCACACAGATCCAGCTGTGGAGCAATAGCCACAGTCCATAGCTGGATAATGTGGTTTACGTCACGAACTTGGTCCCTCTTAAAAATCTTAAATTCTTAATTAAATCGTTTATCACACCTTCATTTCATTCGTCCGTTGACTTCCCTCAGCCTGTTCAGCATCCCTTCTTTTATAAACAGAACATCCACAACACGAAACTAACACCCTCAATTTCCTCCTCACTCATTCATCTCCCCCTCCAACCACAAGATGTCCGAGCTAGATTGCGATGGAATCACCCACCGGTCAGTCACCGTTAACGGGATCGCCGTCCACGTGGCGGAAAAGGGTGAGGGTCCAGTCGTCCTCTTCATCCACGGCTTCCCCGACCTCTGGTCATGCTGGCGCCCCCACATCCTCGCCGTCGCTTCCCTCGGCTACCGCGCCGTCGCCCCCGACATGAGGGGCTTCGGGGGGACAGACGCGCCAAGGGAGGCGCGTGGGTACACGTACGGCCACATCGTCGGGGACCTGGTGGCGCTGCTGGATGTTATCGGGGCGGAGAAGGCATTCGTGGTGGCGCACGACTGGGGAGCCATCGTGGCGTGGTGGCTGTGCCTGTTCCGGCCTGATCGGGTGAAGGCGTTCTTTTGTCTGAGTGTGGCGTACTCTCCCCGGAATCCCAAGTTCAAGCCGCTCGACATGCTACGCGCCGCCTATGGGGAGGATTATTATATCTGCCGATTTCAGGTTTTGTGCTGTTTTCGCCTTTGATTTTGCTAACTGATTGCTGATGATTTTTCTGCTTTCGAGTTTTGATTGTTTTCCGTGAGGATACGTATGCGTTACTGGGGAATATGGGAAAGTATACATTTGAAAAGTATTGAGAAAGACGTGGCAATAATAGAAAACACATTGGTCGGACATCGTTGAAAGCAAGCCTAACATATAAAAACACGTTTAATTTATAAAATAATTGGTCGTATACTCGTATATGTAAGTTTTTTTTTTTTTTTTTTAAAATGAAAATTTAAACTATGATATTATAATTGTATCTACCTTGAACTTGAGTGAATTGTTTGATCATTGTAAAATGTGATATAGTATGATAAAGTGTAGAAGAATATTAAATGTTATGGTGAGTTATGATATCGCACTACAAGCATCGTAAATGTCCTATTTTTTTATGCGACTAGCTGACTGCGGTGTCACAACACATTACATTTTGCCACAATCCACCACAACATACTAATTCACCACAATTTACCACAACTCACCACAATTAACTTTTTTAAATTACTTTTTCACATTTACCAATACAATTACTTTTTTACATTTATCAATATAATTTATAATTATTAAAAACAAAACTCACCACAACTCACCACAATTTTACCACACAGCATCGTGTCATATAAAAGAACAGTGCCAAAAAACAACAATGCCTTAGTCGGGCGATCGACCCAGTTGTTTTTGGAGTTTAGTGATAAAATTTTACCTATCTTTTACACTACTTAAAATACCTTCGTTAACCAACATTTACATACATGATCACTACTTTGTTACGTGTGAACATTTTTGTGATTTTGGCATTCCTCTTTCGCCTTAGAAAGTGATGACAAAAATTGACAAATGACAATGATAGGACACCTTGAAAATGGACGGTATTTATGCTTGTCTTCGATTTCAAGCAAACCTATTTTATCAGTCAAAGTCACTGCCCAATCTTAAATTACGAGGTTTATTTATTACTCTCTCTATAATTTTTTATTTCTTGCCATAATTAATTTTGAAAAATGACTAAACATGGATAATAGAATAAAAAGTTTATAAATTGTTGCAAATACTCATAGAAAGTCCTTGCGCCAAAAACATTATAGTCCATATGGTAAAATGAAACAGTTGCTGAACTTGTTTAACTAAAATTTTGTACTTTTAATTATTTGCTATTTATATTTGTACTTTAAATTTTTATTAATTTTATATTTATATTTTCTATTGTTACAATTGAGTAATTTTATAACTTTCCACTTTAATTTGGTTGATTACTTAGGTTTTACCCTATTATTATTGATATTTGATTTGATACTAGAAAGAATTTTCATGGGGACCATAATATTTTTTGACGGAGCAGTTGTTTGAAGACCGGTCATAAAATTTGAGCTAACTTGTTAATTTCATCGTATTCAGTATTCAGTGGTACCTAATGTGTTGACTTTTAAAGGCGCATTTTACATTATTAGATAATGTCAAGCATCATGAGTGAAGATGCCAAACTGATTTGCTAATAAATATAGAGAGATTAATACGGTTATACTCAGATGCAAGCTACACGTACGTGTTAGATGTGAAAAATAATATTATATTCGTTTCTTGGTCAAGTTTCCTAATTGTTTACGATACATATAATACATGTGTGAATTGTGATGCATGCGTGTATAAAAATGGCAACTTGATGATACGGTACGACTTTCTGTGTTAGATTAAATAATTTCCCATTTGCCAAACAGCTTATTATTGGTGAATGTTATTCTAAGTTATTGATTGCTTAATTATAATATAAGTGTTACATATATATTGAGATTATAGTGTTAATCCGATGAGTGTTAAATCGTTGTTGATAAGTGCTGGTGAGTGTTGATCAATGTTGATGAGTGGCGAGTGATCAAGTGCTAATGATATTATTTGTTGGGAGTGAAATTGAAGGTGCCAGGAGAAATGGAAGCGGAAATAGAAGAAGCAGGGGGAGCAGACTCATTGTTAAGGAAGATATTCTCGTATCGGAAACCAAAGCCACTGTACCTACCCAAAGGGGAATGGTACAAGGACTTGCCTCCTTACCCTTCTTGGTTCCCCGAAGAAGAAGCTGCTTACTATCGCGACACCTTCAATAAGACCGGCTTCACTGGTGGCATGAATTACTACCGTGCTCTCAATTTGTATGTCCCCTAGCTTTCTTCATTGCTTAGATTTTGCAATTTATTACGTGTACTCGGAGCATGTATTCCAAATACTATGATTGTTCACTCTTATTATTATCAAAATCATGAACGAGTGGCGATTCATGTTGCAGAAACTGGGAGATCACAACACCCTGGACAAAAGCTCAAGTGAAAGTGCCGGTGAAATTCATGGTGGGAGACTTGGACTTGTCATACCACATACCGGGGGTGAAGGATTACATTAACAAGGGAGGGTTGAAGAGGGATGTACCCCTTCTTGAGGACGTCGTGATTGTCCAAGGAGTTGGGCATTTTATTCAGCATGAGCAGCCTGAACTTGTCATCAAGCATATCCAGGAGTTCCTCCAGAGGTTCTAATGTTCAGGATTCTATGTATATAGTAGTATATAATCATGGGGTGTTTTCTGCTTTTGTTGTTTACCTTTGGTGTGCTTTTGGTTGTGCTTTTCTTCATGGCTTGTTCAGAATATTTTACTTACCCCTTAATTGAATAAGGAACTTGGGAGAATGATGCACATTCCTTCCTGCGGGGAATGAAAAAGTAAAGGATTGCGTTCTGCGTTATTCTTTGGAGCTCTATGGAGTTTTGGAATCTAGCCGCAATCTTTTCCCTTTATTTTCTAATCAAAACATTGTCATCTAAGGTCCATTCTTTTTTTTCGAAAGTTACAGGGCCAACGGCCCAACGCCCCTTTTATTCCACAAAGAAACAGTGCCGATAGGCACAACAGAGAAATGAAACTCTGAATACAAAATAAAAAGGCCACAAAAGCTGAAGTGCAATTCAATTGAACAAGGCCAAATGCATGCTACGTGTCTGAACACGTGACAAAAGCCAAACATAGTGGACCCCTCCCCCCCTAAATCATGATTTGACAAGACCTCTCCAATTGCTTGAAGACTCATGAAATTGTACAGTTGTCTGCTGCAATTGCAACTTGTGGACAAAGAGGCCCCTCAAAAGCAATGTTGGAAATGACCCATTGAAAATTGGCACTTTGCATATAAACTATTACAGCACATGCTTCCCCATGACCAAATTCAGTCGACGTGCACCATCACTCGCATCTCCAAGCCTTCTCCAAACCTCTCAATTGAATTGTAATTCAGTGGAACCAGTCCATCTTCTTTATCTGTTTCTCTGGATGTAATTTGCCGATTGAACCAGCCCACAATTTCTAAGAAACACACCTTCATTCATGGATTTCCAGCATGCCCTTTATTGCACTCAACAACACCATCAACACCAACCAGAGCAAACTCTGCACGAAAGAAAGCCTAGCTACAGCAGATGTGCAGAACAGCCAGAACAACCAAAACCTCAGTACAACCACCAACCAATGAGGGAGAAAACTGCATTGCGAGGTAGCAATAATCTAAAAAAAGCAACAAGACCAACAAAGACTATCAGTGCCGCCATTATCACACTACTGGAAAGATTGCCCATAATTGCAAGGAATGTTGCAATCCACCATGAAACCATCTCAGACAGACCCCTCTAAAATTCCATGCTGTAATCATCATCTTGGCTTTTTGCTTTCATTCTTTTACTGTTGTTCTTTCTTGATTTCCTCTCTCTATTTCTTCCTTTTCTGGGTGACCATTGCTCTTCTAAAAACCTCACTCCTATATCCTTTCCAAGCTCAACCATTCTTCTTTCAATCTTCCTTTGAATTTCCTCTGAGTGTTCGCTAAAATTTTGGTCTTGACCAACCTCTTGATGTTCACCTTGAGTTGCAGTTGCATAATTTTCATTGGCCTCAATGGGAACCGAATGCAACTCTAGATTCATAGGGCTCATATCTTCAAAATTGCACTTATTGTTCACCTTGAAACTTCCCCTGGCACTATTCTCCACCTTTTTTTTCCCTCGATCCTGCAACCTAGAGTCACTTTCTATTACTTCCACGTCAATTACTAGCTCCCCTTCCACTCCATGCATCCGTCCATCTCCAACATTTACCCTTTGGTTTTCACCACTATTATCAGACCTCCACATTAATTGTTTTTTTTCTCGTAACTTGTCACAAGTTTGAGCATGCGTCTCTGGTGTCTTCCTTGCCTGTTCACCTTCTGATGCTTGTTCTGCTGCTTGTTCATTTGATTGTGCTACATTTTCCAAAGGAACTTCATCCTTCATCTCTTGCTCATCCCAGTTTGTAGATTGCTTGTCTGAGTTTTCTTGCTTCTCCTCATCATCCGAATCATTAACATTCCATGGATTTGTGATTGTGGGATGCATATATGTATAAGCCTCTTTGATGTAGACAATAAATGAACAATCTTCTAAAGACATAATTACCTTGCCTTCAATCCTTGAGAAAACTTTGGTTAGGATTTGAACACGCATGTGCTCAAAGTGTTCTGCTGAAAGTGTACTTTGGCCTAAACTTATCAACATGCCCCATTGTTGGACACATTTTTGGAAGTTCATCCAATTCCAGCCGTGCGGTGGAATTCCATGAATATCTAGCCACACCCTCCGGTCTTCGCAGGTCTCATACTTAGATCATTTCCTAATTTCTGAAAATCATACTTCTAGCTCCATCGGATTCTTCAGTGCTTCTTCTACATCTTCTTCATTTGGTAGTGTGATAATGAACTTTGTGCTACTAACGGCAGACACCTTAGAGACTGGGCCAAAGTTATGAGTTATTGCTGAAGCCATTGATGCTAGGTCTCTTGGTTGTGGACTGATGCAGATTAAGCTTCGTTGGAGCCAATCCAGTATGTTTTCGTTGACCTCCCCTTCAATTGAAGATGTAAGGCTACATTCTCTTCCAGGCTCATCATTTTTCCATCCATTCTGCATCGTCCTTTTCCCGACCCACACTTGCTTCACTTTGACTCCTTCTCCAAACTCTCTGAACTCTCCTTCTTGTTTGCTGTACCTGCAACTTTTTGCCTCTAACAAACCTTCCATCCATTCTACTAATACTTTCCAAGGCTGCCCATTCATCCCAATAATATATAAACCCATATCTACCTTGTAGGCTCCTTTTCCAGGGAATTATCACATCTTTCACCTTCCCAAATCTTCTAAATATTCCTCTTAATCCATACTTGTCAATTTCCTTTGGTAAATTCCCCACATAAACCGCATGAAACCTCCCTGCGTCCCCCATTTTCTCCCCCAGAGCTCAATTGCAACCTTCCTATCTATTCCAGTTTGCTAGCCATGCCATGCGTTGTTCATAGTTTCATATTCATGTAAGTAGCTAGAGTTTTCCATGGATGTAAACTGAAGTTGAATCAAACGCATCTAACCCCCTATTTTCCTTCATCTAATCGGAATACAAGATGGTAAGGTCCATTCTTTTATGCGGCTGGTTGGTTGTAGTTTCACACCGCATCATAATTTTCCATATTTCACCACAACTCGTCACAATTTACCATTTCAATTTCAATTTATCTTTTTATTTAAAGTTATACTCCAAATAATTTGTCACAATTTGACTAACAAGGTCAAATTTTACAAACTTTGACCGTCAATTTGTAAAATTATATGATGACTTAGTGTATAAAATTATCATTATTAGATTTGTGATATAAAATACTTGTACCTGAATACAACATTACTAGTTTTGATGAGATAAAATGCAAAAAATTAATGGTCAAACCAATGCATTGAAGACCATGTAAAGTCATACGGGACAAATTATTTGGGACGGAGGGAGTACTTTATAATATACCAATTCATAATCTATATTCCACAATTCACTACACTTTTTCACATTCCACCACAATTTTCTCTAATCCACCACAATTTTTGAATTTCCACCACACCGCAACGCAACCAACCGTATAAAAAAACGGGGCTTAGAAGTGAGGGGAAAAAAATTTAGTTTAACGTTTAGTACCATCAGTTTACCAACAGGTGTTAGAGGTCCATGGAACAAGCTTATTAATAAATGAATATATTATAAAGATAAAAATTGGAATGCACTCGTCATAAAATAGTATAATGAAGAAACGAAGAAAATAAGTGAATTTCATATAACAAAAATCACTAGTCCATATTCTAAATTCATTCCCCAAACAAACAGATCACTAGTCCATATTCTAAATTCATTCCCCAAACAAACAGATAACTAAAGGATTTGTCTTTATAGAACCCTAAATTAAGAGAGAGTTTAGGGGTGTGTTTGGTAGAAATTCAGGGAAGTTTTTCCTTATAAAACATTTCCTAAGAGAAAATGTTGCGAAAAAATTTTCTGAGAAGATATAGTATATTGTGTTTGATTAACATCCTAAAATTATAGGAAAGTATATAGGAAAGAGAAATGGACTATCTAGGGAAAAATTCTTGAGAAATTGTAGTTTACGATGTTTGGTTTAGTTACATCGTGAAAACCTATTTTCATAGTGTTTGATTGAAATTGTAAATTTGTAACATTTTTGGAGAAATTGTTTAAAATGTCCAAGTCACCCCTAACATTTGCTGTAACTTTTTTTTTTTAAAAAAAAAAAAGACAATCAAACAAACACTATGAAACACTTTCTTGATGGATCTTCCAATTGCATCATCTTTTATGATAAATGATAAACCGCTATAAAAACTATGGAAAAACAATTATGATCCCGGGGGTTGGGTGCATTGTGCGCCCAACTCTCTCTTCTTTTTTCTTTTTTTTCCTTATTTTTAAATGAGCCTTTTTTCTTATTTTAATACAAATACATTTCAAATTTTTGGTTTAATTTATTTATATCTTTTACTTACTTATTTATTTATTAAATGTTTTTGAAGTTTCATTATATTTTTTTGTTTCCTTTGTATTTATTTTATTTTCTTGAATGCTTGTTAACTTGAATTAGAATGTTTGTATACCTTATTTTGAATGTTCGTAAAGCTAAAATAGAATGCTCATAAAACTAAAGTTGTTCAAGTATATGAACATTCTAATTTACGATTATGAGCATTCTAGTTATGGTTTATGAACATTTATGTTTAGTTTTATGAGCATTCATAAACATTCTAATTTACAATTATGAGCATTCTAATTATGGTTTATGAGCATTCATGTTTATCATTCTAGTTCAAGTTTATGAGCATTCATGTTAGAACAGTCAAGTTTAGTTTCATGAGCATTCTATTTTAGGTTTATGAACATCTAAATTTATTTTACCGTTTATTTTAATAAATCAATAAATGAATGCTCAAAAAATTAAACCACCATGCTCATAAATCTAAAGTACAATGTTCGTAAACCATTATATGAAATGCTCATAAATTAGTAGATGAATGTTCATGATTTCTAACACAAATGCTCATAACCTAATGTTTGTATGCTCATTAACCAATATATGAATGCTCATAAACCTAAACTATCAATGCTCAGAAATTAGTATATGAATGCTCATAAACCTAAACTACCATGCTCATAAATCTAAATTATAATGCTCATACATCAGTATATGAGTGCTCATAAACCTAAACTACCATACTTATAAATCTAAATTATAGTGCTCATACATCAGTATATGAGTGCTCATAAACCTAAACTACCATGCTCATAAACGTAAAGTACAATGCTCATAAAGAGGTGTATGAATGCTAAAAAAAATTAACCTTTGATGCTCATAAAACTAAATATAAATGCTCGTAATTAAGTTCAATTATAATAGTTAAATCAACTTTAAAAAATAATTATTGATAGATATAAAAATAATAACTACAATTCAATAATTTAAAAGTAGTAAAAGAAATTTCATCCATTATTTTATGAAATAAATATTGATGTGAGTTGATTGGAGGTGTTGGACTCACAAAACCTACATGCTCCATGGAGCACCATCCAACACAAACTATAATTATAACAACATGAGGCTTTTAAACAAATATTAAATTTATCTAACTAATCTGCAGCACGATTTCCTTCACGAAAAATATGAAGCATCGTAACCTCCAACATCACCATTAACGCTTGAATGTTTTAGGCTAATTTGGCAATCTCCGGAAACACTTGGAAGACCCCCTTTACAACTTGACGATAACTAAATTATTACCTTATAGAATGATTCACATATAACATCGCAAGACTGCATCCCTGATCCCATTACGCATAGTCGTAAGCTTCGGCAGCCAAAACCAAAGAACTCCCAAGATTGAAGGGCGCCTACCCTACTCATCCTTAACAATACAACCTGCTCCAGCTCTGCTTAGACTCTTGGGCCCATCAAAATTGATTTTAACCATATCTTGAGGGGTTTCGGCCAAGCAACCCAGCTAGGTTGCTTCATAGTATACGAGGAGCACGTTAGGTCCTCCTAAAGATTCATTCAGTCTATCCCTGATCCTCCATTTACTAGATGCACGCTTAGCTCTCAATAACATACTTCTAGGAGGAGTAGATATTTGACTAAAACCCACCAAATTTCCTGTCTTCCAAATGCTCCATAAGAATGTTACCACTCTTTCTATAGCTGATTAAATTGAGTGTGATTTGCACCTATTGAAAAATTCCTCAAGATTTTCATTTATCGCCAGAGAGATTGACACCCATGCATGTTGTCTATCTAACTGTCAAACTTCAGAAGCATAGACATGTCGTAGAAATAAGTGGTCCTCGTTTTCTTCAACTGAGCCACGTAAAAGACGCAGAGGAAAAACATTCATATCCCTCAAAATAAAAATTTCCTTGAGCAAAAAAAAGTGGCGAATGTGATCCCATTGTATTTCCCCCCAAAGCCTAAATGCAAACAAACATATGAAATCTTGGTCAACCTGGAAAATTGACCAATTTTTCATATGATGATTCATAAACCAATCATTTTCTTAATTTCAAACTTCCTATGGCATCTGTAAAGATGCTCAAATTCAAAACTAAATTAGCGTGTTTGGGTTGAATGAACTAATCAACCTACAATTGGCACCATGATATCTAATTTTTAAGCATTAAAAAGGCACAAATGCACAGTAATGGGATAGTTATAGCACGACTTGTGTCAAGGCAATGTGGATCGTGTTGAAGAGAAACACGCCATGTACTGTCATAGCACGACCCACGTTAATGTCTGTTTGGCACATAATTATTTCTGACATGTGACACAGTATGTGTCAAACCGTTTTCCTCAAAGTTCACCTTGAGCAAAAAGTGGCAAATTGTGATCCCATCATATTTTTCCCCAAAGCCTAGATGCAAACAAACATATGAAATTTTGGTCGGTCAACATGGAAAGTTGACCAATTTTTCGTATGATGTTTCATAAACCAATCGTTTTCTTAATTTCAAACTTCCTATGACATCTTTAAATATGCTCGAATTCAAAACTAAATAAGCGTGTTTGGGTTGAATGAACTAATCAACCTTCAATTGGCACCATGATATCCAATTTTTAAGCATTAAAAAGGCACGGATGCACAATAATGGGATAAGATCCAAAACACCTTTTGGAGTTGATAGAGCCCATTAAAGGATTTGTGCTATCACGTTGGATCAATCATATAATAATCATCGTCATTATTACCATTAGTGGGTTGTGAAATAACTAAGCAAGAATCTCAATTTCCAAAAAAGTGTGAAATAAGGCACCCATTGTTCTAACACGACTTGTGTCGATGCATTGTGGATTGTGTTGAAGGGAAACACGACTTGTACTGTCCTAACACAACCCATGTCAAGATCTGTTTGACACATAATTCTTAATGACAGGTGACATGGTATGTGTCAACCCGTTTTCCTCAAGATTCACCTTGTATTCGGCCTGTCGAAGATTAAAGGTCCAACAAACTTAAACTTATGCGCATTGTTAACTTACGAGTGAATTTTGCCTCAAGCTTGCTTAGCTTCACACATATAATTGAAATTATCCAATAAAAATCCAATGTCATCTTTTTGGAATCTAAAACTCAGATAAGCACAGTAGTTGGCAAACTATTAGACCCAACAAAATTTGGCTTGACTTGAAAACCGAACGAAACTCGTCCGAAAGTTCATTGTTTTTTTTTCTTATCACAATTCTCCAACCCGAACAAATCGAATACTGATCCATATGCCTGAATTGATAAGGTTTACAAGTCATTTTGCCCTCCTCGACCCCCTCTCGCACATCATCGCCTATCGAAGGTTACAATACTAATTCCTTTACTACTTTTTGAAAAATGAGGGAAGATGTCTTGCAACATAAGCACAACCTATAAGAAAAAAATAAAATGAAATGAAGCTTTTAAAATAAACTGATCTGAGGTGTGCTAATTACCTTACACTATTGTTAGAGCTCTATATGTCTATAATGTAGATGTGTTTTTCTAGATAATATTTGTGAGCAGTACTGCCACCAAAAAACCTTGACCTTTGGGATAATTGTCGCATCCCACAACTCTGGCCAAAGGCTTTGAATTCAGAGAAATCCATGTTAGATCCTAACAGGTAGGTGGATCCATAGCGAAAACAACCTTATCATCGAATACCCAAGCCCTCAAAACCTTAGGGAGCCTTGAACTGTGGGTGTGACAAAGATGGCATCAATGTCCCTCGACGTAAAAATGTTTTTAAGGACATCCACTTTCCGTTGCACCTTTCTCCGATCAACAAGGTCACTAACTCACTGTAAATTTGAATCCCTCGACTGCTCTGTCACAACCTTATTCCCAAACTCATCGTACTCCCAATCATCTTCCCAAAGATTAATTTTTCACCTATTTTGAACCCTTCAATCTTCTCTTTTTTCAAAAGTATCTTACTAGCATATATCCCTCTCCACGCATAATTTGGAGAGGCCTTGAAGGAGACTTTTAGAAAGTACTTGCCATGAAAACACTATGCTTCGAATGGGCTTTAAATACTAAGAAACACTATGTATTATTCTTTTTCCATAATTTTCTTTCCCAAGAAAAACTCTGGAAAATATTTTTTGTGAAAAAAAAAAGAATAAACACGCCATTAATATACGGATAGTGCAATTTATTAGGTGCTCCTGGAGCAAGTGCTCTATATTCTACAATTGTTCACCCATATGTATTAGATTGTTCACTCTAATTATTATGATTGTTCACTCGCAAATATCTGGAGCATATGCTCCGGGTCATCTAATATATATTGTACGTATAAATATGGTAAATAGAGTGGGGCCGAGAGAGACTTTTCATTGTGACAGACCCGAGTCCTCAAGGCAAGACTTCACTGAACACGAAACGTTGATTACAGACCATCAACGCTCCAGATTCACCAAACAAGCTCCACACGGATCACACATCCCACCCGTCCATTAAACTCTAATCCAACGGCAGAGAAGCGTCTTCTAACTACTGCATATTCAAACATCAATCTCACACCCAACTCATCTCATTCTCCCTCGCTTTCTCTTTCTAAACATTCTGCATTATATTTCTCTCTCGCGAACAAGAAAGGTCGAGTTACTCCGCCATGTCAGGCCGTGGAAAGGGTGGTAAGGGTTTGGGAAAGGGCGGAGCAAAGCGTCACAGGAAGGTCCTCCGAGATAACATCCAGGGCATCACCAAGCCTACCATTCGCAGATTGGCTCGTCGTGGTGGTGTTAAGCGTATCAGCGGACTCATCTACGAGGAGACTCGCGGCGTCCTCGAGATCTTTTTGGAGGATGTCATCCGTGACGCTGTCACATACACCGAGCACGCTCGGAGGAAGACTGTCACCGCCATGGATGTCGTCTATGCTCTTAAGAGGCAGGGCAGGACTCTCTACGGCTTCGGCGGCTAGAGTTTCTGGTTTGGGGCTGGAAATTGTGGCTTCATTAGTGGGTGGGTTTTGTTGTTGACTAGAATATAAGATGATTGCAATCCGATGTAAATTTAGTTGGATTCGATTCAATTCTTCTGTTTAGCTGTTGTTATCCATCAATCGAAGCAATGAATTGAATTAGTTGGCGATGAATTTGGGACTTTTTTGGTATGTTCGAATGAGTTTTATTTATTTCTGCTTATGAATTATGGCTATAGAAATAGAATTAGCGGAAATTGTGATGAGAAGATACGAGCATGTGTTGCTATTTTTCAATCAAATTCAAATCTAAAATCAAAATTACCGATGCTTGTAGCTTGCTGTTGAATATCGAAATTGTAAAAGGAAGCAGCAATATACAGTGGTGAAGCTAGAAAATTTGTCGAGGCAATAAGACCATTGTGACGTTGGTATGGCTATTAAAGTCTTCAATTAGCCGGATAAACTTGATGATGTCCATGAATCGATTTTCGGTTTTGCCCATAGACAATGGTTAATAAAAAATCTTATTTCTTTTTAGGACTGGTTCTTTAATTGGGTTAAATTTAATCAACTTAATATAATTTAACTTATTTTTACTTAATCTAACTTCCTAAAAAATAACTAAATTAAAAGAAAAAAAAAATTAAATAATATTATTTTAATCTTAAACCAATCTACTATTTCCAACATGTATAACTTTTTTATTTATTTTTTCTCAAAATATTTTCACCCAACAATTAATTTAAACCAAACTGATCATATCATTCCCTATCCTATCATTTCCTCTTCTAACCTAACCAAATTAACCTGACCAAATAATATACATTATAATATATGTTATACAATTAAAGATATATGATAAAATACTACCATTTTAATTTAGTAGAATATATTTAATTATCTAGTTATATCTATCAAATGGTCCAAATCTTACCATTGACTTATATTAAGTGTGGATATATGTATGACTCGGAAGGGAGAATACAATCGAGTGAATGGACCGTTGTAAAGAGGATTAGAGCATGGTGGCCTGTTCAAGTAGCGAAAGCAAGAGCGTGTCGTTTTGGCCTTTGCTCGCAGGTTTCATGAACGATATATTACTTTGGAATCGGACTGTTGAGCCGTCATTCAACTGATTGTACAGTTTCAATCCTACTGTAGTGTGATTAATTTAGTTATTGATGGCATTCATTTTAGTAGTTTTTACAATTCGACTTTTTGGAGCCATGTCCAGCGGAATGGTAACACTATCGCGCATAAAATGACTAAGGTTTACCCTATCGGTTTATAACATGTTTGGGTCGGCACCTGCCCATCACAAATTGTACCTTCGTTTTAACTTGATTTGGTTGAATGATTTTTCTACTTTTTCCTTTAAAAAAAAGCAAAGATATATGGTAAAGAATTATTTTTTTAATATATGTAATTACAATAAATTGCTAATTAAAATTATTTTAAAAAATGAAATTATTCATATTTCAAGATTTCCTCTATACTTCACGTTTTTTTTTTATCTTAAACTGTTATGACATTTTAGGCTAAGAACTGTACCTCCATTCAAACTCTTAGCCCCCTACTACCTAATCACTATTGCGTCCACTAATTGGGGACCGAAGAGTAGAGAAGAGTAAAGACAAATAAGACAAATTTTTGGGATTAGTCTAATTTCGACTAAAGTAAAACCAAGTTGGGATTACTCTAGTGAGCACACTTTTAGTGACATGTCCGACAAAACAGTTGACAGAGTGTTTTCTTCTGGAGTTCTTGATGATTCTTGTCATAGGGTTTTCAAAGTCAAGAGCCGACAAAAAAAAATTGCGAGCTTATTATGGAACTCAAAGTGAAGGTTGATAAATAAAGTTTCGTGTAGGGTGCGCTCTAATTGTTCAAATCATGTTAAAGGAATGAAGAAGCTTCCTCGAATCTGCAAAATCCAACAATAGAGACACGGTTGACAGTATTGCTTAAATGTCTTCGAATGTTGGGGATCTCTATTTGGAAAGGCTGGATGAGGAGGCTCGTAGAGCGGCGAAGATTGTGAGTGTGCTAAAAATGTCTCATGATGACCATGAGACTGTGACTAAGACTTACATAAATGATTTGCTATATCAAAATAAGAATATTGTTAGTTAGTTGTTTTTTTGTGATAAGATTTTGTAAATTTGATTAGATAATCAATTATATTCTACTAAAGTTAAAAAGGTAAATTTTTATCATATATCCTTAATTATATAAGATATTATTAAAAGATGGATAACATTCTTTATTAACTATCGCCCCTGGGGCAACGATTAACAAACCGTTTTTTAAACAAAGGTAAGCTAGATATACGGCCCGTGACGAGAATTTAACGAAAGCAAGTTCTCAACTTCTATCCACAACCTTATTTGAATAGGTAAGGAATAAATGTTCTCCATGACTCAAACCATAGACGAAAGGGACGCGAAGTGGATATCTTGCCCTTCAATAAGCGATATTTGTCAATTTAAGTTGAATTTGAGAAAGTGAGTACTCCCTCCGTTCCATATCAATTGTCGTCTTTAGAAATATACTCAATTTTTAAAAATGTTGAACATAAGTTTATTAACATATACAATACGTTGCTATATAATATTAACACCATTAAATTTATAATGAAAAATATTATCATAATATTATAATATTACAGTTCTTAATAACATATTATGCAACAAATTATTAATTAAAGAGTGATATTAAAATTATAAAAATTAAAATCATGACAATTAATAATATGGAACATTTATATGAAACTAGAGGAAGTAATAACAAAAAGGGAGGGAAAGAGACTTTTCAAATTTTCACTGTAAAATTGACCAAGCGACAAAACGTGTGAGATCTAAATCCGCAGAACGAGAACCCATTAAACAGGAACCGTTGATTATAACCTATCAAGGCTCCAGATTCAGCGAACAAAGTCCCACGGATCCTATATCCTAGCCGTCAGATTAAACTCTAATCCAACGACACACAAGCGTCCCTCAACCACTACATATTCAAACATGAATCTCGCACCACAACCATTCTGAATCTTCCTCACTTTCTCTCTCTAAACATTCTGCATTCTCTCTCTCTCACAAGAAGGTCGAAGTTCCTCCGCCATGTCAGGCCGTGGAAAGGGTGGAAAGGGTTTGGGAAAGGGCGGAGCAAAGCGTCACAGGAAGGTCCTCCGCGACAACATCCAGGGCATCACCAAGCCTGCCATTCGCCGTCTGGCTCGTCGTGGTGGTGTCAAGCGTATCAGCGGACTCATCTACGAGGAGACTCGCGGAGTTCTCAAGATCTTCTTGGAGAATGTCATCCGTGATGCCGTCACCTACACTGAGCACGCTAGGAGGAAGACCGTTACCGCCATGGATGTCGTCTATGCTCTCAAGAGGCAGGGCAGGACTCTCTACGGTTTTGGTGGTTAGGTTTTTCTGTTTTGGGGTTTTGGTTGTATTTTGTTGCCGTGCATTAGAATACAAGATGATTGTTATCCGATGTAAATTTTGTTGGATTCAATTCTTCTGTCTGGGTATTGTATTGCTATCGGTTGGAGCAATGAATTGAATTTGCTGGTTATCTATTTGGGCCATTTTTGGTTTGTTCGAATTGAAGATTTTGCATTAGTGGAAATTTTGATGACAAAATCCCGGCATTTTCCAATCAAATTCAAAGCTGAAGTCCTAATTACTGATGCTTGAAGCAACAGCTGTTGAATAGAATAAGTGGAAAGAAGCAGCAATATATAGTGAAACTAGAAAATGTACGAATTTTGTGGCCAATAAAACTCTAGTGTCGTTTGTAAGGCTTGTAAAATGTCTTCAATTTGATAATTAAGTTTTACCATTAACTTGATGGTGTCCATGAATGAGTTTTTGATGGAACAAGTATACTTTAGGCAAACGTTTCATATCTCCTTGCTCGGAAAAATTGTCCAAAGTAGTAAGAGGCTCTGCCTAATCTTGATTATAGCCCCATTCTATGGCATAAGATTGATTGTTTTTGGCTTGGATTATAACTTGAAGTTGATTGTAACTTGGATTGACCAAAAAAGGCTTAACATGAATTCGACATCATATAAGATGGGTTCTGTAGTGTGTTATAAATATTAAGCACCTTTAAGGCTTTAATTATATAAGTTAACATGTTTAACCTACTCCTTGTTTTTTTTTAAAAATTGTATAGTTAAACTATAAAAAAATTTATCATAAATTTTCAATATAAACAATAATTTATTATACATTATGTGAAAGTGGGTTGACAGAAGTATAAACTATAAAGCAGACTTGAGTGTGTTGTTCGATGAGAAAAATTTGCTTAAACTGAAAGGTCAAGTTCACCCTAGGGTGTTATACCATCAATGTTATATGACAAACACAACAAGTATTGATTCGTCAAGAAAATGAATTGTCGGAGTTTAAAGGTTGTCGAGGTGATAATGGTTCGATTGATTTGTGATTATGACATAATTGATAGAATTTGAAATTTTGTTTGCCGATATAAACTAGGGGTAGCACCCGTTAAAAAAAAATTGAGAGAGACTAAATTGAAATGATTTGAGCATGTTCTCACGAGGAGCTCCCTTACTAGGAGATGCAAAACGATTGAGATATCCCATGACCACCAAGATCATGGGAGATCTGAAAAGTTTATGAAAAAAATGCTAAGAGCTTGTGCACCGCAAGGAATGGTGCATGGAAAACAATGCGAGTGAAAATATGCTCCAATAAGGATCTCTACATTAGAGGAAGACGTGCGAAAATGAAGTGCATTCTAAACTCTACATTGTCTTTAATTATTTTTTTATTTTTATTTCCAACTAATATGTTTGTGTTGTTTTTAATTTCAAGCTATTTCTAGCGTGTCTTTTAAATTGATCATTTTAAAAAAAAACAATCAAATATTTAAATCAGGCTTGGATTAACCTTTTTTTTTTGTTCGGACTAATTCGGACATTCAAGTTGGTCAAAATTTTGTCAAAGTTAATTGTACATAATTAAGATAAAGTGGATTATGCAAAAAATGTTTAAAGGTAAACAAAAAAAAGAAGAAGAAGAGAGGGTGATACTTTTGTATAACAAATTGGATAAAGTTTCAAAAAGTATGAATGTTAGGTGATATGAAAAGGGCGAACCCCACTTACATGACAAAACTTTGGAACACTAAAGAGACGATACGAGACATCGGAGCTTAATTGATGACATGACAATAGATAAGAGGGTTTGGCACGGGTTGGTATTGAGGCAGTGAGACGGGGAAGGCTACCACGCTTTGAGTTGGCTTGCCGTATTTTGTTTCTATTTGTTTTGCTGTGCGGGTATGTTTTCGCTCCACCAATTGATATGAAATACACTAGCAAGCAACTTTTCACCCTAACAGACTTCCTTATTTCTCGACCTTACTTTTGACTTTCAAAAAAAAAAAAAAGGTCTGCCAACTTGGTTTGTTTCAATTTCCTTTTGTTTTACAAAGGTTTTTTGGAAATTGTTTTTTTTTTTTCTCAAAATCGCTACAGATGGAATCAATTTGCCGAGAAGTATCATTAGGAAGTTGAAAATATTGAAGATTATGCGTAGGCAGATCCTCCATCTGCAATTGAATAAGGATCATACGACCAACCTTATAAATTAATTTAGCTTTCCAAAGTTGAAGCTTATCAGTCGTACGGGAAACTAAATCGGAAAAAAGTATGCTTATAAGGCATCCAGAAGAAATCGGGTAGCCAAAATGTTTACCAAATCCGGTCACCAATGAAATTCCAAACACTCGTGAACCCGATTGATTATCCCTAGAAGATGTATTATTATAGAAAATCACAATTGACTTATGAAAATTCACAAGCTGTTCATGCCAATTACAAATGTTTTGGAGGATGGCATGAAGCTTTTGACAAGATATTAAAATAGTTTTATGAAAGAGGAGGCTGTCATCGGCAAAGGAATAAATAGGGGATTCGAGATTCTGTGGGCAGATTTTGACATATGTCCCACTTTTATCATTATTGATTTCATAGCAAATTTGCCTTGTGAGAACTTTCATGCACAAAAGAAAAAGATAGGGATTGCCTTGACGAATTTGACAAACAGGTTTTAAAAACCAACAAGCTTCACCGGTTATAAGAATAGAGTAAGAGACAGAACTAACACACTCCATTATCCAAATAACACATTTTCATGAAAACCAAACCGAGACCCCGTTCTTTTATACGGTTGGTTGCGGTGTGGTACGGTGCGGTGTGATGGAATTGTGATGGGTTTGGAAAATTGTAGTGAGTTTTGATTTTAATAATTGTAAATGTGTTGGAAAACGTGAGATTATAATTGGAAAAAGTGAGATAATTTTTTTAAACAAAATGATAAATTAAATTATGGCAAGTTCCGGTGCGACGTGGCACCACAACCAGTCAACCGTATAAAAGAACAGGGTCCGAGTAATAACAAATCTCAAAAAAATGATTATATTCCATCATGAGCTTTTTTCATGTCCGATTTGAGAGCAACCCAACTATTTTGACCTTTTATATTACGAAATTTATTAACTATTTCATCTGTTATCATGAATGAATTTGTTTGGAATAAAAACATTTTACACGGGGTCAATTAGTTTAGAAATAATCTTGTACAGACTATTGCATGTATTAATACGACGGAACTGGAGGGGTGACAAAGGATTTTCCACCTTGACTTGAACTCAGGCTTAGAGCACTATCAATGCGGAACACTATGACAGGAACACTGACAGAATTCCATTAAATTTGCTGAACCCAGGAACTTTATTGGGATGAAATTTGGCCCAAGAACTCTGTAGAGTTCCATCACTTTGATCAATTCATGATTTTTTTATTCAATTTTAAGCCTTAAAAAAAACAGAAAAGATTAAAAAATTGCTTTTCATGAATTATGTATAAGAGAAAGTAGGCTCCACATAGAATATTATAAAGTAAAAAGATGAAATTAGTTCTTATGATTGTAGGTAGGATGGAATGAAGTTTCAAGAAATGAAAATTTTATATGATGTGGAAGGGTGGTCCCCCACCAAAATTCCAACATTTTAGAACTAGCATTTCAATTTTGGGGGAGAATTACATTAACATTTTAATCTGAAGGGGAGTGGTTCATTATGGAGGGAACTATGTGTACATTTCAAATTTTCATTGTAAAATTTTGACCAAGCGTGTGAGACCTGAATCCGCACATCCAGACTCAACTCTACACGAACCGTTGATTATAACACATACCAAGGCTCCAGATTCACGGAACAAATTCCCACGGATCGCTATCCCAGCCGTCAGATTCAACTCTAATCCAACGACACACAAGCGTCTCAACCACTACATATTCAAACATGAATCTCCCATCACAACCTATCTGAATCTTCCTCACTCTCTCTCTAAACATTCTGCATTCTCTCTCTCTCTCTCTCTCTCTCTCTCTCTCTCTCTCTCACAAGAAGGTCGAAGTTCCTCCGCCATGTCAGGCCGTGGAAAGGGTGGAAAGGGTTTGGGAAAGGGCGGAGCAAAGCGTCACAGGAAGGTCCTCCGCGACAACATCCAGGGCATCACCAAGCCCGCCATTCGCCGTCTGGCTCGTAGAGGCGGTGTTAAGCGTATCAGTGGACTCATCTACGAGGAGACTCGCGGTGTTCTCAAGATATTTTTGGAGAATGTCATCCGTGATGCTGTCACCTACACAGAGCATGCTCGGAGGAAGACTGTTACCGCCATGGATGTCGTCTATGCTCTCAAGAGGCAGGGCAGGACTCTCTACGGTTTCGGTGGTTAGGGTTTCTGTTGGGGTTGGAGATGGTAGCTGAATTAGTGGTTGAGTGTTGGTTAGAATAGAATATGATTATAATCCGATGTAAATTTTGTTGGATCCAATTGTTCTGTTTTGCTATTGTTATGAATTAATACTGGATCAATGGATTGGTTTTGGTGCTCATGAATTTGGGGCTATTTTGGTTTTTCTGGATGAGTTTATTACATGTCTGCTTTATTTAGGTTTAGATCAAATTAATGTCCAAATTACAGAAGCCTATAGCCCCTATGCTGTTGAAACTGAAATATATCCAAAGAATCAGTAGTACAGGGTGGTGGAAATTGAAAACCGCATGAATTTGGTGGGCAAGAAGACCATTGTGTGGTCATTATCGCTTGTATTTTTTTTTTTCTTTTGGTAGTATCGTTAATATAGCTTGTAATAGTTTTTAACTTGAGATAGTTAACTTGTGCGAAATGTGCCCAGCCATTTTATGGGCCTTCCTGAATTAACATGGCGGAAACTCAAAAGGCCCGACTTGAGAGAAGCTTGAGTAGGCAGGCTCATGAGGCTTGGTTGCAACTTGCAAGGAAAAGATGGTATATGCTACTTAGATGAAGTATCTTAAGTTAAATTACTTCATTTGCATAAATAGGGCCATGCTTTTGGCAAATCTTCCCTTTTATTATGTGTGATTGTGTGGTACTCCCTTCATACTTTTTTATTTGTCACTTTAACTAACTTTCTTTATTACAAATTATCTGTCATTTTACAATTTCAATAAAACAAATTAATTACTTATCTTTTTATTTTACCTTTAAAAAATATTCTTTTTCTTATTTTCTCCCTAACCTACTTTTTTTTTAATAGGCTGACGTTGAAAAGGTAACTGTGCAATGGAGGTGTACAACTGTGCAAGCATGCGTGTCTTTAATAAGCTGACGTTGAAAAGGTAAATTATAAAATGTATTAAGGGCATTTCAGTAATTTCAATCAATAACTAACTCATCCAATTTGACAACATTGGTCTCTGTGAATTCACGTGCAACGACTACTAAAATGAAACAGAGGGAGTACTCTTATAAATCACAACCATGAGTAAGAGCATGGGCAATGGGGAATAGTTGAATGGAACATTGGTATTTTCTCTCTCTTCTTTCTTTCTCATTTTATCTCTATCTCTCTCCTACTTGTCACTCATTTTCACAAAAGATGAATATTTGCACCATCCCATCTTTTGTGTAATGGATGGTGAATAAGAGAGAGATAGAGATAGGAGGAAACAGAAAGAGGAGAGAGAAGATATAAATGTTCCATCAAACCATTCTCTATTGTCCATGCTCTAAATGAAGGTAAAAGGAGTAATAACAACAAAGTATGTTTCTCTTCCCCCCCCCCCCCCCCCATATTCTTTGTCTCATATAGGAAGAAATATGAAGTTTTGTGTGGCTTTTATATCTCATTTTTTTCTCATTATATTGTATTGGCTTGAATGTGTGTTTTATGGAGGAGAGCTTGACTTGGGTCTCCATTGTTGCCAGTCGTGGACTTTTCTTTATCTTTTTTTTCGGCGGATTTAGTTTATCTTAATTGTGGTAATCAATCATTCAATGCGTTTTCCAGGTTTCCGCCGCTTTCATTATTTGCAGCATGATTCCCGTCTATCATTAATTGCTTTGTCTCGTCAGTTTTGAATCTCAACAGTCATGTTATATCTTATAAATAGGAGTTTTGGCCAGTTTGTTAAAACGTACCAACACAGTTCAACAATGGATAACATGACACCTTGCCTAACTAGCTTGAAGCCTTGAACAACTAAGGCCCTGTTCTTTTATATGGCTGGCTGCGGTATGGTGCGGTGCGATGTGGTGAAATTGTGGTGGGTTGTGGAAAGTTGTGGTGAGTTTTGGTTTTAATAATTATTAATGTATTGGTAAATGCAAAATTATAATTGGAAAAAGTAGATTGTGGTGGGTTGTGGTAGATTTGTTGGATTGTGGTGAGTTGTGGCAAATTGTGATGCAGTGTGACACAACAGCCAACCAACCGCATAAAAGAACAGGGCTTAAGTAACAATGCAACAAACCCAAAAATATCAAATCTATCTCTACCTACCTTGACATTCCCCCTTGATTTAGGGGTATGAACAAATGTACAACTCCTAAAACAAAACTCACTTATACTGAGAGTTGTTAACCACTCTGGATAAACAAAAAAAACTAACTGATATTTGAAAGGAACATATAGTGGTTTAATTTGGTGTGCCTCCAACTTGTCTTGAACATAATGATAGGCCACTTCAATTTGCTTGATCCTCTTATGAAATATCGAGTTGGCAGGCAAATGGAAAACTACCTGATTATAACACTACACTGTAACTGGTTCAGGCTTCTCAACCTATAGATCCATGAGCAAACTTAAAAGCCACGAAATCTTGCAACAAGTCACTACCAAGGCTTTATACATAACTTCACATGAAGATCAAGTAATTATAATTTGCATTTTGGTCTTCCACGAGATATGAGATTCATCATCAGGTAATATGGTCATAATGATGGGAATGTTGCATATATGTAGAAGAGGCTTCTTGATGCAAAGGATAAATAGAGCCCGCAAATGTAAAATCACGAGACACAAATATTCGTTTAGTGAGCATATTTATAAGCTTGACCTTTCCGAGTAATGACATACCTCGAAAATACTCATGGGACATCAGTGACATCAAACAAATAAATGGTTATCTGGGGATTGTGGGCAAAAGCAACACGACCAAAGAATTATATGAAGTGGCAAGCACATCCTCGTCCCTGCGTAGGTTTTACCCAATTGCAACAACAATCATTTGCTCATAGGTCTTTCTTGTTTTATTGGACAATTCTTCAATTTAGGACCACATAAACACCTTATTTCACTATTTTAGAATGAATTTTTCAACTTTCACGTGAATATCAACATCGACTTCAACATATATTTATCTGTCTTTTGATGCCTTGTTCATTGAGAATATACTTTATACATTTAATTCAATGAATTCCTTAATTTCAAATGCAATTTTTTTCCTTACATTTTGATTTTAGCTCTAAAGGAACATTGACCAAGAGTACGAGACTTGAATCCGGACAGCCAGACTCAACCTAACATGGACCGTTGATTATAACCTACCAAGGCTCTAGATTAACCGAACAAAGTCACAGGGATCGCATATCCCAGCCGTGAGATTAAAGTCCAATCCAACGGCATACAATTGTTTCCCAGCCACTACATATTCAAACATCAATCTCCCACTCCAGCCCATCTGAATCTCCCTCGCTTTCTCTCTCTAAACATTTTGCATTCTCTCTCTCTCTCTCTCTCTCTCTCTCTCTCTCTCTCTCTCACAAGAAGGTCGAAGTTCCTCCGCCATGTCAGGCCGTGGAAAGGGTGGCAAGGGGCTGGGAAAGGGCGGAGCGAAGCGTCACCGGAAAGTCCTCCGAGACAACATCCAGGGCATCACTAAGCCCGCCATTCGCCGCCTGGCTCGTCGTGGTGGTGTCAAGCGTATCAGCGGCCTCATCTACGAGGAAACTCGCGGTGTCCTCAAGATCTTCCTCGAAAATGTCATCCGTGACGCCGTCACATACACGGAGCACGCTCGCCGGAAGACTGTGACCGCCATGGATGTGGTATATGCTCTCAAGAGGCAGGGCAGGACTCTCTACGGTTTCGGCGGTTAGGGTTTCTGTTTTGCGGTTGGTTGAATTTTGTTGCTCTTGATTTGAATAGGAGATAGATAGCTTGTAATCCCATGTAAATTAGGTTGGATTCAATTGTTCTGATTGGGTATTGTTATGGATCAATTAATCCTGGAGCAATGGATTCTATTTGGTGCTCATGAATTTGGGTTTTTCTTTGTTTATTTTTAGAATGAGTGCTATACTGCTATTATATCTCTTCTTGATGGATTGTAGATTATTATTGTTCTAGAAATAGAGTTGGCAGCTATTTCGATAAGAAAATAGGAGCATTGGGGTTGGTATCAAACTAATCTCTTAAATGAAAGAATGAGTTACAATATAAAATTAATACTATTGTAATTTTTAGTATAATATTTTTTTAATGGTAATAATTTTATATTTTAACTTATTATATTATGTGATTAATAAACAGTTAAAATTTAATTAAATGGACACTTATTTAGAGATGAGGTAGTATACCAAGATGCGGCAGTATAGAGTGGTGGAACTAGAAAATTGCAAATGAGTTTGGAAAAAACTCAAGGGTTGGAAAGAACATTACCTCTCTCGAGCGGGGAAGGAAGTGTTGCTGAAGGCAGCAGTTAAGGCACTTTCCACCTATTTGATGAGCATATTCAAAATCCCGATGAATATAGCAGACAACATCCATCAAGCTTGCGCACGATTTTGGTGGGGCATCAAAGACGGGAAACGAGGGATGCATTGGATGGCGTGGGAGAAACTATGCAAACTGAAGTGCCTTGGAGGTATGGGATTTCGAAAACTTGATGTGTTTAACGATGCGTTGTTGGCGAAACAGGGCTGGAGAATTATGAACAATGACAGCTTGTAGCTTGCTCAGGTTCTCAAGATGAAATACTACTCGAAAGACAACTTCCTGGATGCTAGGTTAGGACCTAATTCGAGCTGGGCTTGGCATGGGATTTGGAGCTCAAAAGCTCTGTTGAAAGAAGGCTTAGCCTGGAGGGTAGGTTGTGGAAAAGATATCAATTTATGGACTAATCCTTGGCTTCTCGATGGAGAGGGAAAGCTACCCACGACACCAATAGTGGAAGAGACAGAAAATTAGAAAGTGAGCAATCTGATTGAAATCGAGCAAGGAGAATGGAAGGTGGAACTAATCCAACAATTATTCAATGAGAGAGACAGAGACATAATTCCCTCAATTCCAATCAGCAAGCGCCTCCCAAATGACAGATGGATATGGTGGTGCTTGACGATGGGCGTATCTTGTCAAATCGCCATATGCTCGGCTCTTGATGAAACTTGGATGAGTTTCAAGCTCACTGACCACTGCTTTGGGGTGCAAACGTAATCCTAAAAGTGAAGATGATGTGATGGAAATGGTGTGTCAATATCTTGCCAACGAGATCCCTCCTACACCAGTGACATATACTCCCTTCAGCAACTTGCACGAGATGTGAACAATCTAGCGAGACTGAGGCCCTGTTCTTTTATGCGGTATTCTGCGGTATGACGCGGTATGGTGTGGTGAAATTGTGGCGGGTTATGGTGTAATTGTGGCGGGTTATTGGTATGTTCTGGTGAGTTTTTTTGTATATATATAAATATTGTATTGGTAATTGTGAAAAAATAATTTGTGCTGGGTTGTGGTAAATTGTGGTAGAATGGTATTTTGTGGCGGGTTGTGGCAAGTTTGCCAACCGCAGAAAAGAACAGTGCCTGAGTGACATGTGATGTTTGAATGCAATAGTGCCAAAGAAGCGTGGGTCAGATCACAAAAAGAGGCGCTAGAAATCAAATCACAAGCTTCATCCCTCGAGGATCTTCTCCAGAAGTGGCATGAGCATGTCTAACGTTGGTCTGGTACTGATTAGACTCATTTTTGAGCCTTATTTATACCTCCATGCTTGGTCCTTCAGCTCGTTTTTCACGATATTAATGCCACTTATATTATGCTTTTCCCCTATTTTGTAGGCCCCGAGTGTGAGACCCAAAAGACTCGGGAAAAGAGCGAGATCCTTAGAGCGAGAGGCTGGCCCGGGACTCAAAGTTAGATGCCGAGATCATGGAAGAAGTCGGGAGCCGAGAGGAGTCAAAGAGGCCGAGACATCAAAGAAAACAGGGGGGCACGATCGTGCATCATGCCGGCACGATCGTGCAGTCCCCTTGATCTGAAGAAGCTCCATCCCGAATTCCGCGTGATCGTGCAGTCCAGGAGCACGATCGTGCACCACCTCGGAAGATCCGCACGATCGTGTCGCTTCATCGCATGATCGTGCTACTCCTTGCCTCGTGAACCGCGGAATTTTCAAAGCGCACGATCGTGCCGAATTTCGCACTGCGATCGCGCGATATCGGATCTCACCGCTTTCCGGATTCAAAACGACGCACTTTGGGGTGTTTTGGGAACTATTTATAGATTTTAGGGTTGAATTTCAGACTTTTATCATTCCCTAGGTTACTTAGTCACCATTTTTGGTATTCTCCTAGTTTTTAGCCCTAAAACCCCTTTTGATTAGAGCATTCTCAATTAGTGTTAATCTCTCTCTACAAATCTCTCTTTTTATCTTCATTTATTGCTTTGTCTTTGGTTTATTTTCATCATTTTGAAGACTTTGGAAGGATATTTAAGTTATTTTGGAAGCATTTATTGAAGGAAAGTCATCTTAAGGTATAATTTATCTCATTGTTACTGTTTTATTGTTTTCTTAATCGTTTTATGTTAGGTTTAGTGTTTTGTTTGCTGAATATGAGTTGTTTTGCTAGCTTAGGTTTGAATGTTATTAGTTTAATGTTTGTTAATATGATTAGAGGCTAAGTTTTTCTGGGCTTGGGGGTTTAATGGCCCCTAACGGGGTCTAACCTTGAAGGTTTAGAGAAAGGGGGTGATTATTTTGGGTTTAAGGATTCTCTCACCTTTTACCCTATCATTGTGGGAGGTTTGGTTGTCTGGAAAGTTGTCAAAACTCCTCTAACACATTGATTTGGGTCCTTGGTGGAGTGATTTACCTTACTCTCATGAGAATGAGAGTTGGGTTGATTAGGGGTGTTGAACTAATTACTCCAAATTGCTTTCCTTCATGTAAATGAGGAAGTGATTGATTTCAATCTAATGTCTCCTTTGGAAGAGGGAGCTTAGAATGGTTTAAATTTATCAACAACCCATTCCGAGCCTTGTTTGATCACTCCGTATTCCTTTATCTTCTAGGGTTAGGCTAAGTTAGGTGGCTAGAACAACCCCCGGGTCCTTCTTTCTTGTGAGTATTCTCTTAGTGAACCTAAATCTCTTCTCTGGTGAAAACTCTTGTTTAAACCGAACTCTTTTGCTTAAAACGGACCGAACTTGACCTAGTTCCCTGAGGATACGATATACAACCCCGGCTATATTATAGCTAATCAAAATGGCGCCGTTGCCGGGGAACTAGTGCTTCAAGTTTTTTTTTCGTTTAGTCTAAGAGTTTAGTTTAAACTACCTTGCGTGTTTTGTTGTTGTGCGTCGTAGAGTCCTAGGGCGGACTTACGGTTTTTGCTTGAGTTCTGTGCATGTCCAGGAGATCCCGGCGAGTTCAAAATCAACCTCCTCCCACTCCAATAAATCCGGAGATCGAAGCAGCCGCACGTCACGCAAACGCCGCAACCCGAAGGCGTCGTCGCCAACGGCAACAACCACAACCTCAACAAATGGCGGAACCACCACCACCACCCCGTACCCTCCTCTCCTACACCACTCCTACACCGGCACGGAGGGTCCGCTATTCTTCTTCCCGACCTCGCCGATGGGGTTGTTTTCGACTTGGCCGGTTTCTTACACCTCATTGAACAAAATCAATACCGAGGCTCGGACATGGAAAACCCCATCAAACATGTGAATCAATTTCTCCAAAGGGTCGGCATGGTGCGTATGCCCGGTGTTAGTGATGAATATCTAAGGCTCAAGTACTTCCCATTCTCCCTTGCGGAACGAGCCAAGAGTTGGTTGGACAATTGTGCTCCGAACACTTATGATACATGGGATGCATTGTGTAACGACTTCCTCAATCGGTTCTACCCCCAAGCGGGCAGCGGATTCGATCGGAGATTATTGGGTTCAAGCAACGATCGGGCGAGTCATTATTTGAGGCATGGGAACGGTTCAAGGGCTTGCAAAGGGAGTGTCCACATCATAATTTCAATCCATCGTTAATCCTTAATACCTTCTACCAAGGCCTTAACGGTTCGGTCAAGCAAGCAATAGATAGTGCCTCGGGTGGCCTATTTTTGGGAAAAACTCCGGATCAAGCCGACACTTTTCTTCAACAAATGGCTCAAACCTCATGTCATTGGGGAGGTGGGCGAGATCCAGGAGATCGATTGACTTCCGGTGAAGACGGCAATATAAACTTCCTCATCAAGACCGTCCAACAATTGGCACAAGATGTGGCCGAGATCAAAACGACTCAACAAATCAAGGCGGTGAGTGAAGTTCAACTGCCTCCCTCACCATCATCCTCGGTGTCTGTCAATCAATGTGAGGTTTGCCTTGGGCCACATGCTACCTTTGAGTGTTCTCCGGAGTTTATTGCGAATGAGCAAGCCAATGCCTTGTACCACCAAAATTTGTCTTGGCGAACCGAGAACCCTACTCGCCCTCAAGGAAACCCCGCATATGTAGCCCCTAGAGGCTTCGCTCCCCAAGGACAAGGTCGCCCTCACCAAGCCCGCCCATCCTACCAACACCCCGCCCCACAACCCGTCCACCAAGCTCCTCCAGGCTACCAACAACCCATCTCATATCCCCAACAACCCATCTCATACCCCCAACCATCTCAACCCTCCACCTAAGACCAAACCCTGGAGTTGCTAAAAACTCTAGTGCAAGGCCAAAAAACTGATAGGGCACACACCGAAGCTCGCTTTAAAGCCTATGAGACTCAATTGGCTCAGTTGGCTCAGCAACTTAACCTCCAAAGCCGTGCACCTGAGCGTCTCCCTAGCCAACCTCAACAAAATCCCAAGGGACACCTCAACGCCATAACTTTGAGAAGCGGAAAGGAGTTGGAGGGCCCTAAAGGTGGAGTGCCGCAAGAAGAAGTGAGGGATGAAGTGGAAGTTGAGGATATCACTCATGAAGAGGAGGGAGTTGGAGTGCAAGGACAAGAGGGTTGTGATGAAGGAGTTGAAGAGCCCAGTAATGTAAGAGGAACGAAAAGGAAAGAGGCGGTGACTGAGAAGGAGCAAGAGCCAATTCTTCAACAAAAGAGGCCTTTTCAACCGCCCATACCGTTTCCCCAACGGTTTGCCAAGCAAAAGAAGGATGCCAAGTTCTCCAAATTTCTGGAAATCCTCAAGAAACTACATGTCACTATCCCTTTTCTAGAGGTTATCTCTGATATGCCTTCCTACACCAAGTTCTTGAAGGATCTTCTATCGAACAAAAGGAAGGTGATGGAGCGTCGGCGATCTCATTGACCGGAGTGCAGCGGTGATTGAAAACAAGCTACCTCCCAAGCTTTCCGACCCCGGAAGCTTCTCAATTCCATGTTCTGTCGGAGATATGGCCATTAGTAAGGCCCTTTGTGATTTGGGGGCAAGTGTAAGCGTTATGCCTTATTCGATCTGCAGAAGTCGCATGGGGAGTTGAAGCGCACAACGATATCTTTGCAAATGGCCGATCGATCGATTCGCCGGCCCTTGGGAATCCTCGAGGATGTGCCGCTCCAAGTCGGCAAGTTCTATATACCGTGCGACTTTGTGGTTTTGGAGATGGCCGAGGACGCCCAAATCCCAATCATTTTGGGGCGTCCCTTCCTCGCGACAGCGGGAGCTATGATCGATGTGAAGAATGGGAAATTATCTCTTCACATCGGCGACGAGAAGATCGAGTTCAACTTACAAAGCTCCGTTGCTACCCCATCGATCAATGAATCATGCTATCAAGTCGATATCATCGATGAAGTCGTTGAGGAAACCCTCGGTCCTCATTGGGCTTTCGAGGACCCATTGGAAGAAGCCTTGTTAGAAGCATTTGAGCCGGAATCACTGGAAGGGGATGTGGCATCCTATGTGGCTATTTTTAATGGAGAATTGAACTTTGAGGAACCTTGCGTGATGGAAGCTTTTACCTCCGGGATCTTTGAACGAGAGGCGGCATGGTATACTACTCTCCTCAACAATGCACCGACAAACAATGATCCTTTCGTTGAGTTTGAGGAGATTTCAAGTGTGGAAACACGGCCGCAGAAGGACAAACAATTGCCGACTCCGGAGCTAAAACCTCTTCCCCCAAGTCTAAGGTACGCTTTCTTAGGACCTAATGAAACCTATCCAGTCATAGTCAATGCAAATCTCGATGGCACTCTTCTTGAAAAGTTGTTAACCGTTCTTCGAAAATACAAAGGGGCCATCGGGTATTCGATTGATGATTTGACCGGATTGAGTCCCTCTATTTGCATGCATGAAATTGACCTCGACCTAGATGCAAAGCCCTCTAGGCAACCCCAAAGGAGGCTTAATCCAAATATGCAAGAGGTAGTAAAGAAAGAGGTCCTTAAGCTTCTTGAGGCGGGTATAATCTATCCCATAGCTAATAGTGAGTGGGTTAGTCCTGTCCAAGTGGTACCAAAGAAGGGGGGGATGACAGTAGTGATGAACGATAAGAATGAGTTGGTGTCTACAAGAACCGCAACGGGGTGGAGAATGTGTATAGATTATAGAAACCTTAACAAAGCCACCCGAAAAGATCACTTCCCGTTGCCCTTTATGGATCAAATGTTGGAAAGATTAGCCGGTCATGCTTTTTACTGTTACTTAGATGGTTTTTCCGGGTTCTTTCAAATACCCATCCACCCTAATGACCAGGACAAAACCACATTCACATGCCCTTACGGTACCTTCGCCTATCGAAGGATGCTGTTTGGGTTGTGTAACGCCCCGGGTACGTTCCAACGATGCATGATGGCTATTTTTTCCGATTTGATTGAGAAAGTTATGGAGGTTTTCATGGATGACTTCTCGATATACGGTAACACCTTTGAAACGTGTTTGCAAAACCTTGAAACGGTGTTATCGAGATGCCTTGAAGTCAATCTTGTTCGAATCGGGAAAAGTGTCACTTCATAGTCCGGAAGGGTGGTTCTAGGCCATGTCGTGTCACAACGGGTATCGAGGTTGGCCAGGCGAAAGTGGAGGTCATTGAGAAGCTACCACCCGACCACCGCGTCGAGGGTGAGGAGTTTCCTTGGTCACGCCGGCTTTTACCGCGGTTTATCAAGGATTTCTCCAAAGTAGCAAGGCCTCTCACTCAACTCCCGCCAACGATACCCTTTCATCTTTCGGCGATTGTGTTGAAGCTTTTGCTAGGTTAAAGCAAGCCACGATCGGTCGCCGATCTTACAACCACGGTGGCTCTTACCCTTTGAAGTGATGTGCGATGCGGCGATCTCGCCATTGGGGCGTCTGGGGCAGGAAAGATAACAAACCGTCGCGATACACTATGCAAGTCGCACCCTCGGCGGCGCCCAAGGAACTACACGACTACCGAGAAGGAGTTGCTCGCGATTGTTTCGCCATCGAAATTCCGGGCCTACTTATTGTGCTCGAAGGTGGTTATCTTCACCGACCATGCGGCTCTTGATACCTCCTTGCGAAGAAAGATCGAAGCCCGACTCATAAGATGGATACTTCTCCTTTGGAGTTTGACATTGAGATCAAAGACAAGGCCGGCGCAAGCGTGGTCGCCGATCACCTTTCTCGGATCGTGGTAGAGTGTGATGATACACCCATTGATGACACCTTCCCGATGAGCACCTTTATGCATGCGCCATCAACCTCCTTGGTATGCCGATATAGTCAATTATTTGGCACGGCTTGTTGCCCCGGAACTTAGCTACCATGAGAGGAAGAAGCTAATACGATGCAAAGTTCTACCATTGGGATGATCCATTCTTATTCAAGTCTTGCAAGGCGGTATCTTTAGGAGTGCGTTAGGAAGATGAAGTACAGCGTGTCCTAGCCCATTGCCATGAGCTTCCATGCGGAGGCCACACCGGTGCTTCAAAAACCGCCGCGAAGGTCTTAGAAGCGGGCTTCTTTTGGCCCACTCTTTTTCGCGACGCGGATAGACACGTTCGGGCATGTGATCGATGTCAAAGAACCGGCAACCTCACACGAAGGCAAGAGATGCCTCTCAATTACATCTTGGAAATCAAGGTCTTTGATGTTTGGGGCCTCGACTTCATGGGCCCCTTCCCATCCTCAAAAGGTAACTTGTACATTCTTGTCGCTGTGGATTATGTATCAAAATGGGTTGAAGCGATTGCTAGCCCTACAAGCGATTCGAGGGTGGTGATGAGGATGTTCAAGAAGATCATCTTTCCAAGATTTGGGGTGCCGAGAGTGATCATCACCGACAATGGTTCTCACTTCGTGGAAAAGAAGCTGGGTGCACTTTTGGCAAAGTATGGGGTGAAGCACAAAAGAGGTCTTGCATACCACCCACAAACAAGTGGGCAAGCCGAAATTTCAAACCGGGAAATCAAGTTCATCTTGGAGAAGACCGTTGCAAAGTCGAGAAAAGATTGGAGTGATAAACTAGATGACGCCTTATGGGCCTACCAGACGGCATTTAAAACACCAATAGGGACCACTCCCTTCAAGTTGGTGTATGGGAAAGCATGTCATCTTCCGGTGGAGCTCGAACATAAGGCTTGGTGGGCCTTGAAGGCGTTGAATTTTGATATCAAAGCCTCTGGTGAGAAAAGACTCCTCCAATTGAATGAACTTGAGGAGATACGGTTTGATGCTTACAACAACTCCAAGATCTTCAAGGAAAGAACAAAGAAATGGCATGACAAAGGCATAGCCAAGAAAGAACTTTGTGAAGGAGAACTCGTGCTTTTGTTCAACTCAAGGATGCGACTATTCTCCGGGAAGCTCCGATCAAATGGTCGGGACCATTCCGGATCTTCAAAGCGCATCCATTTGGAGTGTTTGAACTCGAAGGAAAAGATGGTGAGACATTTAAAGTCAACGGATCGCGGCTCAAACCGTACATAGAGGGAACGGAGCGCCCGGAGGGATACACTTGCACCCTCCAGGACATCAAGGAGAATTGAAGAGATTGGGGTCGAGCTCAAGACCTTAAAAGAGCGCTTCATGGGAGGCAACCCATGTTTGTAATTGAGGTATTAGTTCTAGAAAAAAAAAAAGAAGAGAAAAAAAAATGAAAATGAAAAAAAAAAAGGAAAGAGAGTGGAGAGTTAGGAGTGAAAGGATGTGAGTGAAAAAGAAGAGCGTTGGAAAAAATTGGGAGTTAATTTAAGGAGTTATTGTGCAAAAGAAGAAGTGAGTTGGTTTTTGGTTTGAGTAAGTATGTAGAGTTGAGTAATTGGAGTGTTTTGGTCAATTAGTATGAGGGAGTTCTAAAAAAATTGAGAAGGGTGAGGTTTGAAAGGAGTGCAAGGGAAATCTCAGGCAGAAGTGCACGATCGTGCTGTTCATTGGCGCGATCGTGCGGCGTGTGCCGCGAAAGCAAGGCAAAGCGAGGAAAGTGCGATCGATCGCAACATTTCCAGCGCGATCGTGTCGTTTCTCGGAAGGTAGGTCACGATCGCGCGGCTTTAGCGCGCGATCGTGGCGTTTGAGATGCCAGATTAGAAGAAAAGGGCGCGATCGTGAAATATCAGCGCGATCGTGTAGATTTTCGGAACCTAGGTCACGATCGTGCGATTTTTGCGCGATCGTGCCGTTTGCGTTCAAGAACCGCGGCCCTTTTAAACCCAATTTTCACCCCACAAACCCTCATTTCTTTCCACATTCGAGCCTCCATTCTCTCTCACTCTCACCCCCTCTCAAACCCTAGCCCCAAACTCCTCAAATTCATCATCCATCTCAGAATTTCCCCAATTTTCATCCTCCCTAAACCCTAATTTCTCCAAATTCTCACCTCCTTCTCAAACCCTAACCTCACATCTCCATCTCCACCCTCTATTTCCCTATCACCACCATTCTCACTCATCTCCTTTTCAAACCCTAACCCTCACCATCGTGCAAACCCCTCACCCCTCACAAATCCTTCCACCCCTTCCACAAATTCAAGCACCCATACCCTTTTTCCTCCCACAAAAAGCCCTAATTTCTCTCTCTAGCATCATTAACTCCCTCATCTTGGTGAGTTAGGGCATTAGAGAAAGAAATTCTTTTTCCACCCTTCTTCTCAAAGCAAGTGTTCAGGCTCTTCAAGGTCTTCAAGCCAATTGCGCCCAAAAGGAGTGCTAGGTCAGGGGCTTCTTCATCATCTTCACAACCTCCCCCACCGAAACGAGGTAAATCTGAAGAACAACCTCTCGATTTCGATCAAAATGCTAGAATCCAATTCCGTAATGATGACCATAGGAAGAGGTATGACGCTTTCAAGACTAGAAAGATTAGTGTACCCAATATTTACCATGAGTTGTCCTGTGAAAACATGGGAATCAAAACGACTTTGGAAGTTTTTTTTGATGTTTTGGGGTGGGGGGAATTCAAGAACATTGACCATCCCATCTTTGGGCAAGTTGTTCTAGAGTTCCTCAGTTCTTTGGAGGTTGCCAATGATATGACTGCTGAAGCCTCCATAACCTTCAAGATTGATAAAACTGAGTTCAACTTGTCCCTGGACCAATTAAACTCGTTGCTTGGGTTACCCACTGACGGGGAGACCTACATCAAGGCAAGACGCCTTGACACTAATGACGTCGTCCGACGGCTTACTTGTAAGGCCAGAAAAGAGCGGGAAAAGGATAGAATGAATCGAATTATTTACCACAATCCCCGCACCACAAAGGCCTCCGACCTTTGCAACCCAGCCATCCGCTACTTTCATCGTCTAGTGGCCAATTCGGTCTGCGGAAGGCATGATGGTCGATCAAATCTACGAGGGGACGATCTCGCGGTTATCTACCGAACCTTGATCAACAAACAAATCAACACGGGATCGTATATAGTGCATCAACTGCATGAGATTAGCCGGTTGACCAGTGCTCGTCGCGTTATCGGAATGGGGCACATCATTTGCCACATTGTCGACCGTGTCGGGATGGGTGCATACATGCGTCGATGGCCGCCTCAAATCCACTGTGAGCCCCTTGATATGGTTACACTCATCAACATGCGGATCATCAAGCAAGCTAACCGGGGATTCTCCTACGTCCATGGGAGCAACCCCGAGATCTTGCTCTTCCTTGGTCCGCAACGTGAAGAGTGGATTGACCCGTCCGACAAGCGCAATTGGTCTTGTGATGCGAGGGAGAAAGAAGAAGGTGAGGAGGAGGAAGAGGAAGAAGAAGGTGAGGAGGAGGAAGAGGAAGAAGAAGGTGGGGAGGAGGACGAGGAACAAGAAGAGGAGGTAGGAGGGCATGGGAATCCGTCCTACCTCGAAGCCATCAATGACTTATCCGCCCGTTTTGGCCATTTCGAAGTGCAAACATCGGCGCGTCTCGATAGGCACTCCGAAAGACTCGACGGCCTCAACGCTCGTGTTGAATCGGGCTTCACGAGGATAGACCATATGCTCCAGCAACAACAGCAAATCCTTTTCAACATGAGCTATGGCTACTATCAAGGTGGCGGACTCCGAGCTCCCTCGGGTTGGTATCCTCCGGGCTACCAACACCAACCACCGCTCCCTCCGGGGCCCGACGATATGTAAGTTTCCCCGCCCCCACCCTGCTCTTTTCAAGGATTATTCTTATTTTAGTGTGGGGGAGGTCTTCTGTTCGGTTGGGAGTTTGAGTCTTTCGGTTGTTGTGGCTTAGTGAGACATGTTCCTTTCCTCCCTTCAGTATTTCCAAAGATTTTTGCATGTGGTTTGAGATACTTTCGTTGTTAGGTGATCGATGGTGATTTGAGTCTCACATAATGTACATTTGTATATACCTTGCATGTAGTTTTCTTCTTTTCATTTGGTTCACTTGAACCGCATTTCTTAACTTCTTTCGCATTTAGTCTAGTGCATATAGGCTAGCTTTGCATTGTTTTCTTAACCTTGGTTTTCTTCTTTGTTTGTTCATGGATGGCCGGTCTTCGTTTAGCAATGCGGATCCCTGGTAAGATCGTTCCATCCTTTTCTTCTCTTTTCTTTCTTTAGTTGTGCTTTGCTTTTGTTTTCTTTGCATGCTTGTTCTTACTTTTTGGTGGCGCGCCCCTATTGTGCGTTGTGTTGGGATTTCTTGTTGTTGGAGCCGTGTGGGCTCGGGCCGCCACCCTTTCTCTATGTGTTAGATGTTTGTATATATGTTGGCTCGTTTCCTTTAGGTGTTTGTACATATGTTTGTTTTTCCTAGTTTTTCACCCTTCATGAGACACCCTTCCCACAATGAGGACATTGTGGATTTTAAGTGTGGGGGGGAGATCATTATGTTTCAGGTAGAGCACCTAGTCTTTTTTGGGTTCTTTTTGTTGTTGTTGTTTTTTTTTTTCCTTAGAAAAGTTCGTGAAAAAAAACTAGAACGTCATTAGGTTAGGTTAGGTAGTCCTCCGGTGATGATTGTAGGCTAAGCAGTGCCTCTTGTAGCTTGGTTTAACCTTTGCATAGCCGACTGTGATTCAAAGCTTTTAAAAAGAATTTTCGAAAACATCTTGATTTGGGATTGCACTTTGATAGTAAAGATTGATGGCCCTTCTTGACCCCTTGATGTGAGCTTTGTGCATGAACGTTTATGTTCTCTGATTGGTTGTTGAGCACAAACCCGTGAGACTACTAAGCCAAAACGACTAATCATTTTTATTAGTCTCGTATCCCCATGTGTGACTCAACCTTGGTTGCGATCTCTAGAACTTTCTTTTCATCTCTTTGAAACTGCATTTTGCATCATGCATTGACAACATGATTGAGGCATTCATTCTCGCTTATTTTAGCTACATAGCCAAATAGCCACCCGAATCATGTAATTTCCTGCCTTTAACCCTTCTTTTAGCCTTTGTTTACTCCATCCTTGAAATAAACCGAAATTTCAAACTTTGGCCGAGTGCATATCTTCCTACCCTAAGCCATTGCTTGGAGTTACTGAAGTGCGATTAGTAGGGTTGCTTGTGAATATTTCCATAAAATGGTATGTTGGGAATGTCATGATTAGGATGTGATGGGTTGTTCCCACCTATGTAGCTTTAAATTAGCTTGATTGCGTTAATGAAACCCGCCGAGTTTTGTGCTCTGTATTTAATCCTCTCTTTATTCACACGCTTCTGAAAAAAAAAGAGAAAAGAAAAAACTAAAGAAAAAAAAAGAGAAGAAAACAAAAGGAAGCAAAAGTGTGACGACAAATGAGGAATTTAATTTTGAGGCGGTTTCCAATAAATGTTTCGGGTTTATTATAATTGTTTATGGGTGAGTAAGGTTCAATAACATTGCGAGATTTTGGCGAAGTATAACTCTAAGCTTGGCTTCGAGCTCCACTTATCCAAATGCTTTCCGTCCCTTACCCCTATCCTTAGCCCCGTTACAACCCCTTCAAAGACCTCTTGATTGTCATCTGCATTTTGCATGTAGCGGTAGAGAATTGAGATGATTAGCAAGCATATGGTAGATTGTTTCCTAGGTTAGAGTATTGAGAGAACCAGACATCGAATTCATTTTCAAAACACATGAGAGGAGTGTTTCCACATTCCCAAGAGTGAGGCTTGCTCTCAACTGTCTCAGTTTCATACTCATACATGTGCTTTCTCACTAATTTGGTGAGGGGGGGGGGGGTGATTGATTTGTTCTTGATGGTGTAACTCCCTTTAAATCCTTTTCAAAATTCTTCCTCTGTCTTGTGCCAAATTATTTTTAATCGCTTTTGGCTGTGCCTTGGTTAGACCTAGTGGCTTGAAAGTCCTGCTAATGCTTACCTGAGGGGGGCTTGTACATAGTTTGGTTGGTATTTTCTCGCGCTTTCCTGTTTCTCTTCTTTTGTGTCCCTTTTCCTAGTTTAGTAGGCTTGGTGCATATGCTAAATGCACCCGTTGCCTCCCACGAAAGCGGAGTAGCTATTCAGGCGACAAGCTTTGCCTTGTTTTGCTCGGGACGAGCAAAGGGTTAGTGTGGGGGAGTTGATTAGACTCATTTTTGAGCCTTATTTATACCTCCATGCTTGGTCCTTCAGCTCGTTTTTCACGATATTAATGCCACTTATATTATGCTTTTCCCCTATTTTGTAGGCCCCGAGTGTGAGACCCAAAAGACTCGGGAAAAGAGCGAGATCCTTAGAGCGAGAGGCTGGCCCGGGACTCAAAGTTAGATGCCGAGATCATGGAAGAAGTCGGGAGCCGAGAGGAGTCAAAGAGGCCGAGACATCAAAGAAAACAGGGGGGCACGATCGTGCATCATGCCGGCACGATCGTGCAGTCCCCTTGATCTGAAGAAGCTCCATCCCGAATTCCGCGTGATCGTGCAGTCCCAGGAGCACGATCGTGCACCACCTTCTGGAAGATCCGCACGATCGTGTCGCTTCACTGCATGATCGTGCTACTCCTTGCCTCAGGAACCGCCAGAATTTTCAAAACGGCACGATCGTGCCGAATTTCCGCACGATCGCGCCGATATCGGATCTCAGCCCTGTTTCCGGATTCAAAACGACGCACTTTGGGGTGTTTTTGGGGAACTATTTATAGATTTTTAGGGTTGAATTTCAGCAGCTTTTATCATTCCCTAGGTTACTTAGTCACCATTTTTTGGTATTCTCCCTAGTTTTTAGCCCTAAAACCCCTTTTGATTAGAGCATTCTCAACTTAATTAGTGTTAATCTCTCTCTACAAATCTCTCTTTTTATCTTCATTTATTGCTTTGTGCTGGTTTATTTTCATCATTTTGAAGACTTTGGAAGGATATTTAAGTTATTTTGGAAGCATTTATTGAAGGAAAGTCATCTTAAGGTATAATTTATCTCATTATTACTGTTTTATTGTTTTCTTAATCGTTTTATGTTAGGTTTAGTGTTTTGTTTGCTGAATATGAGTTGTTTTGCTAGCTTAGGTTTGAATGTTATTAGTTTAATGTTTGTTAATATGATTAGAGGCTAAGTTTTTCTGGGCTTGGGGGTTTAATGGCCCCTAACGGGGTCTAACCTTGAAGGTTTAGAGAAAGGGGGTGATTATTTTGGGTTTAAGGATTCTCTCACCTTTTACCCTATCATTGTGGGAGGTTTAGTTGTCTGGAAAGTTGTCAAAACTCCTCTAACACATTGATTTGGGTCCTTGGTGGAGTGATTTACCTTACTCTCATGAGAATGAGAGTTGGGTTGATTAGGGGTGTTGAACTAATTACTCCAAATTGCTTTCCTTCATGTAAATGAGGGGAAGTGATTCGGTTTCAATCTAATGTCTCCTTTGGAAGAGGGAGCTTAGAATGGTTTAAATTTATCAACAACCCATTCCGAGCCTTGTTTGATCACTCCGTATTCCTTTATCTTCTAGGGTTAGGCTAAGTTAGGTGGCTAGAACAACCCCCGGGTCCTTCTTTCTTGTGAGTATTCTCTTAGTGAACCTAAATCTCTTCTCTGGTGAAAACTCTTGTTTAAACCGAACTCTTTTGCTTAAAACGGACCGAACTTGACCTAGTTCCCTGAGGATACGATATACAACCCCGGCTATATTATAGCTAATCAGGTACGTGTGGTACGCTAGGAATGAGCATGTCTTCCAAAATCGGCATATAGATTCACAAACTTTAATTAGGCGTACGACATTACTAATGGAAGATATGAGAAAGGCTCAGGAACAAATCAGAAAGAAAGAGGAAGAAGCGAGACAAAACCTAACCACCACATGACAAGCACCTCAAGTAGGAAACACCAAGTTATGTGGATGCACACATTGGAGAAGATGGTTGAGTCGGTCTTGGGGCGGTAGGACGAAACCACAGGGGGAGAAGTAGTGGTGGCAGCGGTTAGATGATTTAAGGCCCAGTGGTCGGCAACAATCGCAGAAGCTCAAGCAGCTCTCTTCGCAATACGTATAGCAGGGGAGCTGAATCTCAGTTCAATCACAATAGAGTTAGACTACCTCACTCTAATTCAGAGAGCCAGGAAGGGAGTAATCCAAGCAAGCGATTTTGATATTGTTTTAGACGATTTAATAGATTTCAGTAGTTGTTTTGATTTCTGTTTCTGGCCACATATTAAGAGAGATGGAAATTTACCGACCCATCACCTAATTAGAATAATTCCATTAGGATCTAAACAGGTTTGGCTCGGGGTGACCCCCAATCAGATCTCAAGCTATGTACTTATGGATTCCTTACAGCTATAATATAATCAGCTTTCCCTAAAAAAAAAACAAAAAAAAAAACACATCGATTTGGTGGGCATGAGTGCAAGACCATTGTGTTGTCGTTAGGGATGGGCAATGGGCCGCGATTCTGTAGAGTTAAGGGCCTGTTTGGAGAAAAAATTGGAATGAATTGGATATGAAATTAGAATCCTAGGGGTTTGGGTATAAAATTAGAACTCTAAAATAAAAGTGTTTGGTGAGCAATGGAATGGAACAAAAACTACATTATTATTATTATATTATTATTATTATTATTATTATTATCATTATTATTATTATTATTATTATCATCATCATCTTCTTCTTCTTTATTATTATTGTTATTATTATTATTATTATTATTATTATTATTATGATAATATACTGAACTTTAGGGGTATTGGATAATAATACACTGAACCTTTTTTTTTGGACTCTAATACACTAAACTTTGATGGTATTATTGGACAATAATGTACTTAGACCAATTCAGCTGGTGGTTATTGACGCGGTGATTGTCATACTTTAACGTGTCGTTTTTCTATTTTTTTTCAGAAATTTTTTTGCTGTGTAAGAAAGTATACATAAGCAGGATGACTAATATTTTTTTTTGGGAAAAAATAGAAAAACGACACCTCAAAATAGGATAGCCACCGCGTCAACCACCAGCTGAATCGGTCTGAGTGCATTATTGTCCAATATCCTCAAAATTCAGTGTATTAGAGTCCAAAAAAAAAGTTCAGTGCATTATTGTCCAATACCCATAAAGTTCAGTGTATTATCATCCAATAATCCCTATTATTATTATTTTTATTCTTATCATCATCATCATTATCATCATCATCATCATCATCATTATTATTATGACAATAATTAAATTTTAATAATGAATAATTGTCAATTATTAATTATATTAATTAATATTATTATTAATTATTAATAAGTAATAATTATTATAAATTATAAATAATTAATCATCATTAACATAATTATCTATTTATGAATTATTTTTTATTTTGTTGTTTATCAATTATAAAGTATTAATAATTAATTAATAATAATAAAATATTACTTATAATTTATTATTTATTGTTTACTTTTTATTAATTATTAATTATTATCAATTACTAATGGTTAACTATAATAATATTAATTATTTTTTAATTATTAATATTTTTTATTATATTAATTATTAATAATTATAATTATTTATCATAATTTATTGTTTGTCATTTATATTTATGTTTATTATTAATTATTAATTATTTAAAACATTTAATAATTAATTATTAGTAATAATTATCAATATTGACATTTATTATTATTATTATTATTATTATTATTATTATTATTATTGGCCCTGTTCTTTTATGCGGTATTTTGCGGAATGGTGTGGTGAGGTGTGGTAGAATTGTGGTGGGTGTGGTGGAATTGTGGTAGGTTATTGGAATTGTGAGAGAGAAAAGTAATGATTTGCGGTAAAATGCGGTGGGTTGTGGCAAACTGCGGTAGGCTGTGGCACTGCAGTTTGCCAACCGCAGAAAAGAACATGGCACATTGGTTTTGTTATTGTTGTGAAAGAAAAGGGATAGTCTATTCCCCTCACATTTGGGAGGTTTCTAATCCCCCTATTTGGGAGGGATAGCAATTCTCTATCCCATTTCAGAAAGTGCTCTCCAAACAGAAAAAACAGGAACTATAACTCATTCTTTGTCAATTCCATTCTTTTTATGTTCACTAAAAAGGCCCTAAGAGGGTTAGGCCTTAAAAAAAAGGTTGTAAAGGGTCTGTTTGGTAAGGTTGGTCATTGATGGGTCGACCCATTTCAATAGCTCAAAAATCAAAATAAATAGTGTTTCATGCTAATTTTATTTAAATATATATTATTAATATTTCACATTAAATAATAATAAGTACAATTACTTTTTTTAGTGCAAATATACTTAATTTTAATTTTAGGGTCATACGAGCCGACTTATGGGTAGGAATGGCAGTCTGATTCGAATTCGAAGCGGATCCGCTCTGATCCGCAGTAGAAAATCCGCTCCAAGTTTAACAATAGGAAATCCGAATCGAAATCCGATTAAAATAGTCCGACTCTGATTATAATTGGAGTGGATATGGAGGCAACCACCCCCGATCCGATTTGGTCCGATTAACTACGATCTGAATAACAAAATATATAAAAAAATTCTAAAAAGATTATAACTGAATTAGAGAATGAGTGGAGAATTTAAAGCTTAGTCTTTTTCTCAAAGAATAGTGTATTGCCAGTATTTTGATGGTAGAGAGACTTTTTCACACGTTTTATATTTTTGATTTATTGTTATATAGTTTTTTTTAGGTAAAAAATTATTTGCTAGACCCTATTCTTTTGTGCGACTTTCTTTAATTGGAGTCCTTCCATACTTTCATTCCACAAACATAAATTCCAACCATCATGAGTTAATAAGTAAAAATGTAATTTAACTAAATACAACAATATTACATACAAGTTTGAATACATACTAAACAAATATATATTTAAGATGCTCATTATTTGTCTAAACAATAAAAAGATCATCAATAATGAAATGCATTACATATATAACAACATATTATTGAACAAAATAAATTGGCTCCTATACGAAAGGAGGCCTCCTAATGTGCATGGCTCCAAAGGGACATAGGCTGCAGTTGTGTTCAAGCCCAAGACCTTTTACTGCTCAAACCTTCATCTTCATTATCTTCACCACTTCTTGACCCCTTACTTTTGATATACATATATTATCCAAAATAATATTATATTAGATAAATATTACATACAAATAGATTTATTCATCATTAAAATTATATATATATATATATATAGGATAATTGGATTCTAATAATCCCTACTTTCACCAATTGGACAATGGTGGACCGTTCTTTCACTTTGTATTCTGGTGGTAAAAAAAAAATAAAATTGGATTGTAGTGGTACCAAATCTACCTCTACCTCCACCTCCACATTCTTTTTATTTTTTTCATTCCTACACTATATTGTTTTTGTTTTTTTCGTTTCTGCTCCTAGAATGTTAATAAATTGTAGTTTCTAAAACATTTTTTAAATTATTTTTTTGAGACTCTGAGTAATTCTTATGATTTTTTAAAAATAATAAAAGTGAAAAAATCGTAAAAAATAGTAAAAAAATGAAAAAAATTGGGAGAAACGCTGTAAATTCATTAAAAATCATTGTAAAGTGTTATACTAAGTTTTGAATCAAATGCAACACAAAATCTATGATTCCCTCGAAAATATCCCACTACAATCCAATTTTGTTTTTTTGGATCACCAGAATACAAAGTGAAAGTACGGTCCACCATTGTCCAATTGGTGAAAGTAGGGATTATTAGAATCCAATTTTCCTATATACCAATTGGTGAAAGTAGGGATTATTAAAATCCAATTTTCCTATATATATATATATATATAAATAAATAAATAAATAAATAAAGTGAACGGGTTAATTACCTGTTGAAGGGGTGACAAATTGGGATGAAGTGGAGGCATGATTAAGCCTTGGGTTGATCAAATATGTCAGGCCTCGACATAAAATGCTCTTATTAGTAATAAGCGATTATGCTTAGAGTTGATTATGAAGGTGAAGAAGTGGAACAGAAGAAAGACCAACAAAAGGATATTGGAGAAGAAGAAGAAGAAGTAAATGACAGTGAAAGAACAATAAACGATTATTATAAGCATATTGATTCTGAAGGGGAAGAAGTAGAACAAAAGAAAGACCAATATAATAGTGTTGACAATGGATGAAGTAATTATATTGGTCTTTCTTTTGTTCTTTATTACTTCATCCCTTGCCAATATTATTATATTGGTCTTTCTTCTGTTCTACTTCTTCCCCTTCAAAAATAGTAGGCTTATACTAATTGCTTATTGTTCTTTCACTATCATTCGCTTCTTCTTCTTCTTCTTCTTCTTCTTCTTCTTCTTCTTCTTCTTCTTCTTCTTCTTCTTCTTCTTCTTCTTCTCTAATATCGTTTTGTTGGCCTTTCTTCTATTCCACTTCTTCCCCCTCTGAATCAATAATCTCGTAATAATCACTTATTGTTTTTTTTCACTATTATCCACTCCAAACTCCATTGGTGCCTAACATTAATAAATTCACATCAAAGAAACTCATGAGTAAACTGAGTGTCAGAACTTTCATGTGCATTGGTGTATGCCCATGCTGCCTAACAATATATATATATATATATATATATATATATATACACACATCGTAACCATGACTAATATATTATATTGATCAATATTAGTTGATGGTTTCATAGGTTATATACATTGTATATATTTATATTATAATACATAAAAATGGCAAGTTATCTCCAAATTTTCTACCATAGTTGAAGATCAAATCAATATCTCCAAATATTTTTACCATTTTTGAATATGAAAAATTAATTCAATTGTACTTTGGACTATTATTATACGTGTTTTTGGGCTATTTTGGAGCATTCAATATATAATCTAATACATATAGGGATGGTAGGGTGAAAATAGGCATACATTATCATCTTTTACCACGTTGGCTCCTGCAAATAACCTGATATTGCATTTAATATAATCTTCTTTTGTCATAAACGTTCTGTTATGAAAATCCCATGTCAAAATTCTTCGTTTTTTAGATCGGTTTGAGGAAGAATCTTCAACTGTTGCCTGTGAAATCAAACCAAAATATATATCATAAAACTTAATTTATAATCTAATATAATATCATTATAAGATCATCATTAATTTTTGATGGTGGACCAGTGGGAATGATACTAACAATTTATGATCCAAAATGACATAAATTATACACATATAGTTGAAAGCAATAAATAACTTGTAAGAGGACTTTTTATTTACAATACTGTAGTAGCTTAATCATAAGTCATAACGTGGAGCTAATATTTTGTTAGGGTACGTTTGGTGGGAAGAAAATAATTTTGGAAGAAATTGTTTTTTTTTTTTTTTTTTTTTTTTACGAGAAATGGGTTTTCAAAGAAAATAGTTTTTTATGTCAAATTTTCACTTGTTTGGTAGGAGAAAAATCATTTTTTTTCGAAAAATGACGATATATGTAGTGACAATATATGTTACAAATGAAAATATTTGGAGCTCAAAATTTATATTTGAACTTTTTTTCAATCCATATTATTATATTATAAAGTTTTGATTCAAACAGTTAAATTTAAATTTTCAAAGTTGTAGTTAGTTTTAACGGTAAAGATTGTTGTATATGTCACGATAAATGTTATCAAATAAAAATATTTTGAGCTAAAAATTCAAATTTAAATTTTTTTAATCAATCATATCATATTACAAAATTTTGAGCCAAGCCCTTGAAGTTGGATATTGCCCTTAAATTTCAATTAGATTTAGCAGTGAAAATTGATCCAACAATCATGGGTGGAAAACATTTTTCCTAAGTTGAACAAAGTAATTCAATTTCTTTTCTTCAGGGGAAAACAATTTTTTGTAAAAATTATTTTCCAAACATCTTTTGTACTAACAAATAGAAATTGAGAAAACATCTTTTTCCTTGACCCTTGAAATGTTTTCCCCTGCCAAACGCACCCTTAATGTCTTTAGTATACGCCAATTCTAAAATTGAAGGAGTATTTTACTCTAAATTGTTTGTTTTGATTTGTAAATATATAGAATATCCTTTCCTTTGTAAATATAATAAAGATTGTAAAGGAAAATGTAAGTAGGATGTACTTCCAAATCTTTACTACTACGGCTCGTTTGGTACGAGAGAATAGAGGGTTGGAAATAAGAATAGGAAAATTGGGATTACAATTTACAACTCACATGTCTGTTTTATGGTAATTAATTAAAAAAGAAGAAGAGGGGAATGAGAATAGGAATAGAAGGGTCCAACTCCCACAAATCTATTACTAGGGAGAGGGGTAGTAATTCATATTGAGAATTCATAATTCATGTTAAACACTATTATTATCCTCATATTTAATTAATATTTTCAATAGTATTTCATTATATTCAAATTAATGAAATGTATTCTTGTAAATATGCATTTATTCTCAATCCCCCCTCACCTTGAATAATTATATAACAAACAAGAAACTTGAAAATTTATAATCACATTCTCATTTCCATTCCCATTGTGAATTCTCGTTCTAATTCCCATTACATACCAAACATGCCCCTAGTGCACTAAAGCATCAATAGCAACCTAAGCAATATATCTATATATAATTTTAATCAACTGGGAATTGTTTTTTGAATTTTTTTATAAATTATCAATGTATTTGATATGTTGGCCAAATAATTGCACATGAGTATAAATCTAAGCTGGAGTAGAGATACATAAAATCAAACTGTTAAATCTTTAAGCTTATTTTAGAAACATTCAAATTTCAAATAATAAGTCGTTTATAAAATAAATAATTAAACTTTGTAAACATTTTTCTTTACAATTTTAAATTATATGATGCTTACCTTGCTTTGCTTCTTTGGATGAAGCCTCAGACGTACAAAATCGTCAACTTCGTTCAACGATCTACATTTAATACCCGAGCGCTCATGGATGTAATACTACAAACAATTAAAAAATTATAAGTTCTTTTTTTCTTAACACTAACAAATTAAGAAGGTCAACAAGCTTAGTAGGAAAAGCACACCAATCAAGTTGTTTTTAAATTAAGGGATTTAAAGAAATTCAAAATTTTAGCATTATTCTAACATGTTTTGTTACTTGAACTATGTTAACCAAGAGCTAAATGATTGAAGGTTTAGGAATGATTTATACTCTAACATAATCTATCCAGTATTACACAAACACATATGTATGTATGTTGGAAAAAGAATCAAGGTTGCTGGAAAAGAGTGAATCAAGGTTGTGGTAAACGCAAGAAAATTGAGCCGTGGAAGAACTACTGCCTTGAAAGTGATTACGGCCCGACCTCGGTGCCAATCGAAATTGCCGGTCGCTCTCCAAGGTTAACTTAGATTATCCCTGGACACGTGCACTTGTGGCCAAGGATATGGAGTATGCAACTCTGATTACCCAGAAAGAAAGAGGAGAGGAGAAGAGAGGAGAATTGATTTTTTTGATGTATAAAATAGTCCACCAAAAGTTTCAATTTATAGGAGAAACAGAGGGGACAAAAACCAATAACAGAGGCAAGAATCAAACAACTTTTAATGAGAATGCAAAAGATCAGGATGAATAAGGGAATTAAAATCGTTGACTGCCTTAAATAACAATAATAAAACCAATCAAAAAATGGCTAGTTTGCAAATCTTAAAAGTCGCAAATAAAATAAACCCGGTTCAAAACAACCCGACCTACGCCCGGCCCGGACGGCAGCGGCAGCACGCGCGCACATGTGGAGGCCCAAATCACACCTTCCTCTATAAAACTCATCTTCAACTCAATACTACACAAGGAGAGAGAGAGTGATATATAAACCCACTCTCAATCTCCCTTTTCTTCTTATGTGGGACAAGGGTAGTTAGAAAACAAGAGAACACACCCACTGCCTTATAGCCATTACCATTACTCTAATATCCAGCAATGTATGTATGTATGTATGTATGTATGTATGTATGTATGTATGTATGTATGTATGTGTGTGTGTGTATGTACATAAACTCACACTTGTGTGTAAACACATACATATTGTCAAATGAAATATACATTTTGTGTTTCAAAATAATTAATACATTAACCTTTTTTGAGGATAATTAATAAATTAATTTTGAGCATACTTTCTATTACAAGTTGAACAAACTAATCTTTTTAGGTGATATTGTGCTTAATTTTATACTTCCTCCTTCCCAAATTAAGTGTCACTTGGGACATAATTTAAAAGACCAAAAAAACTTCCTATCTACATTAATTTAGGGCATTGGAAATGTGGAAATGTTGAATAAATTGATGAATAAAAAAGGAAAAATGTGAATAAAAAAGAAAAATGAATGAAAAAGATGTAATTAATAAAGTTAATTTGATAAATTAGTAATTAATGTGCTATTGGAAATATAAAGTGACAGATATTATGGAAAAAAAGAAAGTTAGTTAAAGTGAGAGATAATATGGGAAGGAGAGAGTACATAAAAAAATTATAAAATACAACAATGAAAAGTTCTAATGATCTAGTTTTTCAACAAATCAGAAGTACTTTTTAAACAAACTTATGACTAAAGCATATACCTTATCTATTGTTTTTTCATCTTTGCGGAACTTCTTTCTTAACTGCCAATTGGTTAATCGTAAAAGCAATGGAAGATCAGATATAACTCTTGGTATTACAGTGATCTTTGGTACTTTGCTGCTTTTATCACTGGAAACCTACATTCACCAAATTCATATAACTTTAATTAAAATCTGAAACAAAAATAGCAATTCACAAATATTAATTGGTACCATACCAAGAATAATTGGGTTGGATTTTACATTGACAAATAAGAAGACACAAGTATAACATATAAATTTGATGAACAACATAATGTGCACTATATGGATATCAACATAAAAAGAGACGCCTTTAGTTCACAATCACAATATTTTTTGAATGGTTATCTGCAAGACTGCAAAATTATACTCCCTCCGTTCTATATTAATTGACATATTTTAAAAAATTTCACATACCAATGCTTAACTAAAAAAACTACTCATATAATTGAATAACATTATTTTCTAAGGGGTTTTTTCGGATATCAAGGTGTAGTTAGTGAGAGAATGTGAGTATGAGTAGTTTTTATTCATTGAAAAAAAGTAAAAGTTAACATAATTATTAAAGTTAAATAATTAAATTAGTTATTGGGAAATGAAAAGTGACAATTATTTTGAAACAAAAAAAGTTAGTTTAAGTGTCAATTAATATGGAACGAAGAGAGTATATTAAATTTAAATGATAGAATAATGAACATGTTTACCATAATAGTGGAATCATAAATTATTTTGACAATGCTACCTTTTTCCTTTTAGTAGATAATTCATTGGTATGTTGACCTCGATCTGACAGTGTTGCAGTAGATGTCATGTTGTCAACACGACTATCGCCATGTCTAGCTCTACTCGATTCACCCTGTCATTTATATATTAGTTTAATTTTTTCCTTGTGATATTCACTACTAATTAATAAAAATGAAGAAAAAAATTCTAATTATAAAAATAAATGCATACTAGCCCACAATATTTTAGCATGGTATATGTGTAATAGTTTTCTATGTAAATAAGAGAAAAATGTCTCTTTTTTTAACCTTTTTAAAGATGACGGATCTAACAAATGACACCTTCTCTTTTCCTTTACTGGCGTTCTTCGTAGTGTCTGGTTCCTCTTCAGGGATCTTTAGATCAACATCATCCTATATTATTATTTTAGTAATTTTGTTAATTTTATTAGTCAAAAGGTTCAAATACTATACATCAACATCAATTGTGTGCAAAATAAATAAATATAACTAAGAAGTGTGCTCACATAATGAAAACAATGCTAATCAAAATGTTGAAATATATATATGTTATTGGGAAATTGGATTCTAATAATACGAACTTTTGATTTGGTAATTAATAATACGAACTTTGACCCCCTGTTGCCCCCAACAGTATGCCACTGAGTTAAGTTGAACTTAACTCGGTAGTGGTCTGACGTAACGGCTGAGGCACGCGCCTGGTTGTTTTTGACTTTGCCACGCCATCCACGTTGACTTAAAAAATAATACGAACTTTTACTTATGTTGTTCTGAATAATACAAACTTTTTTCCCTCTCTAAAAATCACAGATCCCATTTTTACTTCTTCATCTTCTTGAATCCTCCCCCTCCCCATTCCCAGAAAACCCCAGAAAACCAAAAAACCCAGAAAACCTCTCTCTCTCTCATTTCCCTTTTGCATCTTCATCTTGTTCAATCCTCCCCCTCTTCATCATGAGCCACAACTTGATGCTCAAACTCGTCAACAATGGCAGAATGCCTTATTAACTTCCCCAACCACCCTTTTTTACCCAGATCTCTGCAAGGACAGATCACTGCTCTCCTACAGATCACTGCTCTCCTTCTTCTTCTCACCAATGACGGAAATGTGGGATTTTTAGAGAGAGAAAAAAGAGGTGGGATGATGAAGAGGAAGGAAGAGAGAGAGAGAGAGAGGGGGTTTTCTGGGAATGGGGAGGGGGAGGATTGAAGAAGATGAAGAAGTAAAAAGGGATCTGCGATTTTTAGAGAGAGAAAAAAGTGCGTATTATTCAGAGCAACATAGGTAAAATTTCCTATTATATTTTAAGTCAACGTGGATGACGTGACTAAGTCAAAACAACTAATCGCGTGCCTCCGCCGTCATGTCAGACCGCCACCAAGTTAAGTTCAACTTAACTCGGTGGTGTACTGTTGGAGGCAATAGGGGGTCAAAGTTCGTATTATTAATCACTAAATCAAAAGTTCGTATTATTAAGTTTTATATGGTCAAAAGTTCGTATCATTAGAATCAAATTTCCCTATGCTATTTTATGTGATTCTATGTAAAAGAATTTCTCATTAAATATTAGCGTCTCTTAAACTATACATACCACAATATCTTTTGCATTGGAGCTATTGACATTCTGATCCTCAACGACATCAATCAAAACTAAGTCTTTGTCAGTGTTTTGACAAGAAGTCTGACCACTTGCAACTATGGTATCCTGCGATGATAAGGATTAGTTTAGATGAAGACAAACCTAAATATTTATGAATAAGTCATATGGTATAAATGAGAAATCAAATGAAATAAGATATTTTCATGGAAAATGCATTAATATATGATCGAGCACAACAAATTTACTCATCAAATATGTAGGGTGCTTATCTTTAATTTAGATTTTAACTTATGTCTTGCATATTATAATGTTTTCAAAATAAATTGTTCTGTGCTTTACCTAGCTAGTTAGATAGTCACATATTATAGGGACGGTTGGGTTTTGTGGCCCATTGGATCCTCGGTGGGTCCAGAACGAGAGAAGAAGCAACAACACAGACGCGACTAGTAGCGAAACACGGCGCTACCAACGCCCACCACCGACGCCTATCGACTTGAGGTGTTATTCCCTTCTTCAGACGCAACCAGCATCCAACAGAGTAGCCATGAGATCGAAGACGTGGCCAGCGCTCTCTTAGGCTCTACCAGTGCCAAGGCCAACCTTCATCCGTGTTGTTGGGCCGCCGTTCATGAAGCCCGATAGCTAGCGGCTAGGGTTGTCTTAGGTTATTATTTTCTAACCTAGTTTCCTTCTCTCACCCTTAGTATAATATCATACATGTATCTCCACCTTAACAGCGGCAAACGACAGACGTAGCCGATGTGAGAGCCTTCAGAACTCCCCGTGAGGGAGATACGACATTATTTCCACATCTTCACCCTATTCATCCCTAGGTTGTGAGAGTGTATGAGAATTATATTTTACCTCTTGTGGTTGCCACCCGTAGTTTTTTCCCGATTTGGATTTCCACGTAAAAAATACCGCCTCACCCATATATCTTTTATCTTGTCTCGATCTCTTTATTATTATCCTCAATTTCCATAATCATCCTATATTTCCTTTCGTTGTATATATTGCTCTATTTTACACCTTAACAAGTGGCTAACAACTGGTAACAAATCTGAATATGACCCTAACAGGGTCAACAAAGTACTTGGAAGTAAGTAAAATCAAACATACATGTAGCATTAGTACGTTAATCAAAATAAAAGAAATAAGATGATTATGCAAATAGTAGAGATATATAAAAGTTTGAAGTTCTATAGAAATATATGTTACTTTATGCTACTCTATGTAAAAGAGTTCCTCCAACATTAAAGTTAATTAGTTAAATGTGATCACTTCTTGAATTATACATACCACAATATCTTTTGCACTGGATCCATCAACCTTATGGTGCTCAACGACATCATCTGAAGCTAAATCTTTGTAAACATTCTCATCAGAAGTTTGATCACTTATAACTATCATATGCTATAATGATAAGTAATATTAGTTTAGATAAGAACGAACCTAAATATTTATAAAAATTCTTATGATCAAGGATGAGAGAAAGCAAATAAAGTGACATATTTTCATGCATTGACAATGCATTAATATATGAGAAAAATAAATTTACTCTTCAAATATCTGGAGCTTTAATTTGTAGATGAATAAATACTATGTCGGGTGCTCATTTTTAATTTGGATTTTAACTTAACTCTTACATATTATATAGTTGTCAAAAGTTATTTTGGAGATTATGTAAAAAATATATGATTAAACTATCCTATGCTTTAACTATCTAGTTAGATAGTCACACAATTAGTATTATAGAGACATCAAAGTACTTAGAAGTAAGTATTAGTCAAAATTTTAAGAATATTTGCACTAGTAATATAATCCATACATTTAGATCATAAGTAGAATTTACTACCTACCAATAATATGAGTTGCATTGTGGTATACCACAACTCTTAGCTCATTTGGTATGAGCTGCACTGTGGTATACCACAATCTTAGCTCATTTGGTGGCCCGACTTACCATTGAAAAAAAAAAATACTACCTACCCCACTCCGTACGCTAATAAGCCAAGAATGCCCCCAGGATTCGAACCCTGATGAGAGGGAAGAGAAGGTGGTGTTCCTTGCCACTAAAGCAATGACCCAATTGACTACCTTAGTGACATATATATTTCCTCCATGGTAAGTAAAATAATGTGATTTTATCAAATTATATATATATATTCCAATGGAAGAAGGAAAAAAAGATTACCTTAATGACATATTTGGCTTAGCAGATGATATATAACCTCATAATCTGATAGTTTGGCAATGATGATTATCTCATGATATTCTTTTATAAAAAACTAGTTACAATGCTCGTCCGATGGACGGGTCTTTAACATGATTATCTCTTCTTTAAATGTATGCAAAAGTTAGATACATAAAATAGATAATGAATTATTTTAAACGTAGAAAATTATATGGATTTAGTTCAAAAAATATAGCAATTATTTTACCCATTAAATAAAAAACAATAGAATCAAAGATGTATATCCTAAAGCTTGTTTTCAATATAATCTTAGGTCCTATTTTTTTCCCAACCTTGAAAATTCTACCATAGTTGATTTTTTTTAATTATGGTAGTTGAAAATTTCATAATTAACCATTAACTCATAAAAATAAATCACATATATTAAAAAGATTTATATCTCACTAAATCATATTAACTGTTGTAATAAGTTACTTTCATCAATAAATTTTAATTTTGATTTTTTTTATGGTAGAATTAATAATACTTACACTTTCAACTATGATAGTTGAAAAAAAATCAATTTTGGTAGAATATCCTTCAAATATTAACTTTTGTAAAAATTTATTTCTTAACAAATGTGATTACTTATTGTAACAAGTTTTTTAATTAATATATATTAATTTTTATTTTCTTAAAGGTATATTTTAGAGTAATTACACATTTTAATTACCATAGTTGAAAAAAAATTCAACTATGGTAGAATCTCCCAACTAACCTGAACTAACTTTATCTTACATCTCTAAAAAAACAATCCCTTATTTTGACAATGTTTTTAGCCCTTTCCTTCATAGTTTGTATTCGTACCTAAACCAATTAGAAAAATTAACTATTGTTTTACAAACGTTCTTTCTACAAAGCATAATTTGCTTTTAGTATAGACAAAAATCAAGTCAAAATTTGCTTGAGTTGGATAAAAGTCAGGCCAAATTCTATGTTAACATTATCAACAATTCAACTAAAAAAAGTAACAGTAAAATTTGTTCATAGTGGATTAAAAATTATTTATAAAAAAGTATATACATAAAATAAAGTTTATTCTAATCCTTAATAATGTACGACATTTTTTTTGAAATTTAGTAGTATACTACTTTCATTTCAAATTAATTATCACTTAAGGTAAAATTATACCAAGGCCCAATGGCTCATAGAAGAAGATCAATAACTATGGAAGTGAAGGGGCATTTTTTTTCTGGAATTATATATGGAAGAATTGATGAATTGTAGATGGACAAGGGATTAGATACAGGAAGTGGCAAGTGAAGAGGCAAGTAAAAGGCTCCAGCTGGCACCAAACAACCAAGCATTCAAAACACAAACAAAAAAGGGAGGCAACTCTCCCTTTTATAATAGAGTAAATGAAATTGTTTAATTTGATAACATATTCTCCCTCTATTCTACGAAATTGTTACTTGTAATTTTTTTTCTTATGGATCTACTTTTGGAGATATAAAAATGAGACTCTCATATAATTAATACTATGATAATTTTGGTGAGGTGGATGAAATAACTTTTAGGATGTGTTTGGTTGGTGGGAAATTGTCAATTTTCTCAAGTTGACTTATTTTCTTCATGTTTGAAAGTAGATTGATTTTGGGAAAATTTTTACGATGGGTCCACCATTTCCTGCATTTTTCTAGGAAAATTTCACTTAGAGGGGCTTAAGGAAAATTTTTCCGTGAAAATTTTTCCCATAAAAAACTTCCCATAGAAAATTTTTCTGATTGGATCCCGCCAAACATCCCTCACAAAATTGTGTTAGAAAATGAAAACCAACTTTATTAATTTAAGCATGTTGAATAATGTAGATTACCTCTTGTTTTCCCACATTTAGGCCCTCAACATTATTATCTTCCTCAGTTGCTTCACTTGCCTCAGTTAAAATCATATTTTCGTCACTTGTTTCTGCAGTATTCTGTAATGTATAATTATAATTATCATTATTATTAGTTCTAGTGTAAATAATTAAAATAGTTTATGGAAATGCAAGGAAAAAGATTAACCTCAGTGTCTTGTTCTTCTTGTTGTTGATTCTGGAGTACAGGATCCAAAAGTTCTGCTTGTTGAGCATTTATATAATCCTCTCTAACCATTTCATTAAATTCCTGTAAAAAAAAAAAATCATTATTGCAATGTATTACCACATTATGAAAACTTTGATGGTGTTATCTCAAAGTAAACATTTTTGATTGTTATGTCAAAGTAAACATTTTTTTTTCAAATAATGATGGTTGTGTGAAACATTAAAAGATTGATCGTTAACAAACTTTCATACAAAGTAAGAATGATTAAATTGCTATATCATTTATGATTGTTAAAATTAATTATTCTGCAAATAACAATAAGATTTGTCGCGTCTTTTAAAGTTCGTTAGAAACAAACTTTCAATTAAATTTAACGGTATTACCCAATTAAAACATAACGGCAATTCTTAATCAAATCAAAACGATATTAATTGTATTTTAGACAAGCCATACGCCGCTTGAAATTAATTCACTACAAGAAAATATGCATGCTTCCATGCATATTTGTCTACGCTTATTTAAATAAGGGGAAAAAAATCGTGCAAATTCCTACTATAAGCAATGACCACGCTTACTAAGAGTGGTTAAATGGTAAGCACACATATAGGCATGCTAGCACGTTGTAAGAGTTTAGCCACGCTTATTAAATGAGGTTATAACATGCTCACAAACAAACATATATTTTCAAATACATATAATATGCGTGACAGACGACAATTTTACATTATAATTTTTTTTGCAAAAAATTATAATATTTTAATTAGGCGCCAGGTTTAATTAAGGAATTAATTTAGTCTTAAAATAATTTCAAAAAAATTAAAAGAAACAAATGGAATATTGAACTTTGGGCGCGTTGATATTAGAAGCCAAGTGGATTTGTGTACATAGAGTATTATATTACTACCAAAAAAAGGTTAATGTGTGGGGAAAATTTTTCCATACTTATTAAGCGTGGCAAGAAGAAATTCGCCACACATAATAAGCGTGCATGAAACAATTTTGCCCCACTTATTAAGCCTGCGCGGACGAGCAGCACTCTACCTATTATAATTTTTTCTTTTGAATATAGATTCGAACCCCTGACCACAACACAAAAAAATGGGTGACTGACCAAACACTTAGCGCTTGAGTATCAAAGATTATTTGATTCTAATTGCTAATTTAATACTATATATACAAAAATATCACTTGACTTTTTTTTTACTTTCTATTTTATCTTTAACTAATAGACGGGTATATTAAAAAGTTATAATTATAATTTTTAAAATATTCTTGAAATTAATATAACTTCCAATCAAATCATAACGATATCCATTAATTATAATTTGAACTACTATGGCGCGAAATATTTTCGTACATTATGACATCTCATTTACAATACATAAAATGTTAAAATTCTCAGATGAGTGTATTCTTAGCCTACACATGGCTACATCAAATTGCAAATTACCCCAAAAGCTAATTACCAACTTTATGTAAGCAAAACAAATAGATTATAGCATAATTAGGGTTTGGACCAGTGGAAATTTTAATAATTTATCATAATCTATGCATCATTTATATCTTGTATTGATAAAAGGAAGACAAAAGAACTGAAAGCACAAATGAGAGTCACTCCATCGTCTACTCCTCCCCTTTGTATATCAACAAAGTGAACTAAGTTCAAGTGGAGTTTTAAGAAGAAAAATTCTAATATTTGAGATCTTTAGATAAATTTTAGATGCAAACACACAAAATTAACACAAAAAATAGGAGAAATTGATTATTGTTATCATGAAATAATGAAATGAAATGTCAATACCTCAATTGAAGTTGATTCTACGTTACGTTTCAGTTCCGCCAACTCTTCGGCGGAGTATGCTTTATGGGATTCTCCTTCATGACGATTCATTTCTGATAGAAGTTGATAAATCAAGAGGCTAGTGAACCAATTGAGAGATTCAAATTGAAATTGTTGAATCGAAGAACAAGATATGAATTCTGTATGACTGAATTACTATATGGCTATTTAACAAGGAATGGAATGTTCAAGCATACAACTTTTATATATATATATATATATATATATATATATATATATATATATAATTTACCATGATTTTTAATAAATTTACGGCATTTCTCCAACATTTTTCATTTTTTAACGATTTTTTTACAATTTTTTCACTTTTATTCCTTGTAAAAAAATATACAATAATTGCTTGAATTTTCAAAAAAATAATTCAAAAATTCTTTTAGTAACTAGATTTCATTATCTTTCTGGGGGCAGAAATGAAAAAACAAAAACAATATGGAACAGAAATGAAAAAAATAAAAGAATGTGAAGGTGAATTTGGTATCACTACAGTCATATTTTATTTTTGTTTGGATCACTTGAACCCAAAACAAATGGAGGGATTATTGTTATACAATTGGCGAAAGTATGAATTATTAGAATCCAATTTATATATATGTGTGTTTAAAGATTATGAAAAACAAAAATAATGAATGTAAAGTAAATGTCACTGTTTTCACATCATTATTTTACATGCCATTGAAAATTACTCCCTCCGTCCCTTGATGAGTGTCAATTTTTTTTAATTATGTTGTCCTTTTTTATTTGTCAATTTTACATTTTCAATAATTAAAATATTCATATTATCCTTAATCAATGAATAAGATTTTTATTCTACTTTTTAAAATTCTTCTTTATTCCTCTCTTTTAATGAAAGGTATACTTGTCCATACATAAAATTTTTTCATTCTATTTTCAACATACATAGGTCTTGTATAATTAATTATTTTGACACTTAAAAGGGGACGAAGGGAGTAATATATGTAAGGTCGTGTGTTTGATTAGTGTGAGGGTCGTGTGTAGACTGTGTAGTCAATGACATGATATCCATTTAGATATCAGTATGTGCTTAGAAACACACAATTTTTACTATTTTTTAAAAAAAATGAAATCAAAGACAAATATAAAATCTAAAATGTCAATCCTATAAAAATTAAAGAATGACATTTTAAAATTTAATTACTTGAAGACAAATTTTTTTTTTAAATGAAATCAAAGATACATAAATCTAAAATATCAATCCCTAAAGTTAAAGAATCACAACTTTTGAAATTAATTACTTTAAGAAAAAAAAAGTAATTGAGGAAATTTTATATTGTTTTCCATTTTATCCCATAATTATTTCAAAATAGTATATAAGTTCATTTACCACCATCAAAAATTTATATTTAGAATTGTTTTATAGTGGAAATGTATCAAATTGATTTGTTTAATTCTTTTTATGTTTATATGATTTTAATATTTGATTTTCTTCTTTTTATGTCTACGGATTTGTTTTAGAACCTGATTTTTTGTTATAGAAAGCTAAAAAAAAAGGTCTTTCAATATCACACCAACATGAATTGGGTCAAATCTAGCTCAATTTTTATTTATTTTTTACTTTTTATGATGAGGATGGATGAAGAGTTGAGGATAATCCCTACTTGATATATCATCGATGAAGGATACAAATATATATTTAAAGAGGCATTCTAACAAAAAAACACAATTTATTTGACAGCCTCCAATCAGACAGTAGAGAATGTTGGTATTTATGAAATTAAAATATACTTAGAGATATTGGATGACAATATACTGATTTTTGGGGTATTGGATTATAATATACCGACCTTTACTATTGGACAACAATATCTCTAACATTTATACTTAGGTGAGATTATTATACCAACAATGATTAAGGAGGTGGTGACTGGTTAATTGATCTCGATTCTGACATGACAGGCATAGGAAAAATAATCGGTCATCGCCCACTAACCCCGTTAACTCCTCCGTTTTTCTCACTAACCCACATTAAAAAAAATCAGCTCTAACATAGTGATTAACGGGGTGGTGAACCGGTCTTCATACTGACGTGAAACACAACCAACCAATATCTTGTAATGTGGGTTAGTGAGAAAAAACTAAGGGGTTAATGAAGTTATTGGCTTGGGACAATTTTTTTCCCTTAGCCAACCATGTTAGCGCGCATAAAGACCGGTTCACCACCCCTTTAATTTCTGTTGGTATAATAATGTCACCCATGTATAAAGGTCAGGGATATTGTTGTTCAATAGTAAATGTTGGTATATTACAATTCAACACCCCCAAAGGTTGGTATATTATCATCCAAAAACTCATATACTTATGACTAGTTAATTGGCTCGTCCTACGAACGAGTTAAATACACTCAAACTGTATTAATTTGCCTAAATACAAACCATACGTAATTTGTGTTTTTAATGTCAAATTTACATGAATTTGAAATACGCATGGTTGGTATCTGTCCTAACCAAATATACACTCCACCTATATTTAACCCACCATCCGAATTGATAAGCCTAGTAGTTTAATTTCCATTTGATGATATAATTCTTAATTGTTGTATTTAAGTATGAAAACTAAATTCATGTGTGAACAAAAAGTATAAATATTTACCTGAATTCGAAATACATTTGACTCGTAGTTTTCATGTCAAATTTGTCTGCACTCGAAATACACTTGACATGTACTTGCCCTAACCAGATATATATATATATATATATATATATATATATATATATATATATATATATATATCAATGGCTCATAATTAATCCGTCCATCCGAATTGATAGGTTTAGTAACTTAATTTTCATTTGATGTGAGAATCCTTAGTTATTGTACTCGATAGGAAAAGAGAAAATTTGCAAAAAGTTAATCGGAGGTACCCCACATTTTCGGAAAATTATTTCTTGGTACCCCAAGTTTTCAAAACTCATTTATGGGTCCCCTAAATTTTTAAATTTGAAATTTTTGGAACTTTTTTGGTAATAAGACTTGAAGATTCCGAAATGTTTAAGCGGGATATGGACTATAGGCATGTAGGGCACCCATAAGTTACCCATAAATTACAAACTTTCTGCAATACATTGAAAGGATTTTTGGATTCTAATATACTGAATTTTTAGGGTGTTGGATAATAATACATCGAACTTTAATTTGACATTGGACAATAATGCACTGAACTTTGAGGGGTGTTGGATAATAATGCACCCGGAACGATTTCAATAATGGTTAACTTCGTGGTGATCTACATGGCACGGCGAGAAGATAAATTGACTCAATGATATCTAAATTTATGACATGTCAGCTAATCTACACAATTACAACGACAATCTCTCAGTGAAAACACGTTTTAGCAAATGTGATTTTGTGTTTTTTTTTATCTTTTCAAAGTTGATTCCCTTTTCTTATGTGCAAATTAGCTGACATGTCATAAATTCAAATATTTTTAGGCTAATTCATCTCCTCCACCTACTACGTAGAGTTACCACCGAGTCAGCCACTGCCGAAATCGTTATGGGTGCATTATTGTTCAACACCCCCAATGTACAGTGTATTATTATCCAAGGTCAAAGTTCAGTTTAGTATTGTCCAATACCTCAAAAATTCAGTATAATAGCATTTAAAAACCCATATTGAAATCTATAGGTCTTACTACCAAAAAAGTAACAAAAAATATATTGAAATGTATTGGTCTTTTTCGTAGATATGATATCTGTTATCGAGGTGGATGAAAAAGTATTTGTTGTCGGGTAGGGGTGTTCATAATAGTTTGTATAATTTTTACACACCTCACATTTGTGAAATAATTTTTACCTTACCTCAGAATAGCTCTAAGTATTTTATATCCTGCCTGAAGTTTGATGTAATAATTATTACACACTCCGCCTCTGTGAAATAATTTTTACCTTACCTCACATAAACTGTAAGTGATTTTTACCCTACTTGAGGTTTGTTATAAGTTTTATTGCAACACTATATAATGAAGCGTTTAACTTGGAGTAGGGGTATTCTTTATTTATCACTTGTTATTATTTTTTTATAGTGAATAACTTAAATCATGAAGTGTATGAATCAATAACTAGCTATGTATGGGCAGATTCACATTTTAATGGAAATCGACAACCGCGAAAGAGTTAATGATTAATTTACGTGATCGACAATGGAGAGGGTAGTAAGGTAGGAATGAGAGGTTAAGGAAAGTTTAATGGAGAATATATGACGGAGATTGAGATTTCATTGTAGATTGCGTCATGTTTTGTTCCTAAGATGATATTTTATGACATTCAAATGTCGTCTTGGATTCTAGATCTTCAATAGTAAAGGCGGATATTGAAGATCTAGATTTCATTAACAGTTGCTACTATAACAAGTTAAGTAAAAATCACTTACAACTATTATGAGGTAGGGAAAAAAATATTTCACAAAGGTGGTGTGTGTAATAATTATTACGGTAAACCTTGGGTAGGATAAAAAACACATAAAGCTCATGTGAGGTAAGGTAAAAATTATTTCACAAATGTGGGTGTTGGGTTTATGGCCCAAAATCAGCCTCTTGATCCCATAATTATTTGTGTCCTAATTGTATTAATTACTTAGAGGTACCCTAACATTTGAAGAAACAATTTTTTGGTACCCTAACTTTTCAAAACTAATTTTGGGGTACCCTTACTTTTAGGATTAGAAATTACTAGGTGAATTTCTGGTGAAACTCCGATTGATTCAGATCATTTTCGTCCACAAAAACAAACGGCATTTTCGTCCACAAATACACTTAATCAATTTCCCGCCTAAAATTCACCGTTGAATTCAAATCATTGGCCGGAAATTCACCTAATTATTTCTAATTCTAAAAGTTAGGGTACCACAAAATTAGTTTTTAAAAGTTGGGGTACCGGAAAAACATTTCACCAAAAGTTAGGGTACCCTTAAGTAATTTTTAGGTTTCCTTATTTTGTTAGGTTTCCTAATTGTATTAGATTCCAAATTTAATTGGAGTTGGAGTTAAGTTAGGTTTATAAGGAGTTTTTCCTATAAATATAGGTTGTTATCAACCTATGCACTTATGGCAATGTAACACACACATTGAGAGCATTCTTCACCTCTACGCCATCCTTAGGTTGTGAGAGTCCTTTAGAGAGTAATTTTGTCTTCAATATATTCCCACTGTGCTATTAACCCCTTGAGATCTTGTCATCGATCCCCTTGCGTTATATAGCCTGTGCTATTAACCCCTTGTGATCTGGGCATCAATCCCCTTGCGTTATATAGCCCCTTGGGATCTCTCTTGTAATCTCTCCCCTTATACTAGTGGATTATTGCTCCTTTATCGTCCGTGGTTTTTTCCCGATTTGGGTTTCCACGTAAATCGTGTGTCTTTATACTCTCTATCTTTTAATTACTGATCTTGTTATATTTCTTCTCAATTTATACATCCTGATAATTATCTCTTTCGCTACAAATACTAGGCTATATTTTATCTCGATCCTAACAGTGGGGTGTGTAAAAATTATTACAAATCTCAGGTAGGGTAAATGTAATTTACTCGACAAATGACAATGCATTAATATATGAGGACAATAAATTTACTCTTCAAATATATGGTGCTTTAATTTGTAGATGACTAGATAATATGTTGGGTGCTCATTTTTAATATGGATTCTAACTTTAACTCTTGCATATTATATTGTTGTCAAAATTTATTTTGGGGATTATGTCAAAAATATATGATTAAATTGTTCTATGCTTTAACTATCTAGTTAGATAGTCACACAATATTATAGGGACAACAAAAGTACTTAGAAGTAATTAGTATTAGTCAAAATTTTAAGAATATTTGCACTAGTAATCCATATTTTTAGATCATAAGTAGAATTTACTACCTACCCATCATCTAATGATTCAATTTTTTATTTCTATTCTATGTCCACAAGATTACCTTAATGACATATATATTTCCTCCATTGTAAGTAAAATAATGTGATTTTATCAAATTATATATATATTCCAATGGAGGAAGGAAAAAAAGATTACCTTAATGACATATTTGGCTTAGCAGATGATATATAACCTCATAATCTCATGATATTCTTTTATAAAAAAAGTTTGTTTAATTTAATAACATATTCTCTGTCCATTGTATGAAATTGTCACTTGTAAATTTATTTATATGGATCTACTTTTGGAGATATAAAAATGAGACTCTCATATAATTAGTACTATGATAATTTTGGTAAGGTGCATTAAATAATTCTTAGGGTGCGTTTGGTTGGTGGGAAATTGTCATATTTTTCGAATTGACTTATTTTCTCCATATTTGAAAGTAGGTTGACCTTGAGAAAGTTTTTACGGTTGACTCACAATTTCCTGCATTTTCCTAGGGACAATTTCCCTTAAGGGGGCTTAAAGAAAATTTTTCTTGGAGAAATCTATCCAATAGAAGACTTTCCATTGAAAATTTTACCAGTGAGATTCCTAACAAACGCTCCCTTACAAAATTGTGTTAGAAATGAAAACTAAACATTATTTAAGCATGTTCAATAATATATAGATTACCTCAGCTTGTTTTCCCACATTTAGGCCCTCAACATTATTATCTTCCTCAGTTGCTTCACTTGCCTCAGTTAAAATCGTACTTTCGTCACTAGTTTCTGCAGTATTCTGTAATGTATAATTATAATTATTAGTTCTAGTGTAAATAATTAAAATAGTTTATGGAAATGCAAAGAAAAAGATTAACCTCAGTGTTTTGTTTTGTTGTAGTTGTTGATTCTGGAGGAAAGGATCCAAAAGTTGTGCTTGTTGAGCATTTATATAGTCCTCTCTAACCATTTCATTAAATTCCTTAAAAAAAAAATCATATATTATTGCAATATATTACCACGTAGTGGAAATTTTGAAACCAATTAATACAACATTTTATTCTCTTCATTATCTGCAAAAATAATAAGATTTGCCGCGTCTTTTAAAGTTCGTTAGAAACAAACTTTCAATTAAATTTTAACGGTATTACCCAATTAAAACATAACGACAATTCTTAGTCACATCATAACGATATTAACCGTATCTTAGATAAGCGCGCCATATGCCGCTTTAAAATTAATTTCCAATCAAATCATAACGGTATGCGAAATGTTATCACAGATTATGATATCTCATTTCCAATACAGATAATGTTGAAATTACTCATATGAGTGTATTCTTAGCCTACACATGGCTACATCAAATTGCAAATTAAATTACACCAAAAGCTAGTCACCAACTTTATGTAAGCAAAACAAATAGATTATAGCATAATTAGGGTTTGGACTCGTGGAAATTTTAATAATTTATCATAATCTATGCATCATTTGTATCTTGTATTGGTAAAAGGAAGACAAAAGAACTGAAAGCACAAATGAGAATCACTCCATCGTCTACCCCTCCCCTTACATCAACAAAGTGAACTAAATTCAAGTGGAGTTTCAAGAGGGGAAAAAAAAAAACCCCTAATATTTGAGATCTTTAGATAAATTTTAGGTGAAAATTAACACAAGAAATAGGATAAATTGATTATAATTATCATGAAATAATGAAATGAAATGTCAATACCTCCATTGAAGTTGATTCTACATTACATTTTAGTTCCGCCAACTCTTCGGTGGAGTATGCTTTATGGGATTCTCCTTCACGACGATTCATTTCAGACAGAAATTGATAGATCGAGGGGCTGGCGAATCAATTGAGAGATTCAAAATGAAATTGTTGAATCGAAGAACAAAGATATGAATTTTGTATGACTGAATTGCTATATGGCTATTTAACAAGGAATGGAATATTCAAGCATACAACTTATATATATGTATATATACACGATTTTTGATGAATTTACCCCGATTTTTAATAAATTTACGGAGTTTCTCATTTTTTTACGATTTTTTCACTTTTATTCATTTTTAAAAAATTATAATAATTGCTTGGGTTCTTAAAAAAAATAATTTAAAAATTCTTTTAATAAATACACTTCATTATCTTTGTGGGGGAGGGAATGAAAAAAACAAAAATAATATAGGGTGTGAATGAAAAAAAATAAAAAGAACGTGGAGGTGGATCTGGATTTGGATTTGGATTTAATATCACTACAACCTAAATTTTTTTTGGACCACCAGAATCCAAAATAAACATAGGGATTATTGCTATATAATTGGTGAAAGTAAGAATTATTAGAATCCAATTTTCATATATATATATATATATATATATATATATATATATATAGGAAAATTGGATTCTAATAATCCCATGTTTTGCAAATTGGATGATGGTGGTCCCTACTTTCACTTTGTATTCTGGTGGTTCAAAAAAAATAAAATTGGATTGTAGTGATACCAAATCCACCTTCACATTCTTTTTTTTTTCAATCCTACCCTATATCGTTTTTATTTTTTTTCGTTCCTGTCCCTAGAAAGTTAATGAATTGTAGTTTCTATACCATTTTTAAAATTATTTTTTTGAGACTCCAAGTAATTATTATGATTTTTTAAAAATAATAAAAGTAAAAAAAATCGTAAAAAATAGTAAAAAATATGAAAAAATTTGGGAGAAACGCTGTAAATTCATTAAAAATCATTGTAAGTATTATGCTAAGTTTTGAATCAAATGCAACACAAAATCTATGATATTTAGGATATACTCTCGAAAATGTCCCAATACAATCCAATTTTATTTTTTTTTAATCACCAGAATACAAAGTGAAAATAGGGACCACCATCATCCAATTTGCAAAAGTAGGGATTATTATATTCCAATTTCCTTTTATATATATATATATGTGTGTGTATGTATATATGTATGTATGTATGATTTTTGGACTCAATGTCACTGTTTTCACATCATTATTTTACATGCCGTCGAAAATTAGAACACTTTGTGTAATTGTTTTGTCGCTTAATATCATATACTACATTCGTTCCATAATGTTTATCATTTGACTAAATTTTGACCATTGATTACTCACAAATTACGATGAGTTACGGTATGAAATTATCGTCATTAGAAAGATCGATACATTAGTAAATATTACAATTATGGTAATTTCATATCGTAACTCATTATAATTTGAGAACAATCAACGAACAAAATTTAGCCAAATGACAAACATTTTGAGACGGAGGTAGTATATTAAAAGAATATGAAAAACAAAAATAATGAGTGTATATGTATTGTGTGTTTTGATTAGTGTGAGGCCAGGGTCATGTGTAGTCAAAGACACAGTATCCATTTAGATATCAATATTCTAAAAACACACAAATTTTACTTTTTTTTTTTAATGAAATCAAAGACTAATATGAAATCTAAAATGTCAATCCAATAAAAATTAAAGCATCACAATTTAAAATTTAATTACTTGAAGACAATTTTTTTTAATTGAAATCAAGGATATATAAAATCTAAAATATCCCTCCATAAAGTTAAAGAATCACAACTTTTGAATTTAAATTACTTTAAGAAAAATAAGTAATTGAGGAAATTTTATATTGTTTTCCATTTTATCCCATAATTATTTCAAAATAGTATATAAGTTTATTACCACCATCAAAAATTTATATTTAGAAATGTTTTATAGTGGAAATGTATCAAGATTTGTTTGTGTAATTCTTTTTATGTTTATATGATTTTATTATTTGATTTTCTTCTTTTTACGCTTAGCTACAGATTTGTTTTAGAACCTGATTTTGTTATACAAAGCTAAAAAAAATGCCTTTCAATATCACACCAACAACATGAATTGGGTCATATCTTGCTCAATATTTTTTACTTTTTATGATGAGGAAGGATCAAGAGTTGAGGATAATCCTCACTTGATATATCATCGATATGAAGGATACAAATATATTTAAAGAGTCGCATTCTAATAAAAAACACAATTTATTTGACAGCCTTCAATCAAACAGTAGATAATGTTGGCATATATATGAAATTAAAATATACTTATGACGAGTTAATTGGCTCGTCCTACGAACAAGTTAAATACATTTAGAGACCGTATTAATTTGCCTAAATACAAACCATACGTAATTTGTGTTTTTAACGTCAAATTTGCATGAAGTTAAAATACACCTGACCTGTATCGATCTGTCCTAACCAAATATACACTCCACCTATATTTGATCACAGTCATCACACCATCCGAACTGATAGGCTAGTAGCTTAACTTCCGTTTGATGCTATGATTTTTGGTTATTGTATTCAAGTAGGAAAACTAAATTCGAGTGTAAAATAAAAATAAAAATATTTACATGAATTCGAAATACACTTGACTCGAAGTTTTAATATCAAATTTGTCTGCACTTGAAATACACTTGACATGTATTTGCCCTAATCAGATATACAAATGACCTGTATTTAACATTTATGATAAGTCCTTTTTTCAACAACACTACAAAGTGATTTTTCCCTCCGTTTATTATGTACTAGTTATACATGTTTTTTTATATGGTACACTGCGGTGTGGTGCTATAACTCAGTATACTATTCAATATTCAAATACACTTTACCAGAATCATTACCAATATATCTACTCACTTTTCCCTCTCCTCAATTTTTTTCTATTCTTTTCACATTATCGCTCCTCATTTACCATATCAACCATATTGTTCACATATTTCATCATATCATTCCACACTTCACCGCACTTTTCACAATTTCACCGCACCACACCATTTCTACATGTTACAAAGCCACACAAAAGGGCCTTAGATTAGCAGTTCGAGGCGCATGCTGTGTAAAATTATTAGTATTATAAATTTATTGATTTTTCCATATTAACTTTTTCTAATAAAAACATCAATTTTTTTAAACAATAAAATTTATTGCTAACGTAACAACTCATTCCGTTTCGAAAAACAAGTGATACTTGCCTCCGTTTCAAAAATAAACCAAAACTAATATTTTGAAATTTTGCCTAGCCGATGTATGAAGGGTTTTGATATAATAGCCTTTTAAATTTTACAATTAGATATTGGTTCCAATTAACTTAAGATTTAGAAATTGTTTGATATCTACTACTCTATGGAAAGAAGTCAAAGAGGGTAATGAAACATTTTACTTTAATCAATTATAATTTAAATTGTATAAGTATTTTTTTTTTCAATTATCCAATTATGGACATGCCTGTGTTTTTTGTCAAATTAACTTCTTACCATATATATTGATCATTATATTTCATAAATTACCAATAAAATTAAAGGAGATCGACATCGAATTGAAATGCATAAAACATTAATAAGGGATACTTATTTTGATAAGGCTATTATATTGATGAGTAATTAGTGATAAAACATTAATAAGTAATCACTATATTTCATAAATTATATTTCATTATAAGTCATACTTATTTTGATAAGAGAATTAAACACTATAACAATCGGTTATTGTTGCAACTTTTTATATCATTATGGGAGAAACTTCACTTAAACTTGAACCTTGATCTATTTCATCTAATGACCTGGTACTTGTAACCTTGACCTAATTCTTACTTCTACCTCAAATTTTTTATGTAGCCAATTTTTTATAATTATTATTTTGTCAAAAGTCCTGTCTATAAATGTTATCAAAAAAAAAAGTCCTGTCTATAAAGACCTCATTGATTAAAAAACAAAAAAGGTAGAATTAAAGAACATTCGAACTATATAAACTATTATGATTTTCTAAGAAGGTTTAATACGACTTTCTTTGATTGGAGTCGTTCCATACTTTCATTCCACAAATATAAATTCCAACCATCATGAGTTAATAAGTAGAAATGTTATTTAACTAAATACAACAATATTACATATAAGTTTGAATACAAACTAAGCAAATATATATTTAATATGCTCATTATTTGTCTAAACAATAAGAACATCATCAATCATGAAATGCATTATATATATAAGAACATACTATTGAACAAAATAAATTAGCTCCTATCAGAAAGGAGGCCCCCTAATATGCATGGCTCCAAAGGGACAGAGGCTGGAGTTGTGTTCAAGCCCAAGACCTTATACTGCTCATACCTTCATCTTCATTATCTTCACCACACGGTTGACTCCTTTTATTTAACATATATATTGTCCAAAATAATCTTATATTAGATAAATATTTCATATAAACAGATTTATTAATCATTAAAGTTAAATAAATAAATAATATGAACGAGTTACCTGTTGAAGGGGTGATAGATTGGGATGAAGTGGAGGCATGATTAAGCCTTGGGTTGATCAAATTCAGGCCTCGACATAAAATGCTCTTATTAGTAATAAGTGATTATACTTAGGGTTGATTATGAGGGGGAAGAAGTGGAACAGAGGAATAACCAAAAAAATGATATTGGAGGAGAAGAAGAAGAAGAAGAATCGAATGATAGTGAAAGAACAATAAGCGATTATTACAACAAGCTTATTGATTCTGAAGGGGAAGAAGTAGAACAAAAGAAAGACCAATATAATAATGTTGGCAAGGGATGAAGTAATTATATTGGTCTTTCTTCTGTTCTTTATTACTTCATCCCTTGCCAACATTATTATATTGGTCTTTCTTCTGTTCTACTTCTTCCCCTTCAGAATCAATAAGCTTGTTGTAATAATCGCTTATTGTTCTTTCACTATCATTCGATTCTTCTTCTTCTTCTTCTCCTCCAATATCATTTTTTTGGTTATTCCTCTGTTCCACTTCTTCCCCCTCGGAATCAATAATCTCATGATGATCACTTATTGTTCTTTCGCAATCATCCATTACTGCAGACTCCATTGATACCTAGCATTAATCAATTCACATCAAAGAAACTCATGAGTAAACTGAGTACGTTGTTAGAGCTTTCATGTTCATTGGTGTATGCCCTTTGGTGCCTAACACTATATATATATATGCCTAATAATTGGGGTGGTTGTAACTATGACTAATATATTATATTGATCAATATTGGTTGATGGTTTCATAGGTTATATACATTGTATTAATACATAAAAATGGCAAGTTATCTCCAAATTTTCTACCATGGTTGAAGATCAAATCAATATCTCCAAATTTTTTACCATTTTTGAATATGAAAAAATAATTAAATTGTATTTTGGAGTATTATTATATGTGTGTTTGGGCTACTTTGGAGCATTCAATATATAATCTATAAATATAGGGATGGTAGGGTGAAAATAGACATACATTATCATCTTCTACCACGTTGGCTCCTGCAAATAACCTGATTTGGCATTTAATATACTTTTCTTTCATAAACACTCTGTGACGAAAATCCCATGTCAAAATTCTTCGTTTTTTAGATCGGCTTGAGGAAGAATCTTCATCTGTTGCCTATAAAATCAAACCAAAATATGTATCATAAAACTTAATTTACAATCTAATATAATATCATCATTAATTTTTGATGGTGGACCAGTGGGGGAATGATACTAACAATTTATGTTTGATCCAAAATGACATAAATTATACACAAATAATTCAAAGCAATAAATAACTTGTAAGAGGACTTTTCATTTACGATACTGTAGTAGCTTAATCATAACACGGAGCTAATATTTTGTTAGGGTTTGTTTGGTTGGAAGGAAATAATTTTGGAGTAAATTATATTTTTATAAGAAATGGTTGGTATATATCATGATAAATGTTATAAGATAAAAATATTTTGAGCTAAAATTGAAATTTGAGCTTTTTTAATCAATTCTATCATATTACAAAATTTTTAGCCAAGCCCTTGAAGTTGGATTTTGTTAGATTTAGCAATGAAAATTGATCCAACAATTAAGGGTGGAAAACATTTTTCCTAAGTTGAACAAAGTAACTCAATTTCTTTTCTTTAGGGAAAAACAATCTTTTTTTAAAATTATTTTCCAAACATCTTTTGTACCAACCAATAGAAATTGGGAAAACATCTTTTTCCTAAACCCTTGAAAATGTTTCCCCCTGCCAAACACGCCCTTAATGTCATTAGTATATGCCAATTCTAAAATTGAAGGTGTATTATACTCTAAATTGCTTGTTCATATTTGTAAATATATAGAATATCCTTTCCTTTATAAATATAAAGTTAAAGGCAAATGTAAGTAGGATGTACTTCCAAATCTTTACTACTACGGCTCATTTGGCACGAGGGAATAACGGGTTGGGAATGAGAATAGAAAAATTGGGATTACAATTTATAACTATCATGTTTATTTTATGGTAATTAATTAAAAAAAAAAAAGAAGAAGAGGGAATGAGAATAGGAATAGAAGAATCCAACTACCACGAATCTGTTACCAGGGGGAGGGGTGGATAATTTATGCTGGTAATTCATAATTCATATTAAGTACCATTATTATCCTCATATTTAATTAATATTACCAATAGTATTTTATTCTTTTTAAATTAATGAAGCGTATTCTAGTAAATATGCATTTATTCTCAATCCTACCCTCACCTTGAATCATCATACAACAAACAAGGAACTTGAAAATTCATAGACACATTCTCATTTTCATTTCCATCATGAATTCTCATTCTCATTCTCATTCTCATTCCCATTCTAAATTCTCATTCTCATTCCTTTTCCCATTACATACCAAACAGGCCAGTGCACTAAAGCATCAATAGCAACCTAAGCAATATCTATATAATTTTAATCAACTGGGATTTTTTTTTGAATATTTTTTATAAATTATCAATGTATTTGATATGTTGGCCAAATAATTGCAAATGAGTATAATCTAGCTAGAGTAGAATACATAAAATCAAACTGTTAAATCTTGACTACAAAAGCTTATTTTAGAAACATTCAAATTTCAAATAATAAGGCACCGTTCTTTTGTGTGTTGCGTTGCGGTTAGTTGCGGTAGATCGCGGTAAGTTGCGGTGGAAATAGTAAAAAGATAATAGTATATTGCGGTAGGTTATGGTAATTTGCGTTGCGATTAATTAATCGCGTTAACACAAAAAAATGGTGCCTAAGTCGTTTATAAAATAAATAATTAAACTTTGTAAACATTTTTCTTTACAATTTTAGAAACATTCAAATTTCAAATAATAAGGCACCGTTCTTTTGTGTGTTGCGTTGCGGTAGATCGCGGTAAGTTGCGGTGGAAATAGTAAAAAGATAATAGTATATTGCGGTAGGTTATGGTAATTTGCGTTGCGATTAATTAATCGCGTTAACACAAAAAAAGGTGCCTAAGTCGTTTATAAAATAAATAATTAAATTTTGTAAACATTTTTCTTTACAATTTTAAATTATATGATGCTTACCTTGCTTTGCTTCTTTGGATGAAGCCTCAGACGTACAAAATCGTCAACTTCGTTCAACGATCTACATTTAATATGTGAAATAATGGACTTGAGCCCAATTCAACCCCAAAAGCTAGCTTAGGAGGTTGAGGCATACAAGTCATTATAAACACCACAATATGGGTGTCAAAGGCCGATGTGGGACAACTCAACATAATACCCGAGCGCTCATGGATGTAATACTACAAACAATTAAAAGAATCATGAGTTTTTTTTTCTTAACACTAACTAATTAAGAAGGTCAACAAGCTTAGTAGGAAAAGCACATCAATCAAGTTGTTTTTAAATTAAGGGATTTAAAGAAATTCAAAATTTTAGCATTATTCTAACATGTTTTGTTACTTGAACTATTTCAACCAAAAGCTAATTGGTTGAAGGTTTAGGAATGATTTATAGTATTCTAACATAATCTATCCAATATTATACCTACACATATGTATATATGTATGTATGTATGTATGTATGTGTGTATGTACATGAACACACATGTGTGTGTAAACACATACATATTGTCAAATGAAATATACATTTTGTGTTTCAAAATAATTAATAAATGAACTTTTTTTTGAGGATAATTAATAAATTAACTTGGAGCATACTTTCTATTACAAGTTAAACAAACTAATTGTTTTTTCAGTTGATTGTGCTTGATTTTATACATAAGGAATTTTAAAAATATAACAATGAAAAGTTCCAATGATGTAGTTTTTCAACAAATCAGAAATACTTTTTAAACAAACTTATCATGACTAAAAAGCATATACCTTATCTATTGTTTTTTCATCTGTGCGGAGCTGCTTTCTTAATTGCCAATTGGCTAATCGTAAAAGCAATGGAAGATCAGATACAACTCTTGGTTTTACAGTGATCTTTGGTACTTTTCTGCTTTTGTCACTGAAAACCTACATTCACCAAATTCATATAACTTTAATTAAAATCTGAAACAAAAAATAGCAATCCACAAATATTAATTGGTACTATACCAAGAATAATAATTGGGGTGGATTTTACATTGACAAAAAAGAGGAAACAATTATGACATATAAATTTGATGAACAACATAATGTACGCGCACTATATGAACATCAACACAAAAAGAGACGCCTTTAGTTCACAATCACAATATTTTTTGAATGGTATCTGCAAAATTATATATTAAATTTAAATAGTAGAATAATGAACCATAATAGTGAAATTATAAATTGCTTCGACAATGCTACCTTTTTCCTTTTCTTAGATAATTCACCCGTATGTTGACCTTTTACCATGTTGTCACTGGAAACCTACATTTAACAAATTCATATAACTTTAATTACAATCTGAAACAAAAAATAGCAATTCACAAATATTAATTGGTACTATACCAAGAATAATTGGGGTGGATTTTACATTGACAAATAAGAGGAAACAATTATAACATATAAATTTGATGAACAACATAATGTGCGTGCAATATATGGACATCAACACAAAAAGAGACAGAATTTAGTTCACAGTCACAATATTTTTTGAATGGTATCTGTAAAATTAAATATTAAATTTAAATGGTAGAATAATGAACATGTTTACCATAATAGTGGAATTATAAATTGCTTCGACAATGCTACCTTTTTCCTTTTCTTAGATAATTCACTGGTATGTTGACCTTGATCTGATGGTGTTGCAGTAGATGTCATGTAGTCAACACGACTATCGCCATGCCTAGCTCTACTCGATTCACCCTGTCATTTATATATTAGTTTAATTTTTTACTTGTGATATTCGCTACTAATTAATAAAATAAAGAAAAAACATCTAATTATAAAAATAAATACATACTAGCCACAATATTTTAGCATGGTATATGTGCAATAGTTTTCTATGCAAATAAGAGAAAATTGTCTTCTTTTTTAAACCTTTTCAAAGACGACGGATCGAACAAATGACACCTTCTGTTTTCCTTTGCTGACGTTCTTCGTAGTACCTGGTTCTTCTTCAACGCTCTTTAGATCAACATTATCCTATATTATTATTATTTTAGTAATTTTGTTAGTTTTAGCGGTCAAAGATTCAAATACTATACATCAACATCAATTGTGTGTAAAATAAATAAATATAATTAAGAAAGGTACTCACATAATGAAAAGAATGGTAATCAAAATGTTGAACTATTTGTTATTTTAAGTTTTTCTATGTAAAAGAATTTTTAATTAAATATTAGCGTCTCTTAAATTATACATACCACAGTATCTTTTTGACTGGAACTATTGACCTTCTGATCCTCAACAACATCATTCAAAATTAAATCTTTGTTAACGTTTTGACAAGAAGCCTGACCACTTGTAAGTATTGTATCCTGCAATGACAAGGATTAGTTTAGATGAAGACAAACCTAAATATTTATGAATAAGTCATATGGTACATATGAGAAAGCAAATTAAATAAGATATTTTCATTGACAATGCATTAATATATGAGCACAACAAATTTACTTTTCAAATATCTATTGCTTTAGTTTGTACGTAGATTACTAGACACAATGTAGGGTGCTCATCTTTAATTTGAATTTTAATTGAAGTCTCGTATATTATAGTGTTTTCAAAATAAATTGTTTTATGCTTTACCTAGCTAGTTAGATAGTCAGCACATTATATACAGGGATAACATAGAACTTAGAAGTAAGTAAACTCAAACATACATGTAACATTAGTACTTCAATCAAAATAAAAGAAATAAGATAAAAATGCAAATAGTAGAGATGTATAAAAGCTTGAAGTTCTGTAGAAGTAAATGTTACTTTATGATATTCTATGTAAAAGAGTTTCTCCAATATTAAAGTTAAACGTCATCAGCTCTTGAATTATACATACCACAATATCTTCTGCACTGGAGTTGTTGATCTTTTGGTCTTCAACGACATCATTCAAAACTAAATCATTACAAACATTTTCACAAGAAGCTTGATCATTTATAACTGTCATATCCTGTAATGATAAGTAATACTAGTTTAGATAAAAACAAACCTAAATATTTACGAATAATCTTAAAAGAATGAGAAAGCAAATGAAGTAAGATATTTGATTGACAATGCATTAATATATGAGCACAACAAATTTACTCGTAGAATATATGCTGCTTTAGTTTGTAGATGACTAGATACAATGTAGGGTGCTCATCTTTAATTTACATTTTAGCTCAAGTCTTGCATATTATAATGTTTCAAAATAAATTGTTCTATGCTTTACCTAGCTAGTTAGATAGTCACACATTACAGGGACAACAAAGTACTTAGAAGCAAGTAAGATCAAACATACATGTAGCATTAGTACTTCAATTAATCAAAATGAAATTAAAGAAATAAGATAATTATGCAAAAAAATAGAGATGTATAAAAGCTTGAAGTTCTGTAGAAATATATGTTACTTTATGTTATTCTATGTAAAAGAGTTCCTCCAACATTAAAATTAAACGTGATCACTTCTTGAATTATACATACCATAATATCTTTTGAACTGGATCCATCAACCTGTTGGTCCTCAACGACATCATCCAAAGCTAAATCATTGTAAGCATTTTCACCAGAAGTTTGATCACTTGTCATTATCGTATGCTGTAATGATAAGTAATATTACTTTAGATAAAAACAAACATAAAATTTATGAATAATCTTATCAAGGATGAGAAAGCAAATGAAGTGATCAGATATTTTCATTGACAATGCATTATACGAGCACAACAAATTTACTCTTCAAATATTTGGAGCTTTAATTTGTACATGACTAGCTACTATGTTGGGTGCTCATTTTTAATTTGGATTTTAACTTAACTCTTGCATATTATATTGGGGAAATTGGAAAAAAAATAATCCAAACTTTGATGATGTTGTCAAAATTTATTTTGGGGATTACTTAAAAAATATATGATTGTTCTATGCTTTAACTATCCAGCTAGTTAGATAGTCACACAATATTATAGGGACACAAAGTACTTAGAAATAAGTATTAGTCAAAATTTTAAGAATATTTGCACTAGTAATCCATACTTTTAGATCATAAATAGAATTTATTACCTACCCATCATCTAATGATTCGATTTTTTATTTCAATTCTACATCCACAAGATTACCTTAATGACAGATATATTTCCTCCATGGTAAAAAAAAGTGATTTATCAAATGTTAGGTTGAATGTGGAGACCAATTTTGGGTTGGTCTCTGTCTCTTGGGGAGCAAGGTAGAAGAGTTTGAGTGGGAATCAGATTGTTGATTTGTTCCACTTCTTTTTTTGTAATTCCTTTGCTGTAGGGACTCTATTAATCCTAAAATTGTGTCAGCCTTGTACTATAAATAGAGCCTAGGTGCTAGGTTTATTTGTATAACAATTGAGAGTGTTTCATCTTATGCCACAAGAGATTGACCTGTAATCTCTGTGTCCCTGAGGGAGTTGTGTGAGGCTCATCTGTGAGTGTTGAGTTCTCAGGTTGTAACTCTAGGGAGGTTGTGAGAGATTGTGGAGGTTTGGGAATCTCTGAAACACTGTTGTAATCCTCTTATAGTGCATCGTTCGTGGTTTTTTTTCCCGGTTTGGGTTTTTCCACGTTAATTCCTTGTGTCGAATCTTTATTTATTTTTCGTCCTTATTATTGTTTGTCTGCTAACTACGCCCTGAGAATCCTAACATCAAATTATATATTCCAATGGAGGAGAGGAAAAAAGATTACCTTGATGACATATTTGGCTTAGCAGATGATATATAACCTCATAATCAGATAGTTTGGTAATGATGATTATCTCATGATATTCTTATATAAAAAAAAATGTTTAATTTGAAAACATATTCTCCATCCATTCTATCAAATTGTCACTCTTAAATTTTTTTTTATATGGATCTACTTTTGGAGATATAAAAATGAGACTCTCATATAATTAATACTATGATAATTTTGATAATTTTGGTGAGGTGGATGAAATAATTCTTAGGGTGCGTTTGTTGGTGGGAAATGGTCAACTTTCCCAAGTTGATTTATTTTCTTCATATTTAAAAGTAGGTTGACTTTGAGAAAAATTTTATAGTGGGCCCATCATTTTCTGCATTTTTCTTGGGAAAATTCCCTTTGGCGGCTTAGGCCGTGTTCTATACTGCGGTTGGCAAACTGCGGTGCCACACGGTACCGCAGTTTACCACAACCCACCACATTTCACCGTAAATCATTACTTTTTTCTCTCCTCACTTTTCTCCTCTACTTTTTATATTTTCTCTCCTCACCTACCCCACATACCAATAACCTACCACAATTCCACCACACCCCACCACAATTCCACCACACCTCACCGCAAAATACCGCAGTATAGAACACGGCCTTAAAGCAATTTTTTCCTAGAGAAATCTTTCCCATAGGAAACTTACCGTTAAAATTTTTCCGGTGTGATTCCTACCAAGTGCTTCCTTACAAAATTATGTTAGAAAATGAAAACCAACATTCTTTAAGCATGTTGAATAATGTAGATTACCTCTTGTTTTCCCACATTTAGGCCCTCAGCATTATTATCTTCCTCAGTTGCTTCACTTGCCTCAGTTAAAACCGTACTTTCGTCAGTATTCTGTAATGTATAATTATTATTATTATTAGTTCTAGTGTAAATAATTAAAATAGTTTATGGAGATGCAAAGAAAAAGATTAACCTCAGTATTTTGTTCTTGTTGTTGTTGATTCTGGAGAACAGGACCCAAAAGTTCTGCTCGTTGAGCATTCATATAATCCTCTCTAACCATTTCATTAAATTCCTGTAAAAAAAAAATCATTATTACAATGTATTACCACATAATGAAAACTTTGAAACCAATTAATACAACATTTTATTCTCTTCATAACCATATGCAAAAATAATATGTAATGAAATTTGAGAAATCTATATATTAAGACTAAAAATAAGCTCACTAATAAAAGAAAAAAGTGTAATTATCAGCTTAAATCTTAAGACAAAGACAATTTATGTTATCTTAGAGTAAACATATTTTTTTTCAAATAGCGATGACGGAGTGAAACATTAAAAAATTGATCGTTAACAAAAACTTTCATATAAAGTAAGAATGATTAAATTGTTATATCATTTATGATTGTTAAAATTAATTACTATGCAAATAGATTTGCCGCGTCTTTTAAAGTTCGTTAATTCTAAACAAACTTTCAATTAAATTTTAACGGTACCCAATTAAAACATAACGGCAATTCTTAATCAAATCATAACGACATTAACCGTATCTTAGACAAGCCATATGCCGCTTTAAAATTAATTTCCTATCAAATGATAACGGTATCCATTAACTGTAATTTGAACTACTATGGCGCGAAATGTTATCACACATTATGATATCTCATTTCCAATACATGTAATGTTAAAATTTCTCATATGTGTATTCTTAGCCTACACATGGCTACATCAAATTGCAAATTAGATTACACCAAAAGCTAATTACCAACTTTATGTAAGCAAAACAAATAGATTATAGCATAATTAGGGTTTGGACCAGTGGAAATTTTAATAATTTATCATAATCTATGCATCATTTGTATCTTGTACGTATTGATAAAAGAAAGACAAAACAACTAAAAGCACAAATTAGAGTCACTCCATCGTCTACCCCTAACCTTTGTATATCAACAAAGTGAACTAAATTCAAGTGGAGTTTCAAGAGGGAAAAAAAACCCTAATTTTAGATGCAAACACACAAAATTAACACAAGAAATAGGATAAATTGATTATAATTATCATGAAATAATGAAATGTCCATACCTCCATTGAAGTTGATTCTACATTATATTTTAATTCCGCCAACTCTTCGGCGGAGTATGCTTTATGGGATTCTCTTTCACGACGATTCATTTTTGACAGAAGTTGATAAATCGAGGGGTTGGTGAATCAATTGAGATATTTAAATTGAAATTGTTGAATCGAAGAACGGGATATGAATTCTGTATGACTGAATTACTATATGGCTAGTTAACAAGTGATGGAATGTTCAAGCATTCAACTCATATATATATATAAAAATGAAAACTAGATTCTAATAATCCCTACTCTCATCGATTGTATAGCAATAATCTTTATTTTCATTTTCGATTCTGGTGGTCCAAAAAAATAATATTGGATTCTTGTGGGACACCATGAGAGTATACCCTAAATATCATAGATTTTGAGTTGCATTTGATTTCAAACTTAGTATAAAACCTTATCATGATTTTTAATGAATTTACGGCGTTTCTCCCATTTTTTTTTTCATTTTTTACAATTTTTTTCATTTGCATTCCTTTTTAAAAAACTGTAATAATTGCTCGGATACTCAAAATTTTAAATTTTTTGTAATAACCACACTTCATTATCTTTATAGGGACAGGAATGAAAAACAAAAACGATATGAGGTAGGAATGAAAAAAAAAAGTGGAGGTGAATCTAGTATCCACTACAATCCATTTTTTTTGGACCACCAAAATCCAAAATAAACGGAGGGATTATTGCTATATAATTGGTGGAGTAATGAATTATTAGAATCCGATTTTCATATATATATATATATATATATATATATATATATATATATATATATATATATATATATATATGCGTGTGTGTATGATTTTTGGACCCAATGTCACTGTTTTCACATCATTATTTAATTTTACATGCCGTTGAAAATTATAACGCTTTGAGTAATTGTTTTGCCGCTTATATAGTGGTTGTCAACCATGACAACCATCGTAAGTAAAATAAATTTTACTCATATATATGTCAAGTTTTATCTTGATCATTGACTTTTTATTTAATATAAATTGCAAAATATATATTTTTTTAAATTTTAGTTTATTTTAAAAAATTTTAAAGTAAATATTTTTCAAAATAAGCTTTTTTACTTGGCAAAAACTTAGAGTTAAGGTATTTAAATTTTTAAAAATTTTTTTAATTTTTTTTAATTAAGAAAATATATTTTATAATGTTGTACTAAATAAAAAAATGGTAAATATAAAAGTTGACAAATGTATGGATAAATATAGTTTTCATTGTGATGATTGTCATGGCTGACAATTATTATAAGTTTTTCTTGTTACGTGATTATGAAAAACAAAACTAATGATCAATGTGAGGGTCATGTGTAGACTGTGTAGTCAATGGCTTGATATCCATTTAGATATCATTATATCAATACTCTAAAAACACTCAATTTTTATTTTTATTTTTAATGAAATCAAAGACTAATATAAAATCTAACATGTCAATCCAATAAAAATTAAAGAATCACAACTTAAAATTTAATTACTTGAAGACAAAATTTTTTTTAATGAAATCAAATCAAATCAAAGATATATAAAATCTAAAATATCACTCCCACAAGTTAAAAAAAATCACAACTTTTGAATTTAAATTACTTTAAGAAATAAAAGGTAATTGAGGAAATTTTATATTGTTTTCCATTTTATCCCATAATTATTTCAAAATAGTATATAAGTTCATTTACCACCATCAAAAATTTAATATTTAGAATTGTTTTATAATGGAAATGTATCAAGATTGTTTAGTTTACTTCTTTTTATGTTTATATGATTTTAATATTTGATTTTCTTCTTTTTATGTCTACATATTTGTTTTAGAACCTGATTTTAATTTGTTATACAAAGCTAAAAAAAAGTCTTTCAATATCACCCCAACAACATGACTTGAGTCATACCTTGCTCTATTTATTTTTTTATTTTTTTTATTTTTACTTTTTATGATGAGAAAGGATCAAGAGTTGAGAATAATCCTCGCTTGATATGTCATCAATGAATGATACAAATATATTTAGGCATCGTTCTTTTGTGCGTTGCGTTTGCGTTGCGTTACGTTTAGTTGCGTTGGAAATGGTTAAAAAGTGATGATAATTTGCGTTATGTTGCGTTGCGTTTGGGTGCGTTAACGTATAAAAGAATGATGCCTTAGGGTGTGTAAAATTCATGGACAAAAAACAGTTCAGTAAAAGTTACTTTTTTGGTAATTTTTGTCAAATTTATCATATTATATATTAAAATTAATTTTTTTAACTTTGGTAAATTTAAGTAAAAATTGATAAATTCGATTTACCTATAATAAATTTGACAGATCCTTAAAGAGTCACATTCTAACAAAAAGCACAATTTATTTGATAGCCTTCAATCAAACAATAAAGAATGTTGGTATTTGTGAAATTAAAATATACGTGTGACTAGTTAACTGGCCCATCCTACGACCAGGTTAAATACACTCGAACTGTATTAATTTACCTAAATATAAATCGTATGCAATTCGTGTCTTTAACATCAAATTTGTAGGAACTTGAAATACACCTAACATGTATCTGTCCTAGCCAAATATACGCTCCACCTATATTTGACCCACCATCCAAATTGATCGGCTTAATAGCTTAATTTCTATTTGATGCGCGCTATGATTCTTGATTGGTGTATTCAATAACAAAAACTAAACTCGTGTGTGAACAAAAGGTATAATTGTATTTACCTGACTTCGAAATATATTTGACTCCTATGTCAAATTTGTTTATACTCGAAATGTACTTGACACGTATTTACCCTGACAAGATATACACTTGACATGTAGTTGGGTATACCGCAAGGTGTATTTTTTTATTTTTTTTTTATTGTCATGCCAGTTTCACGTTGCTCAGCCAACTGGAGCGTTTTTTACGTTGCTCAACCAACTGGAGCGTTTGAGCTCTAGGTCTGAAAATAAAGCATGCAGGTATTTCTTCTATATTTTTTTTTTTCAAGTTCAGATCTTGTTAAACAGATGTGGGCTAATTGTTCGTATGTTTGATTTTCCTTCGACAGTTTCAAGCATAAATGTAGCCCAAATTCATTTTGGGTTCTTAATTTTGGCAATAGCTCGGCCCATTTTTGCTCAATTTTGTAATTGTGTGCGTATTTTTGTGATTCTTGTAGCTTGCAGTTTCCAGGGTTTGACGAGATGACACAAGCTCTAAAACCCCGAGGTCAAATAACTTCTTATATCGAAAATTGGATTCATCACTCATTCTTTGTTTAAAACATGGTTTCCCAAAGGCGGACGTGACCCGACAAAGCATGTAAAGTATATATATGGGAAGTATGTAAAACCTAAAAGAGTGAGAAATAAACCAAATTATGATAACAATCTTGATAGAAAGCACAGCATGAACTTTTGTTCCTCGGCACTTCAAACCCAACATGATTGGTCTTCAAACTTCAATTTCTCTCTCAATCTTCAACTATGATGATGGGAGGAAGGAATATAAGTGATGGTAGATGATGAGTGATGGATGATTGGCAGTCGATCATTAAGAATGACCAAAAACACGAGTATTTATCGAGAATGGCGAGGAAAACGGCCAAATTCCAACAGACGCTCTCAACACGAACCATGCCAAAGCAATAATGTTCGTGGCCAACACAAGTTACACAACACAACCTATGTCCTACCCTCAAGGCATGATCTGCGGTACACTATATACCCTTTTTTCTTGAATTTCTTATGGGGCACGACTTGTGTAGGGCATTTTGGCACCCATGGCAGTGTCTTTGTGGGCCTATGAAGACTAGGGCGATACTCTTGGTTTTGGGGCCCTTGGGGGTAATCAAATTTCTTCCTTTCTTCATCTCATAATCACAACTTATATATTTTGTCTCGGTTTTTGCTTGGTTTTATTCAAATCTTCACAAATTTCCTATAAAACTCATCAAACTCTAAACCAAGCATAATATGAGAAATTTAGGGATAAAATAACATGTTCACATCAAATATTTTTCAAATTCACATCAAAATATCCAAATCACTTATGTACAATAAACATTTATTAGTATTTTATTCCCACAAGCAATCAGTCAATGCCCATATATCATTATCCTATGGGGCCTTTTTTTTTATAATTAACGGTCAAAAGACCCTTTTATTTAAAGGTTGAGCCAATAAATTAGGCAAAACAACCGCCAAAGAAGACAGACAACCAAGAGTAAAAGAAAATTCCACACCAAATGAGCCTAACCCGGAAACAAAAAATAACCACAAGACTACCAAATCCAGATTAACAAAGATTTACTGAAGAATGCTTGATGGAGATCAGCCCTCACAACCTCATTTGGTGTCATCATGCTCTGAGGTCATCCATGAATCCCAGAAGGTCCTTGACTATATCAAAGGTCATCCACCTGATGTGAGGCCATCCTTATTGTCTCAACACTTCATAATTGAGGCCTCACACACATTTGGTCCCTTGGAGGTTGTTCATAATGTCCAAGCTTACATGGTCCAAAGATCATTTGGGTTCCACGGAGTTATCTTGTTATGGACATGCATTGAGGACGTTTGTTTGGAGCCGGTTGTTCTTATTGAGGACGTTTATTTGGATCCAATTGTTCTTTTCAATTTGGGTTGTGATTTTCTTCTCTTTGGATGTCAAGGAATTTTATTATTGAGCTTTCCTAAATGCCAAAGGTTGATCTATTTGGAGGTCGTTTGCATTTTGCACAACTATTGCAAACTGGGTACGTGCATGAGGACCTCATTCGGGATAAGCTTGTCTTTTGGTGTTTCAGCAAGGTCCTTTTGGTCTTTTCACTTGGGTTGCATCATCTTCTGTTTTATTGGAGGTCATCAACCTTCTATGCAATCTGGATATACGCGTGAGGACATCCATCTGGAAACTGTTGAGAATTTGGACGTCCAAGGACGTTCCCTACTGGAGGAAGACTATTTGCACCTTTTTGACTTCACTTCCTGAGTTGTTGAGGTCTTTCCAATTCAGTGAGGTGTTTGTCATTGAGGCCCTCTATGAAGACGTCACTTTCGAGCTGTTGAGGTCCTTCCAACTCGTGAGGTGATTATCCAGCCTTGCCCACGTGAGGAATGCTGCTCCAACAAGAAAGCGCCATGTGTGATGTTTCTAGAGCCTTCCAATTGTTCTAGAAGCTTCATGAAGATACCATGTGTGACGCTTTTATTAGCCCTCATTATTATTGTTCTAGAAGCTTCCTAAGTTAGTTACATATTATCTTATTCTGATGTAATTAGCTAATTAAGCAAGATTAGGACGTTTTCTTTTTGCTCAAGAAACTCCTAATTAGATATCTCAGCTGGGTTTATATATACCCACTGTGAGGTCATTGTATTCAACAACTTTATGATATGAAATATGAGATTTGAGTGCCTTATTGAGCCTCTTGTTTGTGAGTGACGTTAAACTCTCAATTTTGGTTAATTCTACTACAATATAAAGGATTTGGCAATCCTTGTGGTGGGTGTAGAGCTTAGTAATTTCAATGGTGGTGTGCCTGTATCCATTGAGGTCATTGAGTCCATTGCCCTTGTGATAATCGGTCATGGTGTGCCTGTATTGATCGGTAATCACTTGATTCTATCCTTTATCTTTCTGCATTTTCCATCCCTCATTATCCATTCCAATCCATTTGAACGAGACCCAAAATCCTTCATGAGTTCTTGATGTTATTTTGTCCATCCGATCACATTTCACATCACCCATTTCATCCATTTGTATTTTGGTGTTTATGCTTGATGGAGGTCCTCCATCAAGCATCCAAAGTTCAGCACCAAGTGAGCAGGAGCCATCATCTGGAGCAGCAACGACCTCACCATCTTCAGCATCAAACACTGACATCCAGGAGTGTTTCATGATGGTCCAACAAGTCATGAGGTTGTCCAACAACAACAGCATCATCACCAACAGCGGCAGCCAACCAGTGAGGCTATTTCTCAATTCCATATCTTTGGATTGAGGTCCTTGATAAGTACTTCTTGTATATATGAGAACTTGGTTGTTTTGATGAGAATTTGGGGAATATTTGATTTGATTATGTTATTTTATACCCGAATTTCCCATATTACACTTGGTTTGGAGTTTGGTGAGTTTTGTAGGGAATTTGTGAAGAATCGATGTAAACCGAGCCCAAAAAGCAAGTGTAGATCCAAGTTATGAGCTTAAAGGACCAAGAAGTGAGATGTTGGATCGCCCAAGGCCCAAACAATGGCCCAAAGTACTCCTAGGCCCGAAAAAGCAGTGACACGGGTGCCCCCAAGAAGAGCACGGGTCGTGTCTATGACCAGAGAGTGAGAAAATACAAGCAGTGAGCTGACACGGTCCGTGTCACAGGGAGCACGGTCCGTGTCACATGGGGCACGGTCCGTGCCTACCCTAGCACAGTCCGTGTCTCTCTTGTCTTTTCATTTTCGGCGGTTTTGAGTTGATATTTGCCTATATTATGTTGATTTTCGGCCGAGTAGAGAGAATCATCATTCGACCATCTTCCATTCCATGCCCTAATCATATCATTCATCATCCATATTCCATTCCATGATTGAAGATTGAGAGTAGATTGAAGATTGAAGAGCAACTCGAACATACTTTGAAGTGGAGGAGCAAAAGTCCTCCATTGTTGATCCCTAGCAAGTTTGTTCTTCACTTGGGTTTATTTCTCATTCTCTCATAGATTTTCATATGCTTTCTAGAATAGATTTCAATTGCTTTGTAGTTTTAAACATGAATTGTGAGTAGTTCTTTTAGTTTAGGGGATGAACCTTTGAAGTTGCTTGATGAATTGACTTTGTTGGATTGAATTATCATGAATTTAGTTTGCTTCAATCTATTTGGTCTTTGAATTGAATCGTTATTGTTTTTGCTTGATCACCAATTGCAAGTTAATAGGTTGTTGAATGAAGTACCGAAAGGAGAAGTTTGATTGCCCGAAAACCTAGATTAAACTAGTTAAAATTATCTAGACATAGAAGTTTTAACTAGGGTTCTTGAGATAATTAGATCTTTAACCTTGACTAAATCAAAATAACCACGAAAGTAGGTGCTTGGTTAGTCTTGGCAATTCGCTCTAGTGACAAAATCTCATTGCGAAGTATTCTATGCGATTATCGAACCTTGATTGTGCAAATTAATGAAATGAAAGTTCAATCCACATCATTGATTCGTTATTTGACTTAGGTTTCATCCCCTGAACGCCTTTCTACCTTGATTAAATCAGAATAGTTTAGTGAATATTCGTTTGTTTAGACCTTGATTGTGATTAGAGTTAGATTTAGTTGATTCAAAACAAAAACCGGATCGACTTAGCGATCAACTAGGAGGCTAGTTCAGTGCGTTGAAAGGAAAAGTCCATGTGGGAACGACCTTGATTTATGCTACAATTTCACCCGTGCACTTGCGGCCTATCAAGTTTTTGGCGCCGTTGCCGGGGACTTTGTCCCTAGCCAGCCACTGAACGAATACCCTAAGGTTGCCTAAGTCTTTTATTTTCTGTTTTGATTTTCTATGGTGTTTTGGTTTTTGTCTTGCGAGGTTTACTCTACGTGCATGCAAAAAGCTCCACTCTTTGAGCTTGATCCTGTAATCGAAAGAACCTTTCGCTCCCAGCGAAAGAAGCAAAAGTTAGAGCACGCGCGGAGAAGACAAGAAGAGAACTCCAAGCGAAAGAACACCATGTTTGGTGTTGGCGGCGGTGGCGGTGGCGAAGAGCCTAGAATCACGCTTGGCTCCTATGTGATGCCAAATGTCACAAATCAACCCTCCGCCATTAATCCTCCAAGAGTGGTCGCTGACGATTTCGAGCTGAGGAGTTCACTCATCAATTTGGTGAAGGCCAACCCATTCCATGGCCTCCCCAATGAAGATCCCAACCGGCACCTTCGCCTATTCAACCAAGCATGTGAGACCTTTAAGGCAAATGGTGCAACGCCCGATGCAATCAAGCTGCGATTGTTTCCCTTCTCACTTGAAGGGAAGGCTTGGGAGTGGTTGGATGCTCTTCCATCAAGCTCTGCCATCACCACTTTTGACCAACTTGCTAGCTTATTCTTGGCGAAGTACTTTCCTCCTAGCAAGTTGACGAGCCTCCGGAATCAAATCTCAACATTTGTCTAAGAGCCGGATGAGTCCCTCTATGAAGCATGGGAGAGGTTCAAGGACCTCTTACGTCAATGCCCCCACCATGGTTTAGAACCATGGGTCCCGATACAAGCCTTCTACAACGGAGTGGATAACAACTTGAGGGCCAACATCTTGGCGGCGGCAGGAGGCAACATCATGTCCAAGACAGTGGCGGAACTCCAAACTTTGATTGAGGAGATGGCGATCAATAGCTACCAGTGGTCAAAGCCCCGTTCCAAGAGGACGGGAGGTAAGTATTAAGTTGATGCTATTTCTATGATGAATGCTAAGTTGGATGCCATGACTAAGAAGATGGATTTGTTGAATGCGAATGCTCCCCTTCCCCAACCATGTGCGTCGTGTCAATCATATGAGCATGAGACCTTGAATTGTCCTAGTGGGTTGGTTAGCAATGAATTGACTGAAGTGGTTAACTATGTTGGTAACCCTTCTCATAGGCAAAACTTTGACCCTTTTTCCAATACTTACAATCCCGGTTTTAGGTTCCACCCGAACTTTTCTTACCGGAATAATAACCAAATGGGTCAACCCCAAGGACAAAGACAACCCCAACCACCTCCACCACAAGCTCCCCAAAAGCCTAACCTAGAGGCTATGATACAAGCTTTGATGTTGTCTCAACAACATCATCAACAACGGCAACTTGAGCATCAACAAAGACAAGATGAGGTGACTAAGACCTTAGCTACTAAAGTTGACCTTATGAGCACCCACACGCAAATGCTTGAGAATCAAATTGCCATTCAAGCTGGTACCTCCACTACCCCTCCGGGAATGCTTCCCGGAAAGCCCGAACCTAACCCTAAGGAGCAATGTAATGCCATTATTTTGAGGAGTGGGACACAATATGAGGGACCTAGCGTGCCAAATACCAAGCATGGGGGAGTTGTGGTTGAGAAAGAGGTTGAGAAGCCTAGTGAGAATGTTGTTGGTTTTGAAAAAGAGAAAGACCTTGAGAGTGAGCATTCAAAAGAGAACACCGAAACCCGACCTTCATCTCCACCTAGAGTTTACAAACCACCGTTACCCTTTCCTCAAAGATATGCTAAGGCTAAATTTGATGCAAAATTCGGCAAGTTCTTTAATATGTTAAAGCAATTGAATGTGAATGTGCCGTTTTTGGATGTTTTATCTCAAATGCCTTTGTATGCAAAGTTTTTGAAAGAAATCCTCTCTAAAAAGAGGAAAATTGATGAAATTGAGGAAGTTGCTTTGACTGAAGAATGTAGTTCCGTGGTTCTTAACAAGCTTACTCCTAAGCTTAAGGACCCGGGAAGCTTTAGTATTCCATGTGGCCTAGGTAGCTTAACCGTTGATCGAGCTTTGTGTGATGTGGGTTCCAGTGTAAGCTTAATGCCCTATTCTTTGTATGAACGATTGAACCTAGGAGAGTTGAGACCAACTACCATGTCATTGCAAATGGCGGATCGTTCTATCAAGTACCCTAAGGGTATTTTGGAGGACTTTCCCCTTAAGGTGGGTGATTGTTATGTGCCGATTGATTTTGTCATCCTTGATATGCCCGAAGATTCCTATACCCAAATCATTTTGGGGAGACCTTTTCTTGCTACCGTAGGGTGTGTCATAGATGTACAATGTGGAAAGATGAAGTTTAGGATAGGGGAACATGAACTTGAGTTTGATTTATTCCGTGATGTTTTGCCACGTGGCGTTTCCCCTTGCTTTGGTGTTGATATGTTTGGTGAGAAGGATAAGAATGTTGATGATTTGATTAGTGAAAAGAAAGATGATTGTGTGCATGTAGTGGAGAGTGAAAAGCTTGAGAAATCTCGTGACCATTTTGTTGCAAATTCTTGTGGTTTATTTATTGATAAAGGCCATGAACTTGGCGATGCAAGGGTGAGAATAAAAGAAATTTTGCTCCCACCTAACATCATCAAGAATGTGCCTTATGCTATTAACAAGGATACATTGGATGAGATTTTCAGGTTTGATGATGGAGATCCCTCTATTTTTGAAGGAGGTGATGAGTTTGACCTAAGCTGTGGGGTCAATTTGAAGATGTTTGGAGGTACTATGCAATGTGAAGTTCCAAAAGCCCTTGGCTATGGAGTTATGGACTATTCACCGGGTTGAGAGGTACCTTGTCCAGTTTAGGACATTAAACAAGCGCTTCTTGGGAGGCAACCCAAGTTTTTTTTTTCGATTTTATTTTCATTTTATTTATTTTCTTTTTAGGATTTTCTAAAATTTTTCCTTATTTTTCTTCTTTTTATTTTTTATTTTTCTAGATTTGTGTTTTCTTCCTTGCTTCTCGGGTGATGTTTCGCATTGCGGACAATGCTCGGTTCAAGCATGGGGGGATTTGGCGAGATAGTTTTCTTTTGACTTGATTTGATCTTGTATAGCCCGTTTGTGAAAGACTGTGAATTGACATGAGTTGTGAAGCTAAATGTTGTGAGAATTGTACTAGGAAAATGAGATCGATTACTTTTGTCACTATTTCAAGAGTGAGTTGTGCATATGCATATCTTTCAAACTGGGTAATGATTGTTGAGCGCTACCCGTGAGTCCACATAAGCCTTAAAGAAAAGACTAATCATTTTTATTAGTCTTATTTCCATGAGTGACTCACCATTGTGGCATCCTCCTTCATTTGCTTTGCATCTCCTTAAAATTGCTATGCGTTGTACATTGACAAGATGATAGAGGCATTAGGATTTGAACCCGCAAGCCTTGACCACCCATTTACATCAGAATATCCTTAGTTAGCCCTTTCTTGCCTTGACTTTTTCTTTTCTTGAACCCATATTATGAGCCTTGGCCGATTATATATTTCCTACCCTTAAGCCATTGCTTGAAATGTGTTGAGTATGAAGTCGGGTTGATTATGGTTACTTTGGTGGTTTGGTTTGTGATGGGGATTGGTTTGAGTTTTAAATATTGATTTGATTCCCCAAATTATGTACATTGAAGTTGTTGGGTAGAATTGGAACTTGCCTAGTGAGTTGTATATAAGTGTGAGTTTGTTTGTTTGTGTGTGTGTTTTATTCAAAGAAAAAAAAAGAGAAAATATAGAAAAATATAGAAAAAGTGTGAAAAAAAAAAGAAAAAAAAATCGGAGAATTCCGAAAAAAAAGAAGAAAAAAAAGAATAAAGTGTTTGACATTGTGTTTCTTTTGTTTTGAGGCAAGTTTCCAATTGTTTGTGGGGTTTATTTGGATTGATTTAAGTGGTGAGAGTGTATGTATGTTGAATTGGTGCGACATAATTTCAAGCTTTGGCTTTTAGCTCCACAATTCCCAAATATTTTCCACTCCTTACCTTTAACCCTAGCCCCGTTACAACCCTTGAAAGTCCTCTTGATTGTCATTGTTGCTTTGCAAATTGCGGTGGAGAGTTGAGATTCTTAGCAAATACGTGGTTGGTTGTGGCTTTGGTTTGAGTATTTGAGCGAACTTTTAATGATTTTTCATATTTAAACACATGAGAGGAGTGTTTCCACATTCCCAGAAAGTGAGTTTGCTCTTCATTCTTGCCTAGTTTCATGCTTAACATGTGCCTTCTTATCTCATTCGGTGATTAAGGGTGATTGGTTGAACTTGATGAGTACCATTCTTGAATAATTTGTCTTCATTTACTTGTGTAAATTGGCTTCTTTTTCACTCTTGGGCTATACTTTAGATTAGATTGGGTTGATTGAATGTTCTATCATTGCCATCCTGCGGAGTTGTAATTAAATAAAAATTTTCGTTTTTGTTAATTTTTACTTTTGAGTCTTTTTACTTTTGCTTTGAGTTCTTTGAGTCTTTTTGTCCCGTTTTCTTTTGTTTTCTTTTATTTTCTTTCATTTTCTTTCTTTGCCTTTTCTTTTGAGTTTGGACTTGCTTAGGGACAAGCAAGGACTAAGCATGGGGGATTTTGATAAGTACTTCTTGTATTTATGAGAACTTGGTTGTTTTGATAAGAATTTGGGGAATATTTGATTTGATTATGTTATTTTATACCCGAATTTCCCATATTACACTTGGTTTGGAGTTTGGTGAGTTTTGTAGGGAATTTGTGAAGAATCGATGTAAACCGAGCCCAAAAAGCAAGTGTAGATCCAAGTTATGAGCTTAAAGGACTAAGAAGTGAGATGTTGGATCGCCCAAGGCCCAAACAATGGCCCAAAGTACTCCTAGGCCCGAAAAAGCAGTGACACGGGTGCCCCCAAGAAGAGCACGGGTCGTGTCTATGGCCAGAGAGTGAGAAAATACAAGCAGTGAGTTGACACGGTCCGTGTCACAGGGAGCACGGTCCGTGTCACATGGGGCACGGTCCGTGCCTACCCTAGCACGGTCCGTGTCTCTCCTGTCTTTTCATTTTCGGCGGTTTTGAGTTGATATTTGCCTATATTATGCTGATTTTCGGTCGAGTAGAGAGAATCATCATTCGACCATCTTCCATTCCATGCCCTAATCATATCATTCATCATCTATATTCCATTCCATCATTGAAGATTGAGAGAAGATTGAAGATCGAAGAGCAATTTGAACATACTTTGAAGTGGAGGAGCAAAAGTTCTCCATTGTTGATTCCTAGCAAGATTGTTCTTCACTTGGGCTTATTTCTCATTCTCTCATAGATTTTCATATGCTTTCTAGAATAGATTTCAATTGCTTTGTAGTTTTAAACATGAATTGTGAGTAGTTCTTTTAGTTTAGGGGATGAACCTTTGAAGTTGCTTGATGAATTGACTTTGTTGGATTGAATTATCATGAATTTAGTTTGCTTCAATCTATTTGGTCTTTGAATTGAATCGTTATTGCTTTTGCTTGATCACCAATTGCAAGTTAATAGGTTGTTGAATGAAGTACCGAAAGGAGAAGTTTGATTACCCGAAAACCTAGATTAAACTAGTTAAAATTATCTAGACATAGAAGTTTTAACTAGGGTTCTTGAGATAATTAGATCTTTAACCTTGACTAAATCAAAATAACCACGAAAGTAGGTGCTTGGTTAGTCTTGGCAATTCGCTCTAGTGACAAAATCTCATTGCGAAGTATTCTATGCGATTATCGAACCTTGATTGTGCAAATTAATGAAATGAAAGTTCAATCCACATCGTTGAATCGTTATTTGACTTAGGTTTCATCCCCTGAACGCCTTTTTACCTTGATTAAATCAGAATAGTCTAGTGAATATTCGTTTGTTTAGACCTTGATTGTGATTAGAGTTAGATTTAGTTGATTCAAAACAAAAACCGGATCGACTTAGCGATCAACTAGGAGGCTAGTTCAGTGCGTTGAAAGGAAAAGTCCATGTGGGAACGACCTTGATTTATGCTACAATTTCACCTGTGCACTTGCGGCCTATCAATCCTCACCGGTGCTTTGAAGACTTCACTTTAGAGCTGTTGAGGACTTTCCAGCTCAGTGAAGATGTGTGCCAGTTCTGAGGTCCTCTATGAAGACATCACTTCTGGAACTATTGAGGATATTCCAGTTCTGTGAGGTGATCCAGCATTGAGGTCCTCCATGAAGGCTCACTTCCGAGCTGTTGAGGCCATTTCCAGCTTGTGAGGTGACATAACCATTTGTAATAAAGAAAATGCGTTTGTTAGAGTTTTATTTCATTTTATTTCATTTTATTTTGAAGTTATCCAGTTTGTAATGAGGCTTAATTAGCTTGCTAAGTTAGTTAAGTAGCTTAAGCTTAATTAGTGAGTTTCTTGAGCAAGGGGAAACCCTTACTCATCCAGCTCAACCCTAGCTTTATATAGCTTGTAATCGGCAGCTTGAGGTGATCATCTATCAGTGAATTTAATAGCATTTTGAGTGCCTTGATTGAGCCTCTTGTTTGTGAGTGACGTTAAACTCTCATTTTGGTTAATTCTACTACAGTAGCAAGGATTTGGCAATCCTTGTGGTGGGTGTAGAGCTTGATAATCTCGATGGTGGTGTGCCTGTATCCATTGAGGTCACTACTAGAAAACAGCTCATTTTCCACTGAAAATTCAGTGGGAAATAGGCCAAATTCAGTGGGAAATGGGCATTTCCCACCGTTTCCCCACTGAATGAAACAGTGGGTGAAAGTGAGGTAGGAAACCCCTATTTCCCACCGTGATAATTTTCAGTGGGAAATTTCCCACTGCTTACCCACCGTATGTGCTGCTACAAATCTGTGGGAAACTTTCCCACCGTATCCAATGCGGTGGGAAATTTCTCACTGGATACATCAGTGGGAAATTTCCCACTGTTTATGTTGGTGGGAAATTTCCCACTGTTTATATCCCACCATATCCAATTCAGTGGGAAATTATGTCCGAGGAGAATTTTCCCACCGAATTCACTTCAGAGGGAACTTCCCACTATTTATATAAGTGACCTAAATTTCAAATGTTCTATTAGTGTATGTTCAGTTTTACCAAATTACATACCTACTTATAAATTCATAAATAATAAATTTAAAGCATAAATTTTTCCAAAATGATACTTGATTATTCATAAGAGTATTACTCATGAAATGTAATGTCACATGACTCATATACAATCAACTAGGTAAATAGAAGAGATTTCAACTTGAACCTACAAAATAAATCAAAATTCTATGTTCACTAGCTTTGCATGCTACCCATCTATACAAAAGTGACTAATAATTTAATCTACCAAATCTGATTGAGTTGAGACGATTTTACTCATCAAACTTCCCCCTGACATCACCTGAACAAATTAAAACAAAAGCTTCATCAAAATCAATTTACCCCAAACTCAAGCTCAAGCAAATTTTAATAAGTTTGCAAATAGACCCAACTCAAGCTCCTGTCTTTGAAACAATTCATCAAACTACTACACTTTTTAAATACTCAAGAATGAAATTTTAGATTTATATGGGTGAGCCTGACAAAGTACCAAATTTTAATAAGGTTTTTTTTAGATTTAGATTTGTCAAGCAAAAGTACAAGAACAGAGCAGAAAGTATGGCTGACAAATGGTTTGTTCTCTTGATCAAGATCAAAGTTTGGTCTGATTCCATTTGGTTTAAGATGTGGAAATTTTAGTATATCGAATCTTAAATCTCAATAAGAGCCCTTTCGGTTGAACGCTTCAAACAATTTGGGATTCAAGCAAATCTAAACTTTGATGAACTTAAGTGACAAGTTGCCTTGCTATATACAGTAAATCTGCAATGCTCATCCTGCATGAGTATAAAGAGTCAACCAGTGAATACAACTGCCTTTCTTTATGGACCTTATTTACACAAGATTACTGAAATGGGTGCCCAATCCGAGAAGACTGGAGAAGAAAAAGGGAAAGCCGAAAAAAAAATATGAGGAAGAAAGTGCTAACCAACAAGAAGCAATGAGGCTGTGAAACAGAACTTGCAGCTGCAGAGGCATATACTGGTAGTTCACCCAGTTGATAAATGGCCAAAACTGCAAAATATAGCAGGAGAGACAAGGGATTCCCAAAGGATCAGTATAATCGAAAACTGTAGAGGCATAATTGAAGATGTCGTACCTTCCAAGAAGTTAACTGTATAGTAGGGTAGTCTTTCCTGATCTTGCTCCTTACCATTGTCTATGGTTTTCCTGTTAGAAAAAAGCTTCCATTAAAATTCATATGGGTGAGCCTGACAAAGTACCAACCCATGACACATAATATGTTGCCCTTCCTATTGATCAAGTTTTATTTACATGACAAGACACACTTGGTGCTCTCTGCTTCTAAAACAACAACATATGCATTCAATATCACAGGTCCACTTGAGATAGCAGCAGAAGATTATCAACAAAATCAAAGACATTTTCATATATATCAAATACTGTTGGAAATAATGTGCTTGGCGTCGAGATAGTCATACTTCTTGGAGACATTCATTCAAAGACACTTGCTAAATTTTGGTTCTTTTGATTTCTCTTCTATCACATATATATTTACGAAGTTGTTCCAACTTGCTAAATTTTATATGGTGATCACATTGTTCTGATTATCACATGAGATTTTGGTGATCTAGATAGAAAAAAGGTGAACTTGGATGTTGCGAACAGGGCGAGGGGCAGAGACAGCGGCGTCTAAATCAACAGCGGGATTTTCGGGCCAAGAAAGCAAATCAGTGGTGTCAACAATGAAGCCTTGTAGAAGAACCATTTAAACAATGAATACAGTGTTATACACATGACTAACAAATCAACAAAGAGACATCAAACTGCCTTTTGTCAATTTACATTGAGACAACTATGGCAATCAGCATGGACGTTAACACATTAAAACCCAAAACTCTGTTATCTTCTCTTAGGCAGGCAGACGAGATTTCAAATTTTGATTTATATTCATCGAACTCATAAACATCAAACTCATAAACATCAATTCAGGTAGAAAATAATCTAATACGTTCATCGGATAGCTAAAACTCTTGATTCTACGCAAGATACACTCACCTCAAACTTAGAGTTTCAACAAACTTATACTTCTGTAGACCCCGAAAAATTGATGACCTTTTTCGCGGCGCTACTTAAAAGAATGATTGGGAGCCGACTAGGATTGCTTAACCTTAAATAAGGTTGAACTTTTAAGAATGTTTTCATTAACAGATTAATTCAATTTATGCGCTCTAATCTCAAAAAAACTCATTCCCTTTTTGAACAAAAAGCGAGTAAACCCGTCTGGGTTCGTCAAAAAGTGAGCAAACCCGTCTGGGTTCGTCAAAAAGTGAGCAAACCCGTCTGGGTTTACCACTGTCAAACCCGAAAACAAAAGGAGCAAAAAAAAAGAAGGAACGAATAAATAAGAAAACTCATCTGGGTTCATGAGTTGAACCAAACCGAGTTTTGTCAATCTCCTCAAAAGAGCGCATCGTAAAAAAAAGAAAAAAAACGATGGAGTCGCCAGTTGAATTTTTAGGAGAAAAACAACAAACCATTTTAACACAGACTCCGGTCTACGTATCCAAAGATGGATCCGGGGGTAAGGTTACGAATTTGACAATTAAAACCGTCAAACCCGCCTATTCAACGAATAGACTCTACTAGAATTAAATTAAAGCAAAACAAATATTTAAAGGGAGGAATTAGATATAAATTTCACAAATTCATCATTGATGTCATGCAAATTATGAATTGAAAACACGAGAATAGCATGAACTCATCAAGTCACATTACATGGTTTTAATCAATATGATAATCATTCTAACCTTTTATGAAGCAGCATGCAAAGGGAGGAAAGAGGTAGAGAGAATTATGCTAGTGTCAATACTCTAGCATCAGGTTGTGTGTCAATGGAAGGGAAAAAGGGTTTAATTTATTGTGGAATGTAGGTTAGGTAGGGCGATTAGGGTTTAGGTTTAGCCGCGACGACGAAACTCAGCCGGGTTTAAGTTTGGGCCGAGCTGCGTTTGGCCCAGCAACCCAGACGGGTTTACGCCAAGCTGAACCAGGCTTTGGCCCACCGAACTCAGCCGGGTTGGACCGTAATGCTGGGCTATTTTGTTTGCTTTCGGGCTAGAAAAGAAATGGGCTTGCATGCTACTAAATTACTCGACTAGCTTATTTTTACAAATAACTAAAACTAATACCGGTACAAAATCCGGTGTCTATAGATAGCCCCCACTTTGATCGAGTTTGAGTAAAACGATGGTCAAAGTAGTCTTGATGATCTTGGATATGAATCGAAGCGCTCATTACGAAGGTGGTTGGCGCTTGGAAGCTTGGTCTGCGTCGATGTTGGTTAACTGCTTAGTTTCTTCCGTAAAGCTGACCGAATTGATCCGCCTCATTTCGCCGTGAGGTAGATCAAGGTCATGTACTTCATTTCGCCGTGAAGTGCAAGACCTGTGTCTGTGTGGGTTGACCTGCTTAGTTTCTTCCGTAAAGCTGGTCGGAGTCGATCCGCTTCATTTCGCCGTGAGGCGGATCTAGGAGGCATGCTTCATTTCGCCGTGACGCATGCCGGGATGATGAGGTAATCCACTTCATTTCGCCGTGAGGTGGATCGAGGTGACGCGCTTCATTTCGCCGTGAAGCATGCCGGGATGATGAGGTGATCCGCTTCATTTCGCCGTGAGGTGGATCGAGGTGACGCGCTTCATTTCGCCGTGAAGCATGCCGGGATGATGAGATGATCCACTTCATTTCGCCGTGAGGTGGATCGAGGTGACGCGCTTCATTTCGTCGTGAAGCATGCCGTGATGATGAGGTGATCCACTTCATTTCACCGTGAGGTGGACCGAGGTGACGTGCTTCATTTCGCCGTGAAGCATGCCAGGATGATGAGGTGATCCACTTCATTTCGCCGTGAGGTGGATCGAGGTGACGTGCTTCATTTCGCCGTGAAGTGCGGGACTTGTGTCTCTGTGCTGAAAAGGGTGTCATCGCATTGTGAGGCCCGATGACGGCCGCTGAAGATGAGTTCGTCTTTTTGTAAGCGCCTGACGACCGACGTATTTTGTGCATTGTTCTGTTCAACCCCATGCGACAAACTGGGCACATAAAATGTCTTCCCGGCGAGCATGGACTCCTAGGCCGGGTTGGGAACCGTCGATACTGGTGCCTGAACCATGGAATCACGTATGGCACAAACATTCACATATCCGGGTAATGTCTTCTTCCTGACTCTGCTCTTATTTATAGCATAAATTTGCAAGTAGAAATGTTTAATTCTAGCTTGCTGATTTAGATAAAAATAATGAAGTAATTCGTGTCGATTACCCGTATTGTTCAAATCGGGCCTTAGAGAACCGAGGATGATAGGCCGATTTTTGGAATAGAACACATAGTAAACCCGTATTATTCAAACCCGTCTTAGTTTGGCTGCAATTAAATGAGGGGGAAACGCTCACGTGAGTCGGTCCGTTCTGGTTGGGCGGATAGAAAAAAGGGTGGCCCAAACCCGTCTGGGTTGGGCTGGAAGCCAACCCTATTTTCGTCGCGAAACCCGACTGGGTTGGGCTGAAAAATGAGAGGCCCAAACCCTTTTTTCGTCGCGAAACCCGTGTGAGTTGGGCTGGAAAACAACCCCCCTTTTTGCGTGAACCCGTCTGGGTTAAAAGAAAAGCCCCCAATTTAGCGCTGGGCCGAAAAAGAAAAGCCCCCAATTCGCGTTGGGCCGAGAAAAGAAAAGCCCCCAATTAGCCCATTTTTGAACGAAGCTCGTTTGGGTTAGGACGAACCCAACCCATTTTTGAATGAAACCCGTCTGGGTTAGGACGAAGAGGGGTGGCCCAAACTCTTTTTTTCAGTCGAAAGAAAAACAAAGAACAAGGACCCAAACAGGCCCAAACCCGTCTGGGTTGGGCTCTGGGCCGAGGAAAAAGAAACCCGCAGTTTAGCATTGGGCCGAGCGATTCCCCTTTTTTATTTTCAGTCCCCAATTTAGTGGAAGCTCAATTTAGCTTTTGCTAAACTAGGGATCACTTGATAGTTGCTGTAGTGACTTGCCTCTTTTTTTTGAATTTTTCATGGTGGACCCTCAGGAAGATTCACTCGGGACTGGTGACAATATGCGGAAACCGATCAAGGTGGTGGAGCATTTTGCGGAAGATAATTGGGCGCTTGCACTTTTAGAAGAGTCAGGATTCGACCTCTTCTGGAAATGTGTCAAGGCCTGGGAACCTAGTACACCGCGGGTGATGGGACGCGCGCTTGCGGAGAGATTCTGGGACTCCGCCAATACTTTCCACCTCCCTGTAGGAGAGATGGCCATATCCCCTGTCGACTTTGTGATGATTACCGGGCTACGCTGGGGTGGTCAAGATGTCGAATTTGACCCTGTTGTACCGGATCAGGTGATGGAATTACTAGAGCCTGTACTCGAACGGCGCCGGTTTGGTCGGAAGATGAAGCTTTCTTATGGTTCCTTCGAGGATGTCATCACTTCTGTCGACTTCACTCATATGGATGAGTTTCAGCGTCGTTTCATTTTCTTGGCATATTTTATATCTGCCACGATTTTTGCCAATCGAGGGGACGATGTTTATCTGACTTGGATGAAGAATCTCCTTGATTTAGAACAAGTCATTCATCGGAACTGGGCAAAGGTTGCATATGCTAACTTCATTCGTTGGCTTCGCATTGGTGTTCGGCCTGGCGCTGATGTGGACCCATTCTTTGCACCGGAGAGTCCGCGGGAGATGAGCGGTCCGAGCATGTGGAAGGTGCTCGAGGTAATCTTCGAGACGCTTCTCTTTTACATGCATTTCTCTTTTTTTTTTTTTAGATCGTGAGTCTCGGTATCGACATATTTGCAGGTATGGGGGTATGAGTACATTAAGGGATTCACTATCCCTACTCGACACGTCAAGACAGTGCCGGCCGCGGAACGATGGCACAAAAACTACCTTGAGCACAAGAAGAAACCATTTGGGAGCTTAGATGAGTTGCGCCGCATCTTGGATCACCTTGAAGAGGTACATCTTTCATATAATCTCTCTTGCATTTCTTTGGTGCTTATGTTTCCTTTACTTGTGCAGGATGATGTCAATTGGAATGCCTGGGTTGGCTTCGAGATTCCGCAAGACTTTATTCCCTCACGAAATGCGGCGCATAGGGATAGTAGCCTGCGCTTGGTGATGGAGAGTCCGTCCGGTTGGGTCTGGAGTCTTGGTGAGAGACTTACGAGGCAAACCCTGGGCCATGAAATGTGGATAATACCATCAGACCCTCCTGAGACCATGAATGATCCGCGAGCCTTGCATGCTGAGGCGTTTGCAGCAGCTAAGAGAGGTTCCTGGTATACTAATCATGCATCGATGGCATCGCCCGACCAATTTTGGGAGGAATGGGAACAATATCGGGACCGCCTGGCCTTTAGAAAGGTGGGGAAGAAGACCTCCATTTACTCTTTTCATGTTCCTTCTATTATCGCCTAATATGACCAATTCTTTGCTTGTTGTAGTTGGGGCCCTATTGCGAAGATGACGAGAAGAGTCAGAGCAATTCTGGGGACACGGTTTGCGGCTACCCGAGGGCGACCAGTGAGGACATCAAACCGGAACTAGAGAAGATCCTGGGAAAGCCGGTAGGTGATTCCCTTCTTTCTTTGCTTACTTGTAACTTGCTCAAACCTTGACCAATTTTCCTCATTCTGTGCAGTGGCGATGGAAACAAGCAAAAGGCTTCCTCAAAAATTACTTCACACTCAAGTGGGCTCTGTGGTTGGGGATGCAAACGTGGATGATGATGCACAGTCTCGTCCTGTGGATCCTCCTCGCCATTCAGATGCGCACGTGCCTCGTGGCCGGTCGGCGCAAATGGACCTTCCTCGACATTCTTCTTTTATGGCCGACGCGAGGCGGTCTTATGGGGGTGAGGCTGCTCTCCGAAGGCACGGGGATAGGAGTAGGCAGAGCGCGGGCATGTCGGCTCACGATGACTGTGGGAAAGGTATTTTACTCGAAGATAGTCATTCAACCAGTTCTCACTACGGAGACACGGGTTTTGGCCACGACTTTCAGCGTTCAGTGGAGAACAGCATATCCTCCATGTCTTTAGGAGAGCATGGGCATCAGGTGAGGTCTCATGATCATGTGAATTCTCGTCGGAGCCGCGGTTCTCGTCGTGGCACTCCCAGTTTTGTGGTGGAGACTGGCTCCGAGTCTAGCGCTGTTGGTGGAGCTGTGTGCGGCGAGCAAGAAGGCATTTCACTGCATTTGGGTACCCCTCCAGAATCTCATCATTCGGGGTCTATTCGTCAATCCTCTCGTCCTTTGCCTCAGTACCCTTATGGAATGCCTGAGTATGTTCCTGCGTCTCCTGCACCGACTGTGGATTTAGGTTATGGCACTTCCTTTGCGGCGGTCGATCCTACCGTGGTGCTTTGCAGCGATTCGGGTGCATCTGTGGGGTATAACCGTGCCCTCGTAGATGACGCCTCATCAGTGCTTCCGTCCCAACCTGTCGTACCCGTTACTCCTTCGCAAGGAGGTTTGGAGCTGCCTCGAACGTCTGGATGGGGAACACAAACTCAGGAATGGTCGGGATGGTCTGTCCCAGAGCCCTCAGTAAGATCTTCTTGGCCTGCTCCACAGGGGTGGCCTGGAGGTAACCAAGAGTGGCAGGTTCCAGAACACTCTTGGCTTAATGCAGGCAGTACCGAAGTGTTGCACCTATCTGGCTCAGGTGGCGATACAGAGGTGGTAGACTCCTCCTACTACCAGTGGGACACTTACTTTGGAGCTGGTGGAAGCAGAGCCCATGGGGCTAATAGCGCCAGTGGTGGTGGCGACACGGAGGTCTGGCATGATGAGGATTGAGAATGAAGCACATGCAGGGTCTTTATGCAACGAACCTATATAATGCTATGTATGACTCTTTATTATGCACTTAGAGCAATGCAATGCAATGATGAAATAACGTTTTTTTTTATTATTTTTTTTTTACATGCACTAGTGCGAACTACTGATGTGACGCTTATGCAATGATGATGCTACGTAATGCACTTCTTTTACTTTCATGTACCCTTATGCACAATAATGCAATGCGATATGCAATCTACATGGTGGGATTACTCCCCTTCCCCAAACGAATAAAAAAAACGAGAATTAAACGTTACAAGTAAGTTCGAACTACAGTTTCGGGGCCGGCGAAGACATATAACCATCTTGTGGACCCGCACCCAAAATAGAGTTGAAGTGGCTTCGTGATCGAATCCAAAAGTTGGCAAAACCCGTCTGACGTTCAAGCCCAATGGGAGTTCCACCTACAGAAATTGGGTCGAGAAGCGGGGCAATGGAGGCCCAAAAACCCGTCTGGGTTACATAGTTGTTTTGTTTTCTTTTTTTTTTTCTTTGGGCTTGGGCCAGCAAACCCGTCTGGGTTTCGCTATAAATATATGTCTCCCCAATGTCTTCAACACACATTAACACAAACCGTCTGGGCGCCGCTGTCCTTTCTTCCACCACAAACTCAGCATCAAACCCGTCTGGGTTTCGCTGCCACCACAAACCATCACATACCGTCTGGGCGCCACTGCCTTTTCGCCCCACCACAAACTCGTCTGGGTTTTGCTGCCCTAACAAAACCGTCCTTTCGACCTCATGGCTTTCGAAAAAAAGTTAGCCACTTGGATGAGTACCTTGTCTAAAGAAGAAAAGAGAGAATTGGGGAGGTATGGCGACGCCTCTGCTAAGTTTGAGGCAAGTGAAGATAGATTGGGATTTCTGCGTCTTTGAAACCTTCTGGGATAAGGAATGCCATGTGTTTAGATTCAACATGCGGGAATTGGTTCCGTTGCCTGAAGAATGGTCTTCTATCCTTGGGACGAATCATTATGCTCCATCAGTAGTGCCTCCATTGGCTACTGATGCGAGGAAGGAATATAAAGAGCTGCTATGCCTTCCCTCTAGAGTAATTGGGAGTGCGATAATAGGGGATAAGGTGCACTTCCAAACCATAGTGGAATACTTCCAAGCCCCTGAGACCTTAGAGTACGGGCCCGTGGTACGTGTGAGGGCCCTGGTGTTATGCATGCTGGGGGAATTCTGCTTCTACCACGGCGGCAGAAGGACGGGTCCCGCGAATTTGATCCACATGGTAGAGGATATGGCTCGTGGTTACAATCCTGTACCGGTGATTCTGGGAGAAACGTTGATGTGTCTTGATGACAAGGACCCGGAGCACGATTACCGAGGCAGCCCCCTTATTCTGCAGGTAAATCACGTTTTTTTTTCTTTTTTTTTTTCTTTTTTTTCTTTCTTTACTCAGATAACAAAGAAACCGTGCTGGTTTGCGAACTTATTAAACCACTTTTTCGCACAGGTTTGGTTAATGGAGCACCTTAGCCTGGTCGAAAAGGCGGAATCTGCAACAGCGTTGGCGAATTTCTGTCAGCGCAAGAGGAAGTATCCCGGGCGTCGATCAGTAACCGAATGGGTCAAGCTGCTAAAGAAACCTGAAGAGATCGTGGTAAAGTGGTGGATTGAAAATTGGCACATTCCAGAGTACATCACTTGTGATCAAAGAAACCCCTATGTATGCGTTGCAAGCTTGACACACTTGACATTCTACTTCCCAGAGCGGGGCATGAGACAAATGGGGTTGAGGCAACGTATTCCCGACAAAACTCATGATGCCCCGAAGTTACTCCATCTCAAGAAGAGTATTGTAGAATCTTGGCTGAAATATTGGGAAAAACGGCCCACTATTCGTGCTCCCTCGAAAGCGCATGTGTCTGAAATGACTGTTCCTGGTTATCAAGGCGGTTGTACCGTAGTGGTAACGAGAGGGTGAGGAAACTAGATGTAAGAGAACTCTTTGCGATAGATAGGCTTGGCCCTAAGGTCGATGTATTGCGCTTGGGTCCCGGATCACTGTGAAGGATCGATTGGCCCTAAAGCGATGTGAAGAAAGGCTTGGCCGTCACTGCCCGAGGTTGTGACGAGGGAGCCTCGGGCTCCTATACCGAAAAGTACTGATACATCTGTTGAAAAAGGAAAAGCCTCTGCGGTTGCTCAGGAGAATGGGAAGAAGAGGTACCATCCTAAGGACACTGAGGGAGGGACTAGTGGCACTAAAGAGACCGGGGTTGGACCAAAGTCAGATAAGAAGAAAATGAAACAGCTCAAGTGCGTGCAATTTATTTTTTTATTTTTTTATTTATTTTTTTGATAATATTTTAGTGAACCTTTATTAGTTACAATTAGAGTAATTGCAATATTCATTCGAAAGACCAAATCAGTAATGAATTTCTCCTTTATAAATAGTAATAGTAGGCGTTATTACAACGAAGTCTTTCTTTTGCACAATTTATGAAACTGAAACCCAGTACGCGACCTGAGCCCGTTTGAGTCGTAGCTTTCTCCAATCTGAGGCCCAAAACCCGTCTGGGTTACTTCCTGAATGTGGCCCCTGGCGAGGTCCAAACCCGCCTGGGTTTCCTCCTGAATGTTGCCCGTCGTGAGACCCAAACCCGCCTAGGTACGACCAAGTGTCTAGAAATTCCTTCTAGTTGCTTGGCCGATCTTGGCCGATTCGTTATGCGTAAAACTTCTTCAACCGTCCAGTTGGTGGGTGTATTAATTCTTCTCCTACGTGGTGACTAAGCGTGCTCCCCAGATGTTGTCTAATGACATAAGGCCCTTTCCAATTTGGCGCAAATTTCCCCTGGATCTTGAATGGGTGCCTCATCTCCTTAAGCACTAAATCTCCTTCTCGAAGAACCCGGTCCTTAACCTTCTGTTAAAAGCCCTAGCTATGCGAGTGGATACAAGTGCACGTTGTGTAAGGCTCTAAGCCTTCTCTCACAACAAGCGCCTCTTCATATCCGCCCTAGCCCATTCACGGTAGTTGACTTTCAGCAAGTATGCGGAGTGATGGTATGGCGAGCTCAACTGAAGCACCGCCCATTCCGTAGACCAAAGCAAAAGGACTTGCTCCCGTTCCTGTTCGAATTGAAGTTCTATATCCCCATAAGGCGAAAGGAAGCTTATCAGGCCAATCTTTGTATGTTACTGCCATCTTCTTAATGATTCCTGCGAGGGTTTTGTTGGTCGCCTCTACCGCTCCATTAGTTTGGGGCCTGTAGGGCGAGGACTTGTGATGTTTGATCTTATATTTAGCCAACAATGCTTCAACCTCCTTCCTGAAATGGCTCCCATTATCACTGATGATCTCGTGTGGCACCCCGTATCTACAAATGATATTGTTCAGAATGAACTTAGCCACATGCTTCGAGGTGAGCTTTGCATAAGAGGCAGCCTCTACCCATTTGGTGAAGTAATCAACGGCTACCAATACATATTCGTGTCCTCCAGTGCCCGTTGGATGTATCTTCCCAATTATGTCTATTCCCCAGACTGAGAATGGCCAAGGGGATGTCAATGTAGTGAGATAGGAAGATGGCTGATGTCGTAAATTGGCATATTCCTGACACTTGGCGCATTTCCTGACGAAGTTGAGACAGTCGGCCTCCATGGTGGACCAGAAATAGCCTGCCCTTTGAATCTTTTTCGCTAACATTCTGCCATTCATGTGTGGTCCGCACTCTCCTCCATGTATGGAGGTCATTAACTCCTCTGCTGACTTGGCATCAACGCAAAGTAGGTTAATGCCTGTAGCGGTCTTCTTGTAAAGTCGATCGTGAATGATGCAGTATTGTGCTGCCATCATTCTGATCGCTCTTTGTCCTTTAGAATCAGCCTCAGCGGGATACTCCCCTTTCTTCAAGTACGTATAAATGTCGAAGAACCATGCATTCGAGTCTACGATGGGCTCTTCTACGGAGTACACATAGGCGGGCTGGTCGCGCCGCTCTACTGTTATAGGAAAGTCGTAAATTCCTATTGGAATAGCAATCATGGAGGAGAGTTTAGCTAAGGCGTCTGCCAACTCATTATTATCTCTGGGTAGGTATTTGAATTCAATGTGCTCAAATTGCGTCGCAAAGTCCAACAACCGGCGTTGATAAGCCATTAAAGATTCATTTCTGACCTTCCAGGTGTTCTTGGCTTGATTGATGATAAGGCTAGAGTCACCAAACACTCTGATGTGTCTTACTCCTATAACTAATGCTACTTGTAATCCGATGATGCAAGCTTCATACTCAGCGTTGTTGGTCGCGTCGAATTCAAGTTTAACAGAAACGGGATGATGTTCCCCTTCAGGCGATATTAAGAGAACCCCTGCGCCACATCCCATTTGGTTAGAAGCACCATCAAAATACATTTCCCACGTGATCTCGTCCCCATGAAAGACTTCTTCGTCTGGGAACTCCAAGTTAGTGTTTGGAGGTTCCAGACAAGGAAAGTCTGCCAGGAAGTCTGAGATGGCTCTTCCCTTGATGGACTTTTGAGGCACGAACTTTAGACTGAACTCTGATAACATAACTACCCAACGAGCTATGCGATTATTGATCGTGGGTTGCTCCATGATGAACTTGATTGGGTTGCAATCAGCGATCACATGCACTGTGTGTGACAACATATAATGTCGAAGCTTCTTCGTTGCCCAAACCAATGCAAGAGCCATTTTTTCAATGTTGGTGTATCGACTCTCACAGCCACCGAATTTCTTGCTGAGGTAATAGATGGCGCTCTCCTTCCCTTTTACCTGTTGAGCCAACATAGCCCCCATCGCAGAGCTGGTTATTGTAAGGTAAAGGAGTAGAGGCTCATCTGCACGGCGCATTAATCTGGAATGGGTCAAGTACTCTTTGATTTTGTCAAAGGCTGCTTGACACTGATCATCCCATTCCACCTTTACTCCCTTCTTGAGCTTCTTGAATAGTGGTTCGCAAGTCATAGTGAGCTTGGAAATGAATCGGCTGATGTATTGTACACGACCAAGGAAACCTCGAATTTCCTTCTCTGTCTTAGGCGGTTTCATCTCTTGAATTGCCTTAATTTTTGATGGGTCCACCTTGATCCCGCGCTGACTGACCACGAAACCTAGCAACTTGCCTGATGTAACCCCAAATGCGCATTTTCGGGGATTGAGCCTCATGTTGTATTTCCTTAATCGAAGGAAGAACTTGCGAAGATTGGGGAGGTGCTCTTCCCTGGTTTTGGACTTGACGATCATGTCATCCACATACACCTCTACCTCCTTGTGCATCATGTCGTGGAGAAGGGTATTCGCGGTGCGCTGATACGTGGCCCCTGCGTTTTTTAGGCCGAAAGGCATTACCGCAGCAAGACGCACGTACCATGGAGTGGTGAAGGATGTTTTTTCCATGTCCTCTTCTGCCATTTTGATTTGGTTATACCCTGCGTAGCCATCCATGAAGGACAACAGCTCGTGGCCGCAAGTGTTGTCTACTAGAACGTCGATATGTGGTAAAGGGAAACTGTCTTTTGGACTGGCTTTGTTCAAATCTCGAAAGTCAACACATACCCTTACTCGCCCATCTTTCTTGGGAACGGGGACAATGTTTGCTACCCACTCGGGGTAGTGCACTGCTTGTATAAACTTGGCCTTTAACTGTTCCATTACCTCATCTTCGATCTTCTTTGACCAATCTGGCTTGATTCTACGAGCCCTTTTCCGCATCGCTTAGGCCGGATATAATGGAAGGGTATGTTCAGCGATATCCTGCCGATCTGCATGTCCTCATACGACCATGCGAACACATCTTTAAACTCCTTAAGTAGTTTTGTGAAATCCTGTTGCTCCTTGTCTGTTAGGGACTTACCCAATTTGAGCTCCCGGGGGTTATCTTCCGTCCCTACATTTATGCTTATGGTATCTTCAATGATCGCCACTTTTTCCTCAAATGCATCCATGGCTTCTGTTAATTCATTTTGGTCTTTTAAAGGTTCAGCATATTTATTATCAGTGTTGGCACAACAGTTCGAGTAGGCGGAAATGTTCATTTTATTAAATGCAGAAATGGATACATCAGCAGACTCTGGGTTAACCCCGACCAACTTGGAACTACTAGAACCTGACTCTATGACCTTTGGGACAGACTCTCCTACAGAAAGTGTAAATTTATTCTCCTCATCATCGATCCAGGTGATCTCACGATGGCCGCCATCTTCTCCGATCAACAGACTTGGATCAAAACTCGGGTTGGATAGTGCAGCGATGACTGGATCGACGACTTCTTCCTTGCGCGCCTCTTGCCCGAAGAGCATTCCAAAAATGCCGCCTCCAGCGAGGTGGGTCCATTCCAAAGGTGGACGACTTCTCCTAGGCGGGATGAATGTGGCGGTCGTGGTGACGGCACAGTCATTGAAAATTTCTAATCCCGCCACTAGGATACCCTGAGGTTTTAGGTAATGTGGTTCTGGGAAGCCGTAATAAGGGAAGTCATCACCCTCTCTCAAGAACTGTCCATTAAGAGTGCGTGGATACGGTTTGACTTGGTATAGGGTTGGAGGGTTGTCCAATCTTTTCTGTTTAGCCATGGCTAGCTTCATCGGGCCACTTCCTCCTTAGTTGGTTTGTAGCCTAGCCCGAACCTTCCTTTGTTCTTGAACACTTTGAAATTTGGCGCCAATTTGTTCTTGGGATTTCGGCCGAGTGGCATCCCCAGAAAATGACCTTGCTTCCTCAATATAGCATGGATATTAGGGTTTGAGTAGGAATCGAAGTCAAAGTGAGTTTGATCCTGGCTCAAAACCGCTACCATCTCGAAGTTGTGCAGCTCCTCGTCAGCTGAGCTATGTTCAATCTCGAGTGTGGGTTTCTTGGGGTCAAAAACAGCACTGAGAGGTTTACTTGAGATCGTGACCACTTGGCCTTGAATGATCAATTTCACCTTCTGATGCAAGGTGGAGGCAACAGCATTGCACTCATGTAACCAAGGTCTTCCCAACAAAGATGTGAAAGAAGCGGATGTCAAGAACGATTTAATTCAACGTTCTTACTTATGTAGTCCATGGTGATGGGAAGCACAACCGATCCTAGCGACTTGCGAGGAGTTATCGTATGCCTTGGTGAGCAAAGATTTTGTGTCAAATGCTGTTTTTGAACTCCCAACTTTTGTGCGGTTCTCCATGGACAGACATTGATGGCCGAACCATTATCCACGAGAACAAGTGGTATGGTTTGAGTAGAGCACATGGCGGTGAGGTAAAGAGCTTTGTTGTGAGACCCTCCTTCCTCAGGTAAGTCTTCATCCCCGAAGGTGATGGTAGGCTTCCCGGAGATGATGTGAGAGATGATATCCTCTGGTGATGCTGAGGTAGGGACCATGAGCTTGTTGAAGGCATCCAGCAGTATTTGCCTATGGTCCTGCGAAGCACACAAAAGTTGCCAAATCGTGACTTCGGCCTTGGTTTTCTTCAGCTGTGTGAGGAAAGGATCTTCTGGTGGGGGGGTTCCCGTCGTTTCGGGATTAGGGGTCGCTGCTGACAAGGTAGCATTTTTATTATAGTAGCGGCCGGACCGAGTAAGGGCTGCAGCTTGGGGAACTGTTACTTCTTCCACATCTTCCCCCTCGTCAGAAGAGTCGTACAACGGATGTCTATCGGTTTCATGGTCAGTGGACCTTTCACCTTCTTCTTCACTTTCGCTGTCCCAAATGCCGTTGACGATGAGTTCCTTCGTAAGCGGAGGAATAACTGGGATAGGTTGACCCATTTCGGTGATGAGAGTCGACGGATCAAAACTATTCCTCTCCAAAAAGATGGCATTGGTGTGATTAGGCAACGGGTTCTCCTTGTTGTTGGGTTTTCGAGACGGGTTTGGTGGAGGAATAACACCGTCCCGGATTAGCCCTTCGATCTTATTTTTCAAAGACCAAAGATATTTCGTGTCGTGACCTCGACAAATGATGGAAATTGCGATTTGTTCCCATCCCACTTCGAGGCTTGACATCGTGCTCGTGTGTCAGGGCAATTGGATGATGCCCTTTTTCACCAGCCTTTCCAACGCCTTGGCATAAGACATATCCAGCGGGTGGTAAGAGTCATACTTCGGGGTGTATGGCCTTCGTTGGATGGAATTAGTCTCAACAGTTTTCTGAGGGGGGCTAGGCGCGCTAGTGGCCCTCCTGTTGGAGCTAGATCCTTTCCAACCAGAAAGTTGTGTGCTTTTCTCATTGTTAGCAGCTTCAATTTGAACACACAAATCATTTAAGGTTTCAAAGTCTTTGATGGATTGGAAGCCAAAATGCCGTGTGATGCGGGGATGGATACTTTGCTTGAAAGTGCTTAGTTGCATCCTAAAGGGGACAGACTCATCGATTTCGGACAGCATGGAGTGCCATCGCTCGTAATAAGAGAGGAATAACTCGTCCTCCCTTTGTTTCATGGAAGTTAGGTCATCTACGGTGACCTCCTTTTGCTGCAGGCGACCAAAATGACTTATGAAGGCTTTGAATAACTCATCTGCGTTAGTCTTGACTTGCGGGGGTAGATTTTGGTACCACACCTTGGCCTTACCTTCTAGAGTGGAAGGGAAGACTGTGGTGTAGAGACCTTCATCTACCTTATGGAGGGGAGCCAACCTCATGAATTCCTCCAAGTGATGAGATGGGTTTTCAGAGGGCCTAAATTTTATGTTTGGCACCTCAACCTTGTCCCTTATCCTCAATACATGGTGTTTGGGGATGGCCAAATCCATGCAGGCGTCGGTGAAGGTCGGATCAGCTTTCATTATCCTTCTGGTGAGCATATCGACCTTCTCTTCAAGTTTTTTGACATAAGGGTCCTCCGAAGTTCTAGAGTTATTCGGTACAAGCTTGGACCTAACTTCACCAAATGACTTAGGTTTTGGGCCTCCATTTTTGGATTTGGGGTGACCCTCTCCAACCCCATCATCAGCCTCGGCCTCAGATTCGGAACCATAATAGTTTTCCTCTTCCTCAAGTTCGATGCCCAGCTTTTTGTTGATCTGCTTAATGGCTTCCAGAACGCCATTCATGGTTTATTGATTTTCACTGAACTTCTTTTCTAGCTTCTCATTGGTTCTGTCCTCCTGGTCTGCCATGCAAATGGTAATTGCTTCTGCATTCGCATGTACAGCCCATCAAGTTGCTTGTCACCAGAACTCTCCCCAAAAAGGTTGTTGGCGAGGGATCCTGACATGGTGGATTCACTGGATTTACTGGATTGGGCCGGTGGCCTGTAGTTGGGATTGCGAATAAGTCTGCCGGTTTGTGGGTCACGGATGCGGGCTCGGAGATGGTCTGCTATCTTGCCTGCATGAAAACTGATTAGTGCTCGAAAGAACCTTTACGCCACCCGCCCAATGCATGCATGACTTAATAGACCTATATGAACCTAGGACATGGACATGACGCCTACATGCTGACATAAGGGTGACTCACCCACTTTTATGGGAGTGCATGTCCTAACTCTATATGGACTTAGCATGATGACTGACAGGACTGACACTGACTCAAGGGGCGTCATAAAGGGCCGAATAGGATCAATAGTAAGTGGATTGGGCTGACTGCAGTATCGAACAGTTTGGCCCGATGTGGAAGGAGAAGAAAACAGGCCCAAACCCGTCTGGGTTTGAACTGTAATTCCTCCCTTTCAAATAGGCACATGTGATTCGCGATGAGTCCAACTAGGCCAGGCACATCAAACCCGTCTGGGTTTGGGCCAGTCCATCTCTCATTTGATCCTACGCGGGCTAGAATGACGTCCCACTCATGATCGGGCTAGACACTTGGACTCAATTTTTACAGGATTAATTTACATGGCATACAGATGCGGGATGAGCCTAACCATGGCTTTAGATTCAGGGTTTTTCTAGGTTTAGGGAGATGAATAGGGTACCACATGTTCTCGCCCCGGTGCATTTTCCTTATATGGAATTCAAGGAAAAATGTGTGGGGTGTTGCTCTTTGGGTTTCAAGGAAACCTTTAGAGTATAACACGGGTGAGAGGAGAGATCAAATGCTTGGCGATGTAAGTGCATCCCACAAGTAGTGACCTCCCGCTCTCGGGACTGATTCCTAGTTTTACAACCTAAACCAACTCTTTTGTGCTCCCCAGCCATAAAGGCCCAAGAGTAGCCTGGTATGCAATATGCCTAAAAATGATAAAAATGTGAAATAAATTAATTCCTCCCCTTTTTACAAAATTCACTAAAATTTAATTCTTTCAAGTTTTACCCTCTTTTTAAGTTTAAGTCCCCAGTGGAGTCGCCAATCTGTAGACCCCGAAAAATTGATGACCTTTTTCGCGGCGCTACTTAAAAGAATGATTGGGAGCCGACTAGGATTGCTTAACCTTAAATAAGGTTGAACTTTTAAGAATGTTTTCGTTAACAGATTAATTCAATTTATGCGCTCTAATCTCAAAAAAACTCATTCCCTTTTTGAACAAAAAGCGAGTAAACCCGTCTGGGTTCGTCAAAAAGTGAGCAAACCCGTCTGGGTTCGTCAAAAAGTGAACAAACCCGTCTGGGTTTACCACTGTCAAACCCGAAAACAAAAGGAGCAAAAAAAAAAAGAAGGAACGAATAAATAAGAAAACCCGTCTGGGTTCATGAGTTGAACCAAACCGAGTTTTGTCAATCTCCTCAAAAGAGCGCATCATAAAAAAAAAGAAAAAAAAAACGATGGAGTCGCCAGTTGAATTTTTAGGAGAAAAACAACAAACCATTTTAACACAGACTCCGGTCTACGTATCCAAAGATGGATCTGGGGGTAAGGTTACGAATTTGACAATTAAAACCGTCAAACCCGCCTATTCAACGAATAGACTCTACTAGAATTAAATTAAAGCAAAACAAAAATTTAAAGGGAGGAATTAGATATAAATTTCACAAATTCATCATTGATGTCATGCAAATTATGAATTGAAAACATGAGAATAGCATGAACTCATCAAGTCACATTACATGGTTTTAATCAATATGATAATCATTCTAACCTTTTATGAAGTAGCATGCAAAGGGAGGAAAGAGGTAGAGAGAATTATGCTAGTGTCAATACTCTAGCATCAGGTTGTGTGTCAATGGAAGGGAAAAAGGGTTTAATTTATAGTGGAATGTAGGTTAGGTAGGGCAATTAGGGTTTAGGTTTAGCCGCGACGACGAAACTCAGCCGGGTTTAAGTTTGGGCCGAGCTGCGTTTGGCCCAGCAACCCAGACGGGTTTACGCCAAGCTGAACCAGGCTTTGGCCCACCGAACTCAGCCGGGTTGGACCGTAATGCTGGGCTATTTTGTTTGCTTTCGGGCTAGAAAAGAAATGGGCTTGCATGCTACTAAATTACTCGACTAGCTTATTTTTACAAATAACTAAAACTAATACCGGTACAAAATCCGGTGTCTACAACTTCGCATTGATTTTCAGAGAATAAATTCTTCAAAAAAAGGCTAAAAGATGCAATTTTCAGAGGTAAAAATCGGCCCTTGAAATAGAAAGGAACACAAACAGTAAATTTAGCTTTGGAAAAACCTAAAAGATCTAATTCACATTGTGGAGAATAGCAGTTGGAGATGCAGCTCATGCATTATAGATGGATGAAAACCATAAGATGTTTTGGTGTGGAATTTTGCGAGATAATGCAGCAGTATAGTAAGAAAGTTGCATTTGGTTTCAATTGTTCATCCTTCCTACTTTAATTACAATAGATATGTATTAGACAATTAGGGGGAAAGGAAAAAAAAAAGGGTTGTCTGGCCGGGATCCACTGCCCCACTACCTACTTCCTTCCTAATTCTGCCAGCCAACCTCATTGAGCAAGTCTGTTAGACCATTATATCTGTCTTAATCCTTTCCATATAGTTATCGCCAGTACAGAAACTTTCAGATTCAATAGAGCAAAAACTCAGCACAGATACTGTTTTGCTCTTGACTAATTGGCAACTGCAGTAGCACATTGACATGGAGGCTAAATTATTGAAATTGCAGGGTCACATACAAGAGTAGATTGTAAGATGAATTAACAAAAGAACCTGATGGCGATGTATGTTCTGGCGACAGATAACCAGAGAAGTGAAGCCATGAAGAGCATAACGAAGAGAACCGAATGAGACGTAGGAACGAAGAGCCGAATGAAGCCACGACCAGAGAAGAACGAAGAGCAGAACCAAACCACAGCCAAGCAGAAGGAGGAGCATACAAAGGTTCTGAGTAGAAGGAGAAGAACGAAGGAACGAAGAGGACTAGCCAAATTAGGATTCAGTTATGAGAATTAGACGATGGTGGGAAACAAAGTTTTCCCAATGTTTTTATTTTTCTTTAAATTTTGGACAAAAACAAAGTAGAGGGAAATGAAAATATTGTTGGTGGGAGTCAAATTTTTGTTCAAATTTTGGTAAAATAAGGTTAGAGGGAAATGAAATTATTGTTGGTGGGGTAAATTTTTTTATGTAGGAGATGGGAGGAAGTGTTAAATTTTAAATTAGTGGGAAATTAATGGGAAAATAGTGGGAAATTAAATATTAAAAATAATTAATAATTAAAATAATTGATTTGTGGGAAATTAGTGGGAAACTAGTGGGAAATTTCCCACCATAATTCCACCCGTGGGAAAATTGTGGGAAATAGCAAACAGTGGTAAAATAGTGGGAAATTTCCCACTGCTATTATTCGGTGGGAAAATTACAGTGGAAAATAAGTTGTTTTCTAGTAGTGGGTCATCCAGTCCATTGCCCTTGATGTTCTAGTTGTGGTGGGTCTGTATCAGCTTGAGCCTCAAGACTATCTCAGTTACTGTTTGATTGTAAGTTTGTTCATCCAATCATCATTTTATCATCATCCATTTCATCCATTTGTTCGTTGGTGTTCATACTCTGTATTGGAGGAGGTTGTAATTTGATTTCCTGTGTGAGGTCAGTTTTGGGTGTAATTGTAATTGTATTTGATTCTCTGTTTTGATGCCAGATTGTGTGCGAGTTGTGTTAATGTGGTGTACTGTGAGGTCAATACTTTGATCTTAGGACCTTGCATACATCATAATTGGTATCAGAGTTGAGTAACATCTTGGAGGAAGTTCTGTTTGTGTTATTTGAGGTGTTTATAATGTCGGGCTGTAGTAAAACACCTCAGGAAGTAGTAAAACAAGCCTTGAGGGAGAAGGAGGAAATGGAAGGGAGAATGAAAATTATGAGTGAACAGTTGCAATATTACATGAGGTTGACAAGAGAGAGATGAATAGAGAATCTGATGTGGAGTTTGAAGAAGAAGAGGAGGAGAACCCTTTTAGTGGATCTGGAGGGGGAGGAGGAAGACCTAGGTATCATAGAAGAAAGAGGTATGAAAGGAGGTCACCTAGGAGTAGTGTTAGTGAATCCAGGAGTAGGAGTGAAAGGGAAGAAAGGAGGGAAAATAGAAGAGTTGAGAAATTGGATTTCAAAATAGATATTCCAGAATATGGAGGAGAGTTGGATCCTGATGTATTTTTGGATTGGTTGCAAACAGTGGAGAGAGTGTTTGATTTGAGGGAGTTGTCTGATGAGAACAAAGTGAAGTTAGTTGCATTGAAACTAAGGAAATATGCATCTACATGGTGGAACAACTTGCAAAGAAGGAGAAAAGAGATCAATGAACCTAAAGTCAGTACATGGGTTGAAATGAGGCAAAAGCTCAAGGAGAAGTTCTTACCTGAAAGTTACATGAAGGAGAATTATTTCAAGCTTCAACACTTGGTCCAGGGTAACAAATCTGTTGAGGAGTATACCAAGGAGTTTGAACATCTGCTGTGGAAGTGTAATATGAAGGAGAATGAAATTCAGACCTATGTGAGGTATCTTGGAGGGTTGAATGAAAGCATCAGAAATGTGGTTGAGCTTCAGGTGTATAATTCACTTGATGAGCTGAGTTCTTTGGCTCATAAGGTGGAACAGCAGAAGAAGGCCCAAAGGAAGGAGTATGGAAGCAAGTATCCAGCCAAAACCTATCCTCAAACCAAATCAGACCATTACCACAAATCTTATAACCCACCTCAAAGAACCTATCCATCCCCACAACCACAAACCATAAATCCAGCCCCTAAACCACCTCAAACACAATCCCAAAATCCCCTACAAAGAACCCTAGTCCCTACCAATCGACCATTCCCTGAGAGGAGATGCTTTAGATGTCAAGGTCTTGGACATCTAGCCTCAGAATGTCCAAACAGAAGAGCAGTGACTTTAGCAGAATATCAAGCAGCACTGTTTGTTGAACCTGAGTCAGTTGTTGAGGAGGAACAGTTTGATGAACCTAAATGAGATCCTGTATATGATGAAGAGGAAGTTGAGGCCAGACCTGATGAAGGTGAAATGTTGGTGATCAGGAGGGTCCTTAGCAGTACAACAGTTGATGAGGAAGCTGAGCAGAGGGAGAATATTTTTCACACAAGATGTACAGTGCAAGGGAAGATCTGTTCATTGATTATTGATGGAGGCAGTTGTACCAATGCAGCCTCACAGACTATGGTGCAAAAGCTGAATTTGCAAACCTGTCCTCATCCAACACCTTACACCATCCAATGGTTAAGTCAAAGCAGAGGTATCAAAATCTCATCTAGATGCCTTGTGAATTTTTCAATTGGTTCTGTTTATAAAGATGAAGTGTGGTGTGATGTTATACCTATGGATGCATGTCATTTATTGTTGGGAAGACCTTGGTTGTTTGATAGAAGTGTTAACCATGATGGAAGAGCCAATACATATTCCCTTAACCTAAACCACAAGAAAATTGTCCTCACCCCACTTAAACCATCCCAGCTCACAAAAAGAACCAAGAACCTGATTGTTGAACCATCCCTTGATGTGATTTTACCTGCTGAATATCATGAGTTCTGTGAACAGAAGGAGTTACTTTTGCTTGATCTTGATGAAGAACCAACCTCACAAAATGAGCCAGCCCCACAAAATAGCCATCCTTTATTCCAACCCATCCTCAACCAGTACATACATGTTTTTCCAGAAGAAATGCCATCAGGTTTACCCCCTAAAAGAGACATCCAGCATAAAATTGACCTCATCCCAGGATCTACCCTACCAAACAAACCAGCCTATAGAATGACCCTAGCTGAAACCAATGAGATCCAGAGGCAAGTTGATGAGTTGTTGGAGAAAGGGATGATCAGAGAGAGCTTGAGCCGCAGGTGCGGCTTTGTTGGTTCCTAACTATGTTGTCGAATCGGACCATTATCGAACCGTTGACCCGATGGTCAATGGTTCAATTGGTCGGACCGGTTTGACCGGATTGAGCCGGTTGACCCCGGTCACCGGTTGAACCGGTCAAAACCGGCATGAACCGGTCATGAATTTAAAAAATTTTCAGATTGAAAACTATAAATTCTTATTTTTTTTCAATTATTTCAGGTAAAAAGCCAAATTACAAAAAGGTTACCCAACGGCCAAAGCTGAAAAATAATTGTTACTTTCATGGAAATAAGACACAAAAACAATTTCCCCCAAAAATATATAGCTTCATATAATAGTTATGGGTTAAAGTGGTGTATGTCCCATGTCACATCAAATCCAGCTGGTTATTTCTCATCCATAAAGGCCTGCGCAACAACTTTATCTCACAACAAACTATGGCCTCCCCCACTGCCCTACCTTGAGCAGCCCCAGTTCCATTTCCAAGCACAAACCCCTTCCCAGAGCCGGCCTCAATCGTGTGACACGGTCGCACCACGACCACCAGCAGATCGACTTCCCAGAGCGTGGCGATGTCGACAGTGAGAGTTGGCACGAAAGCGATCGAGAACTCCCACCAGCGGCACAGTATCTGAGGAAAAAAGAAGAAGAAATAAGACTCAACTGTAGTGGTTGCAGGCGCCGGGATCTTCGACGGTGAGCAGGCGAAGCGAGGAGAGGCGAGCGGCCAAGGCAAAGCGTAGCTCAGCGAGAGAAATCGAAGAGTTAGGGTTTCAAAGTTCCAGGTTTTGAAAAAATGCAATTTTTTTAAAAAAAACCGGTCTGACCGAGGCTCGGCCGAGTCAACCGGTTCGTCCGGTTCAACGCGGTTCAACGTTTTTTTGCCGGTCAAACCAGTGAGACGGGCTAACCTCAAAGCCGGACCGGTCTAGCTCCCGGTTCCCGGTCGGACCGGTTGAACCGCCTGGTCCGGTCCGATTTTTACAACATAGGTTCCTAAGAAAGATGGAAGTCAGAGGATGTGTATTGATTGTAGAGCCATCAACAAGATTACCATTAAGTATAGATATCCTATTCCAAGACTTGAGGATATGCTTGATGAGCTCCATGGCTCAACTGTGTTTTCAAAGATTGACTTGAGGAGTGGATATTACCATATCAAAATTTATAAAGGAGATGAGTGGAAGACAGCCTTTAAGACTAAGGGAGGTCTATATGAGTGGTTAGTCATGCCTTTTGGTTTGACAAATGCACCTTCAACATTTATGAGGCTTATGAACCAAGTTTTGAAACCTTTGATTGGGAAGTGTGTTGTTGTTTATTTTGATGATATACTCATTTATAGCCAGTCTGAGGAGGATCATGTGAATCACTTGAGGAGTGTTATGGAGATCTTGAGTAGAGAGCAGTTGTATGGGAACCTCAAGAAGTTTCAATTCTTCACCAGCCATGTTATATTCCTTGGTTATATTGTGACATCAGAGGGTATTCAAGTGGATGAAGAGAAGGTTAAAGCCATCAGAGAGTAGCCAGTTCCAACATCAATCCAGCAAATCAGAAGTTTTCATGGGTTAGCATCTTTTTACAGGAGGTTTGTGAGGAACTTCAGCACTATTCTAGCTCCTATGACTGAGTTAGTGAAGGGGAAGAACTTTACTTGGACACCAGCTGCACAGAAAGCTTTTGAGGAGGTCAAAAGGCAGTTAACCTCAGCACCAGTGTTGGCATTACCTTGTTTTGCCAAAGTCTTTGAAGTAGAGTGTGATGCCTCAGGTGTGGGCATTGGAGCAGTGTTGACTCAAGAAGGAAAACCAGTAGCTTATTTCAGTGAGAAACTCAATGAGGCCAAGAGGAAGTACAGTACATATGATAAGGAGTTTTATGCTATCATTAGAGCTTTGCAACATTGGAGGCATTATCTGATTGGAGCTGAATTTATTCTGCACAGTGATCATGAGGCCCTCAAATTCATTTAGGGGCAGCATAAACTCAACACTAGGCATGCTACTTGGGTGGAGTTCATGCAGCAATTTCATTTTGTGATTCATCACAAATCTGGGAAGCTTAACAAAGGAGCTGATGCATTATCCAGGAGGTATTTGTTGTTGCAAGTTTTGGATGCAAGAGTTCTTGGGTTTGAACAGTTGAAAGCTTTGTATGAGAATGATGAAGATTTTGGAGAGTTGTACCAGAAATGTCAGGGACATCCTCAAAGTCTATGCCATATAGACCAGGGATTTCTTTTCAAAGGAGCAAGGTTATGTATTCCAAGGAGCAGTTTTAGAGAGTTGTTGATCTTTGAAGTTCATGGAGGTTGCTTGGCAGGACATTTTGGTATTGAGAAGACCCTTCTTATGCTGAAGGAACATTACTGTTGGCCTAAAATGAGGAAGGATGTTGAGCATTGGGTCAGGAGGTGTGCTACATGTCAGATTGCAAAGAGTCATAGCTTACCTCAAGGGCTATACACACCTTTCACAAGCAAACAAATTGGGAGGACATCAGCCTAGACTTCATTGTTGGTCTACCAAAAACTCAAAGAGGGAAAGATTCAATCATGGTAGTTGTGGATAGATTCAGTAAAATGGCTCACTTTATTGCATGCCATACTACTTATGATGCTGTGAGGGTAGCTGAATTGTATTTCCAGGAGGTAGTGAGGTTACATGGAGTTCCCAAGAGCATGGTTTCAGATAGGGATGTGAAGTTCCTAAGTCATTTTTGGGTTACTCTTTGGAAGAAGTTGGGTACTCAATTGAAGTATAGCACAGCTTGTCACCCCCAAACTGATGGGAAAACAGAGGTCACAAACAGGACACTCGGAACACTATTGAGGTCACTGATATCCACAAACAAAACAGGATGGGACACCCTCTTGTCTCATGCTGAATTTGCTTTCAATAGAGCACCATCAAAGGCAACTGGCCTTTCCCCATTCCAGGTTGTCTTTGGTAGAAATCCTATAACTCCATTGGATTTATCCCCACTAACAAATTCTGTGAGGTTTAGTTATGAAGCAGGTAAACATGCAGAGGACATCAAGAAGCTTCATCAGCAAGTCAGGGAGAAGATCACAAAGTATTCTGAGCAAGTTTCTACATCAGCAAACAAGCATAGGAGGAAGATGGTTTTCAATCCAGGAGATCTAGTGTGGATTCATCTAAGGAAGGACAGATTTCCAAGCAAGAGGAAGGGAAAGTTGACCCCAAGATCAGATGGACCTTTTGAAGTGCTAGAGAGGATTGGAGACAATGCTTACAAGTTAGACCTTTCTGGAGACTATGGAGGCAGCGCTACATTCAACGTTGCAGACTTGAGGCCTTACTTTCCAGAACATGAAGACCTTCCAAGTTTGAGGACAAACTTTCTTCAACCTGGGGAGGATGATGGATGTCCTCCATCAAGCATCCAAAGTTCAGCACCAAGTTAGCGAGCGGATCGAGGCGGCAAGAACGACCTCACCATCTTCAGCATCAAACACTGACATCCAGGAGTGTTTCATGATGGTCCAACAAGTCATGAGGTTGTCCAACAACAACAGCATCATCACCAACAGCGGCAGCCAACCAGTGAGGCTATTTCTCAATTCCATATCTTTGGATTGAGGTCCTCACCAGTGCGTTGAAGACTTCACTTTAGAGCTGTTGAGGACTTTCCAGCTCAGTGAAGATGTGTGCCAGTTCTGAGGTCCTCTATGAAGACATCACTGGCTGCTGAGGATATTCGATTACGTGAGGTGATCCAGCATTGAGGTCCTCCATGAAGGCTCACTTCCGAGCTGTTGAGGCCATTTCCAGCTTGTGAGGTGATATAACCGTTTGTAATAAAGAAAACGCGTTTGTTAGAGTTTTATTTCATTTTATTTTGAAGTTATCCAGTTTGTAATGAGGCTTAATTAGCTTGCTAAGTTAGTTAAGTAGCTTAAGCTTAATTAGTGAGTTTCTTGAGCAAGGGAAAACCCTTAATCATCCAGCTCAACCTTAGCTTTATATAGCTTGTAATCGGCAGCTTGAGGTGATCATCTATCAGTGAATTTAATAGCATTTTGAGTGCCTTGATTGAGCCTCTTGTTTGTGAGTGACGTTAAACTCTCATTTTGGTTAATTCTACTATAGTAGCAAGGATTTGGCAATCTTTGTGGTGGGTGTAGAGCTTGATAATCTCGATGGTGGTGTGCCTGTATCCATTGAGGTCATCCAGTCCATTGCCCTTGATGTTCTAGCTGTGGTGGGTCTGTATCAGCTTGAGCCTCAAGACTATCTCGGTTACTGTTTGATTGTAAGTTTGTTCATCCAATCATCATTTTATCCATTTCATCCATTTGTTCGTTGGTGTTCATACTTTGTTTTGGAGGAGGTTGTAATTTGATTTCCTGTGTGAGGTCAGTTTTGGGTGTAATTGTATTTGATTCTCTGTTTTGAGGTCAGATTGTGTGCGAGTTGTGTTAATGTGGTGTACTGTAAGGTCAATACTCTGATCTTAGGACCTTGCATACATCAATGCTCTGTTTTGGAGGAGATTGTGATTGGTTCTCTGTTGTGAGCCCTGTTTTGGAGTTGTTTGCATTTGATTTTATATTGTGAGGTCCCAGATTTCCAGTGTGTGTGTGTCTGTTTGGTGTCTGTGAGCACTCTGATCCTAGCGACCTTGCATACATCAACTTGGTATCAGAGCTGAGTTTCATCTTGGAGGAGCTGAGTTTTGGAGGGAGCCGTTTGTGTTGTTTGTGATGTTGGGCAGTAGTAGATTACCTCGGGAGGTTGCCGAGCTAGCTTCCATTTTGGTGATTCGTTTATGATTTCTTTGAGCCTAAACACATCCCAAATCAGCCTAAACACATAGCCACAAAAGAAAAACCAGCAACCATGACTTTCAACAAGTCTTCATCTCGAAAGAGTGAGCAAATTTTGAAGGAGGAAAAGAGATTAAGGAGATTGAGGCGTAGAATCAATATGTTACAAGTGGAGATGGATTTATTTTGGTATGAATTTATTTATAATCCCAGGAAGTCATGTGAACCACCTTTGATTCAAGAAGAAGAACATCAAATTCGAGAGGAACCAGAGATTCATGATGTGGAAGAAGGTTTTGAGGCCATTTTTTCTTTTGAGGTTCAATCTCAAGATGCTGAACACGAGAATGAACACGAGGATGAACACGGGGTTAATTTTAATCGCCCTCCTATTTTTGATGTGTATGAAGATGAAGAAGATTATAAGGGGTTAGAGGAGGAAGAAGAGGAGAATCCCTTTAGTGGATCCAGGAGAGGAGGTAGAGATCCTAGATATGGTGAGGAAGCAAAGGATCTTGATGAAGAAGAGCGTGTAAATGAACTTTTGGAGGATCCTGTCTATGAGAAGGAGGTTGAGGACTGTCTGTCCTTGACACAGTCAATGACCTTAGGGTTCTGTCAGCCAATGACCTTGGCAGAATCTGAACCTCAATTTGTGATGATGAATGATATGACATCTTTGAGTGCTACAAGGATGAGAATGGACAATGAAGCTTCCAGTGGCTTCAATGTTGAGTTGGTTTATTTCCAACCAAGGTCACTTCTATGGGAGAACTTGGAGGTGACAAGAAGACCAAAGAGGAAGAGGTGGAAGCGAAGGAGGTCAAAGTATGAGGAATGGAGTATCAAGCCCCAAACAAACTCAGTGGAGGAGCTCATTGTTTTTACTGGTGATGTTGATTTTCCGGCCTTGATTCTTTTCAAGTTGATTGGAGTTCAATATTTTGGTCAAGGTATGGGATCTCAAGAATTCCCTTACTACATTATTTTGTTGGGCATGAATGAAGCATACTTGAGAATATTTTGGTCAGTTGGGAGTTTCATGAATGCATGTTTTGTGAAATTTCATGTGCTTTGGTGTTGTGTTGAGAAGGTTATCGTGATTATACAACTTTGGTTGAGTCAAGATAGTGGAATAGCAGTGAAACCATATTATCTTGATTTTGTGAGCCTTGATGATGCTTGTTGTGGATTAGTGTGGAATGTTGTTATGGCCTTGATCATATGTTCTATATTGGGGAGTATGCCTTGGATGTTTACTGTGGAAGTTGTGCTAGGAAGCACATTATCGTGTCATACCTTCACCATATTTAGCAAGAGAAGCATCTATGTCGCATATCCTTTTGCTCAAATTGCCAGATGTTCTGTCTTGAGGCCCTCCAAACAGTCAAGCACTGATTTGCACATTCCTTACCGACCTTGGTTTGTCATTAATCCTACTATCACCCCTCCACTCAAGCCACCACTGTCTTTAGCCTACAAAACAGCCCCAAAAGCCCTACAAAAATCCCTCATACCAAATAACTTCCCATTCAACAAGGAAAGAACCGATGACTATCCTTTTCTATCCAGCCATAAAAAGATTGACCTCACTCCTTTGAAACCATTCCAGCTTGTTATACCCAAGGAGCATTTGGTTTGTGAACCTGGTTTGGTTACCCCTTTGGTTACTAAACATCCCAAGTTTAGTGGCCATGAGGACCTTATTTGCCTAGCCACAAAACTTAACTCCTCAAATAGCCATCCCCTCCTTACCCATCCTTTGGAACACTATCCTTATGTGTTTCCGGAAGAAAAACCCCCTGGTTTACCTCCTGAATATAAGTTTCGGCATGAATGGAACAAGGGAGCTAAATTTCATGATTTTGCTAACAAGAGAAAAAAGAAGATGGGTTTTCTGCCGGGAGATCTTGTTTGGATCTACCTAAAGAATGACAGATTTCGATCCAAGAGGAAAGGGAGGTTGGTTCCAAGAGATGAAGATTCCTTTGAGATCCTTGACAGGGTTGAGGTCCTTATCCTGACTGATGATTCGTTGATCCTCACAAGGACAGATAAACTTTCTCATGATTTACCACCAAGCCTTACCTTACAAAGGACGTTACAAAAACCTTTTGACCCTGGTATCAGTTTTCCCATGCAACGCAGCCACTCAATAAACCCCAATAAGGCTTTCAAGATCTTGAGGTTGATAGTTGTGTTTTATGCTGAATGGAAGAATAACACAATTGGACATCTTGCTAGTACCATAGTTGGAGATGAGGCAACGGCATATGGGAGAAGGAGTGATTCTACCAAGTTGTTGAGGTTAGAGGACTCATTTGAGGTCCCTGAAGTGATCAAGATTGAAGTTGACCATTTTGAAGACGGTTCAATGTCCTTGAGGCCATACTATTCTTGGTGTCTATCTTTGAGGCCATATTATTCTGTGGTAGTGGACTTTCCAAGTTTGAGGACAAACTTTTCTCAACTTGGGGGGAATGATGGAGATCGGCCCTCACAACCTCATTTGGTGTCATCATGCTCTGAGGCCATCCATGAATCCCAGAAGGTCCTTGACTATATCAAAGGTCATCCACCTGATGTGAGGCCATCCTTATTGTCTCAACACTTCATAATTGAGGCCTCACACACATTTGGTCCCTTGGAGGTTGTTCATAATGTCCAAGCTTACATGGTCCGAAGGTCATTTGGGTTCCACGGAGTTATCTTGTTATGGACATGCATTGAGGACGTTTGTTTGGAGCCGGTTGTTCTTATTGAGGACGTTTATTTGGATCCGGTTGTTCTTTTCAAGTTGGGTTGTGATTTTCTCCTCTTTGGATGTCAATGAAGTTTATTATTGAGCTTTCCTAAATGCCAAAGGTTGATCTATTTGGAGGTCGTTTGCATTTTGCACAACTATTGCAAACTGGGTACGTGCATGAGGACCTCATTCGGGATCAACTTGTCTTTTGGTGTTTCAGCAAGGTCGTTTTGGTCTTTTCACTTGGGTTGCATCATCTTCTGTTTTATTGGAGGTCATCAACCTTCTATGCAATCTGGATATACGCGTGAGGACATCCATATAGAAACTGTTGAGAATTTGGACGTCCAAGGACGTTCCCTACTGGAGGAAGACTATTTGCACCTTTTTGACTTCACTTCCTGAGTTGTTGAGGTCTTTCCAATTCAGTGAGGTGTTTGTCATTGAGGCCCTCTATGAAGACGTCACTTTTGAGCTGTTGAGGTCCTTCCAACTCGTGAGGAATGCTGCTCCAACAAGAAAGCGTCATGTGTGATGTTTCTAGAGCCTTCCAATTGTTCTAGAAGCTTCATGAAGATACCATGTGTGACGCTTTTATTAGCCCTCATTATTATTGTTCTAGAAGCTTCCTAAGTTAGTTACATATTATCTTATTTTGATGTAATTAGCTAATTAAGCAAGATTAGGACGTTTTCTTTTTGCTCAAGAAACTCCTAATTAGATATCTCAGCTGCCACTGTGAGGTCATTGTATTCAACAACTTTATGATATGAAATATGAGATTTGAGTGCCTTATTGAGTCTCCTGTTTGTGAGTGACGTTAAACTCTCAATTTTGGTTAATTCTACTACAATATCAAGGATTTGGCAATCCTTGTGGTGGGTGTAGAGCTTGGTAATTTCAATGGTGGTGTGCCTGTATCCATTGAGGTCATTGAGTCCATTGCCCTTGTGATAATCGGTCATGGTGTGCCTGTATTGATCGGTAATCACTTGATTCTATCCTTTATCTTTCTGCATTTTCCATCCCTCATTATCCATTCCAATCCATTTGAACGAGACCCAAAATCCTTCATGAGTTCTTGATGTTATTTTGTCCATCTGATCACATTTCACACATCACCTATTTCATCCATTTGTATTTTGGTGTTTATGCTCTGTTTTGGAGGAGATTGTGATTGGTTCTCTGTTGTGAGCCCTGTTTTGGAGTTGTTTGCATTTGATTTTATATTGTGAGGTCCCAGATTTCCAGTGTGTGTGTCCGTTTGGTGTCTGTGAGGTCATCACTCTGATCCTAGCGACCTTGCATACATCAATGCTAGAAGAGATTAAAAATTTATCGCAATTATGACCACTAGAAACACCGGTAGCACTTGCAATTGAACTCCAACCACCTCCATGTGTTGAGACACATCATAAGATTCGAACATCAGAATATTGCAAAAGCTAGGTGGGTAATTGAATGCCATTCAAAATTCACCACTAACAGAGGCTACATTAGAGATTAAGCCAAGTATCCCACACTTGTTGATGACTCCCAAGACTGTGAACCTTATCACACCACCTAGCAATGCAATTTGAATGATGAGTTGAAACATCACAGGAAGTCAGCCACCTCATTGAACCCAGAAAAGACTTCCCCCCATCTATGATAAAAAGCACAAAGCTTTCATGATCCTTGCACAAAGTCACAGAGCAATAAAACCTCATCACACTTCCAAAGACTATCAAAACAGCACACCAAGTGCAAACCGCCAGCTATAAATGTCAAAAATCAGGAACCTCCCCAGACAAACAACACCATCAGCAATCAATTATCCCACAACACCACACACCTCATGAACGAACTGTGCTACCGAATCTCTCCATAAAACCACACAGAACATGTATAAGTTGCACAAATCAAACCAACTGCAACTTCAAGAATTCAGATCAAACAGACAACCACTAATTTTGAAACAGACCCAAGGAATGTTGTTGCAAAAGCAGCAAGACCAACAAAACCACACATTTGCCAGAAGTCACCATCACTACAACAGAGATCATTGCACATTTAACAACAGTTTTGACGAAATTTTGCACCAAAGCTCCTGACAATCTACTTTCCACTCTTCATTACAGAAGAGCCTCACTTTCAAAAGGACATTGAAGCAGAAGACATTGAAATTGTCTTCTTTCTCCTGTCACTTTCTTTTACCTTCTTTCTTTTTCTTGCATAGAGCTTGTTTTTAAAGTATTTTCGGGGATTGATATTTCTCTTGACTCTCATAAACCCACTGGACTCACCAAACTTGACTGTTTGTTCTGCAATGTATGCTCTAGCATTCGCAACCGAGTCACAATCAGAAGCAATAGAGCTATCATCATCAAAATGAGATAAGGGACGATCTGCATGATTATTTGAATCCAGATCTCGAAGCTTATTGGACTTATTCAAAACCTCAACAAATTTTTCCATTCCCATTGCAGCAACACTTCCCAAAGTAGCAGCCATATTAATTAACTGCTGATCATTGGTAACGGGAACATTGGTTAGTGACAAATTGAATGCATTTTCTGGCTCTTCAACTGCTTCAAGCCCAATTCTTCCATCATTAAGAATGTTAACCCCTCGGGCTTCTACTAACTCATTTTCCAGAACAACATTCTGGTCATTAAGAATTATAGGCTCCTCGAGACACCCACTAGTAATTAAGTGATTCATTGAAGCTAAGGATCCAACCTTCTGACTACCATCAGCACTGGTTTGCGGCTGATTCTGCATCAAGATTGTTTGAACTTGAACATCATCGGCTAAAGGATTTGTTGTGACATTAAGATTGCTGCTATGGACCTCTTGATCATCCTCAGAATCACTTTCTTCACCGCCATTTGAGAAATTCACAGCAGCACTATCAGAGTCACTCTCCCTAATCAGAGTAAGGTGGATTAGATGGGAGCTGACCTCCCTGATGAAAACTCTGAAAGCACAGTCTTGGATGTCTAAGACCACCTCACCATCAATTCTCTTGAAAATGTATGATTGAATCAAGGCTCTCATTGATTCAAATTGGTTAGTTGAAGAGATACATCTGGCTAAAGATAATAGTTTTCCCCACGGTTGAGCACATCTTTCAAAATTCTCCCAAACCCAACCATGAGGTGGAACTCCAATCATATCAACCCAAACCCTTCTTGATTCCGACGACTCATAAACAGACCAAGGTGTGATCTCTGAAAACCAGTCACACAGTTCCATAGGATTGGCTAAAGCATCCTTCATTTCTTGAACTGAGGGAAATGTGAGAATGTATTTGAGACCGCTAAGAGCCGTGATCTTAGAAATAGGACCAAAATTGTCTTTGATCAGGTAGGCTAGAGCATCAAGATCCCTGGGAACACTTGAATAGCAAATCAGATTCCTTGACAGCCACTCAATGAATTCTTTATTGATGTTTCCACAAACTCTGAATACTTCAATCTCCTTCTGACTGCTGTTAGTAGATTTTGGAACCCAAATCTGTTTGCTACTCCTCCCACCAGCCTTCAACTTAGCCCATTCCACAATAATTCTTCTTCCTCGGATAACTGTTCTATCGAGATTGTTGATACATCTCTGAGCTTCTTGGCGTTTAGCAACTTCTATGAACCCAAAATTCAAACCATCATTTCTTCTATTGATGATTTTGATAGACTTGATAGCTGCAAATTTCTTGAAGATGCCTCCAAGACTATACTTGTCTAACTCTCTTGGAAGATTGCCGACGAAAATTGTTGATGAAACGCCCCTCCAGCCTCCCTCTTCACTTTCTATCTCCTCCCTCTCCCCCCCTCTCTCCATCCAGTTCTTGTGAGTGTTCAAAGACTCCTAATAAACTTCAAGGTGTTTTTAATTAGATGCTACTTTTGAGATCACCATTGGCAACTTTCAAAGAACTTTAACCCAAACAAAGGTGACTCAATTTCATTTCATAAAGGGATCTTATCCTATGGGGCCTAAAGCTCCAAATTGGTGACATCACACCACTTCCAATAATTTACCGCCTCAACAAGAATCACCGGTCTTTTGAGTCTATCATAACCACAAAACTTTGGAGAGGTTGCTCAAGGTGAAAGTACTAAATGAAATAGACAACGGAGTATAAACAAGACATAAAAGACCTATGTTGTGTAGCATTAGAGACGAAATTCTTCATCCATCATTGTGTTTATTGACTTTAGTAAACTGTCTTACATGTTGGGAATGTTGTGAATTTTAGGCGATGGATTCCTAAGTGACAAAAAAAAAACTATGTAGAAATATCATCAGGCAGCCTAGAGGTCACGATAACACTAAGGTGGAAAGAATCTTAGGTGGAAAATCTGGTTGTAATGATGGGGTAAAGGTTGCATATATGCATAAGAGGCTTCCTGTTGAAAAGGGAAAACAAACTACACGGACAAAACATCATAAGACACAAGCAGTAGTTTGGTGAGTATATTTGGAAGCTTGCCATTTATGACTACCAACATACTTTGAAAATACACAAGGAAGTGAAGGAACACTCGAGACACTAACCTTATGAATAGTCTTCGGGGACTGCGAACAAAAGCAACACAAGCAAATACTTTAACGTGGTTACAAGAAAGGGACTACCCAAACAACAATTTATGGGATGATTTATTGTGCAAAACAAGTGTGGGTTACGGGTTACCTACTTATAATACGTGTGACTATAGAATACAATTTCCCTGGTATGTTAGAGGAAACCCAACTTGAAATTTCAAAGCCCCGCTACTTTCATGTGAATGTTGAACAAATGTCATTTTGTTGAGGGCGATAGATATAAGTGGTTTGATGAAGAATACTGTTTTAGCGAAAAATTGCTTACAATACTATGAGTCAACCTCAATGATATAGTCAGATTGAAAGCTCTTGACCTTGATATAAAAATGAGGAAGCACAACATTCACATAAGTGTCAATAATAGCAAGAGATTTAGACTTATGTTCAATGAGATATCTCTAAGTGGATTGGCTACAATCATTCACATTTGTTAAAAAAAAAAAAGAATGTATTTCCATTTGGTAGGAATTCTATTGGGTCTCCATATATCTATATGTACAGTCTCAAAAAGTATATTACTCTTATACGTTTTACAAGAAATGGCAAATTTGTAAGATTTGCCATGAGACATGTGATATACACTTGTTCTTTTATTCAATTCAGGTACTTGTTTCAAGTTGGATATAAAAGCATGTCCCAATCTTTTTACGCCAAATAACATACTAATGGCTCCTTACAATACAACTAATAGTAGTAGACACGTTGTTCCTTTCATCAACAATAAACGATTTATCAAAACCGTTGCACACATCATCGAGGAAGTGTACAATCCCCTCTACTCTTTACCAAGCTCCTTGACAATCTTTATAAGTAAGGGGTGAAGGAACTGATAATGGTTTTAACGTATAGGTTTTACTCGTGACTGTTGGCCACTGTCATGCCATGGAGCGAGCAGTTGGGGTAAATTGGGACGAGGCAATACATAGCTTCAAAACTACTCTCCAACCACTCGCGACCGATGATACTGTTGCCTTTACAAGCATCAATGGTTGACTTGATTGATTTAATATCTTGTTGAAATTTCATACCGGATGAAAAAAAAATTGTAATATTATACATGAGGTACGCTTCATTAAATATGAATTTCTACCTTATTTTTAAAAATTTGTATTAATTTATACATTGATCCTACTCTCCATAGTATCTAATTTATTACCTCAACGTGTGTTTGTGTTTCCATATATAGTGTATTTTGCTTTTGACTTCATTTCTTAATTTTTTCGCGACTTTCCAAAAAATGTCACTTTTTTTGGCCTACTTATTTGTGATGCCTTGTATAATGTGTGTGTTAATGGGTTAAGTTACAAATTACAATGCCTTCCATTTTGAATGAGAATTATATGAAGTGGTAAACTCATATTTGTCTATGTGTAGGTTTTGCCCAATTACGACAGTCATTTGTTTATAGCTCTGTCATATTTTACTTGATCAATCCCTCAACTCAATACCACTTAAACACTTTCTTGCAGCTTGATTTCCTTCTTTCACTTTATTTGAACAATTTTCTCACCTTTTACATCAATATCAACATCGACTTCAACATTTACGTATGTATCATTTTTTTCCATAGAGAATATGATTACACATTTTATTAATTCAATTTCTCAACTTCAACAATTAATTTTTTTCTTGCATATTCCATTGCAAATGTTGCTGAAAGTTAGGATGTGTACAATTTACGAGTAAAAACAGTCGGATAAAAGTTAAATTTTAGTAACTTTTGGTAATTTTTGATACTTTTGGTAAATTTTGGCAAATTTATGCTAATATATCAAAATTAAATTAAATTTGTTTTTATTATTTTAATTTTGGTAACTTTTGATAAATTTTGGTAAATTTAGACAAAAACTGATAAATTTTGATAAATTAGATTTACCTACCAATCTGACAAGCCCTTGATATGGTAATTTGGCCTAATGGTAGACGCCTTTAGACCTGAATCCGCACAACCAGACTCAACTCAACGCAAACCGTTGATTATAACCTACCAAGGCTCCAGATTCACCAAACAAATTCCCACGGATCGTTATCCCAGCCGTCAGATTCGACTCCAATCCAACGGCACACATACGTCCTCCAGCCACTACATATTCAAACATCAATCTCCCACTACAACCCACTCCATCTGAATCTCCCTCACTTTCTCTCTCTAATATTTCTGCATTCTCTCTCTCTCTCTCTCTCTCTCTCTCTCTCTCACAAGAAGGTCGAAGTTCATCCGCCATGTCAGGCCGTGGAAAGGGTGGCAAGGGGCTGGGCAAGGGCGGAGCAAAGCGTCACAGGAAGGTCCTCCGAGACAACATCCAGGGAATCACCAAGCCTGCCATTCGCAGATTGGCTCGTCGTGGTGGTGTCAAGCGTATCAGCGGACTCATCTACGAGGAGACTCGCGGTGTTCTCAAGATCTTTCTGGAGAATGTCATCCGTGACGCTGTCACCTACACAGAGCACGCTCGGAGGAAGACTGTGACCGCCATGGATGTGGTCTATGCTCTCAAGAGGCAGGGCAGGACTCTCTACGGTTTCGGCGGTTAGGGTTTCTGTTTTGTGTTTTGGTTGAATTTTGTTGTTCTTGATTGGAATAGAAGATAGATAGCTTGTAATCCGATGTAAATTAGGTTGGATTCTGTTGTTATGTTTCGCTATTGTTGTGGATTAATCCTGGAGCAATGGATTCGATTTGGTGCTCATAAATTTGGGGCTATTTTGGTTTGAGTTTATTTATTTGTGTTCTTTGTTAATTCTGGATTAGTTTTATAGAAATAGAGTTGGGGGAAATTGTGATGAGAAGATATGAGCATGCGTGTTGGCATTTTTCAGTCAAATTCTAAGCTGAAAGTCGATATTGTCCAACGAAGGTTCAATATAGAGTTGTGAAATTAGAAAATGCACGAATTTGGTGGGCAATAATAGCATTGTATCGTTAGTGTGGCTGGTAAGAGTCCTGAATAATAAGGGAGATATGTCCCAAGGGACCAAGGTATGTTGGAGGCTGTACCTAGTCTTGCTTACAGTCCCATTTCATGGCATATGATTGATTGGTTTAGGCTTGGATTATAACTTTGAAGCTGATTTTAGCAAAGTAATTACCTTTAATACAATAGTGCAATTGACACAGTAGCAGTGCATGAATTTAACTTGCTGAAGCATATTTTGATACAGTAGAGACATTGTATGGGATGGGTTTTGATACAATAGAGCAATTGATACAGTAGTGAACCATTAATTTGATATGCAATTGATACAGTAGTGCGAGACAACATTTGTGCTTTTTTTTTTTCCTCCATATGGGTTGGATTTTGAAGCAAAATTATGACCTAATGACTGTTGCTTGAATGGATTTTGTTGCAAAATTTGTTTGATTATTAAGTCGTTGATCACTAACATCATAAATAACCCAAGATTCCAACAGAGTGATCTTGTGACCAAAACCCTAAACCCTCCTACTCATTTCTCATCTTGACTGCATTCATAAACAAAGAAGAACTGCAACTTTAAAAGTAGTTAAAAGAAGAACTAACCAGAGCCACCAAACACAAAAATGGATTCCTACACTGACATTGTCCAAGTACCGGGGGGGGGGGGGGTGTTGGGTTTTATCGGGCAAAAGACTAGAAAGGGCGGCTGAGGGTAGATAAACAAACCCATTGGGGAAGGAGTAGATAGTAATGGAAGGTTGCAAATTATTGTATGCTCCGGGGGATGATATGATAGTCATGTCAGATTTTTTTTTTTTAATAAAAATATTAGTAACTACTTGTCGGTTACCAGCGTCAGTTAAACTGAATTGTTCACCATACGATGTTCACTAAATTGAGTTGGATTGTTCACTCACTTCAATTGCATTGTTCATTTACTTCAACTGCGTTGTTCATTTACTTCAACTATATTGTTTACTGAACTTGTTCCACATAGTTTACTCTAAGAAAAATTTAGATTGTTCATCATAACTTGTTTGCTCACTTGAAAGATTAAGATCGTTTACTCATGAAATCAATTTATAATATATAATCTTCTTATGTGACAAAATTTCTACCATTTGAACTTATCGAATAACATGTACTTGAACTTGCAGGAGTGAATGGCTAAACAATTAATTAGTAAATAATGACATGGTGAACAATGGAAATATTTTCAATGAACAACCACTAGTTACATGATGAACAATTGTAACATATTTAGTGAATAATATCAACATATCTAATGAACAATCTCGATATACAGGGTGAACAATCTCAACATATGTAGTGAACTATCCTATCTGGTTATGAGTGAACAAAGACTCTTTTATGGATGAACAATGTCATATGTCACGTAGGATCCGGAGCACATGCTCCAGGAACATATAATACGTTAATTGGAACATTCATTGCTTATGTTGGTCAAACAAATTTGAAAAAGTAGATATATATGATATCAACCTGGTTGAGTATGATATTTATTACATTTACAGTTAGGTTGGGTTAATTAAGATTTCCCAAATATGAAATGAAATTCTCATTTTACAAAATTTTGAGGGAGATATATGTTATTAGTTCAATTTTATATTTATCAATTTTAAATTTATAAGAAAATAACACAAATTATACCACAAAGATAACTTATCCAAGTTCTTAACATAAAATAATTTAATTTAAACATCTATGTATCAATAGCTGAACTTTTGTTGCAAATTAATAGACTTATGTATACCAATGAATTTTGTAAAATTATATAGAAATTTTTGATAAATTTTACAATAGCTACTCTTTTCAACCATATTATTTGTCATTTTGTTGACTATCACGATCTCTAATGTTATTTTTTGATTGACAATTTCTTATGTAATATTTTTATTGAAGAAGTTACTATATATATATTGAGAAATTTATGATCAAACTTTTTAAAATTTGACTGTATAATTTCCAAGCATGACAAATAATATGGAACAGAAAGAGTATTATAGTTCATTTTAGAAAAATTAACATGAGAATGGGAGAAACAAATAAATACTGAGGCCCTGTTTTTTGGATTGATTAAAATTAGGTTTGGATGGATTGGATTTGATTGATTTGGATAGGTGTGAATAAGTTATGATATTCTTTTGGGGAATTGTGTTTTTAGAGAGAATGTTTTTTTGAGGAATTGTGTAAGGTTTGGATAAGTTTAAATAGATTTGGATTAAAATAGATATGTTATTGTTAGCTGAACGCCTGAACTAATCCAACGAACAGGGCCTTTAAGTTTTCTCTTTGCAAAGGTCGCTAAATTTTAGGTTCACTCTTGCCTTTACATCCCTCTTACCGTTCATACATATTACATACACTTGAAGTATGTGTTCTGACTAAGCATAAGTGAATAATTATATTATTGACAGTGAATAATGAGTAGGTATAAATGAATAATTATGCCTTTAAAAATAAACAATAATATATTTAAAGTACATGTTCCACGAACATGTAATAAATTGCACCTTTCATGGTTCACTCAAATGTTAATCCAAAACCCAACGACAAGAGCCGTCTACTTACCTCCATCCTTTAGCGTTATCGTTCCCCAATTATTCTCAAGAGCAATATGAAATGACTACCATTTACGAAACCACTTGTCATTGTCCATGACCAAATATTCTAATCCGGCACTTTCGACAAAGAACAAAACCCCTCTGTTCTTCATCTTCATGCGATTCTCGATCACTCAAAAGCTGAAATCATCGCTGAATTATTGGTTTCTGAAATCGACGATCTGCAGAATCGAATTTCAATGGAAGAAAGCAGTAGCAATACAGAGAGTTTGTTGAACAAAACGGAAACATGCACATACTACAGCAACTGCCCAGGCTGCAAAGTCGAAAGTCTGAAACAACGAAGAAGAGGGGTGCCTTATAAAGAGTTTTCTTACATCTGGCTTGTTTCTCTTTGCACTGGTACTCTACTTACCCTTTCTCCTTGGTCTGTGATCACTGATCATTGATTGTTCTCTGGTTTCTGATATGGGGTTGTTCTAATTTGGCATTTTTCTGACATAGGATGGATTCCTGCTTCGTATCGTTGGTTTTATTTTGTGATTATAGTGTGTTTCCTCATATGGGTTCGTTTTGTTTTGACATATAACACCCCGGGTACATGGTTAAGTGTGTCATAAATTGGACTGGTCAGCTGGGTTTAAGCCTTTCATTCTGAAGCTTCAAGTGCTTTGTTTGGTTTAGGATTCTGTAATGAGTTTGAAATACTGGGTTTCCTGTCAAAATCAAGCATCTGTCTGAGTTTCTGCAATCTGGCAAGTCATGGGAATTTGAGAATCAGTAATCACTCTACTAGCATAGAGGAGATATTTTGAAAATTTTATTTTAAAATGTTGGGTCAGTCGAGGGTTGGTTGATACCTCTGCTTATCCTCACATAAATTGACTTACAAGTCATGGGATTTGATCCCTTCACGTCCAACACAGAGTCACCGCAAACGCTACATATGCCCGCGACCCGCGTTCCGAAATCAATACTAGACTAAATTTGTGTAAAAATTAGCGACCCGCTTTCCGGGACTAACCACATGGGAAGCGTTCCCGGTAACTATGGTTCAACATGGTAAGCCATCATGATGCCAGATGAGCTACTAGCTCATTGGCAAGCACAGAGGGGATGTTGGTTTCACTTATATGATGGGAACTTTACTCAAAGCCCTCATAAGAACTCAAAATGAATTATAACATTTTTGGAACTACCTACTTGACAGTAATAACTTTCTTGGCTTGTGAGTTCGGGAACTGATTGAGTATGAGACTTGGATGCTAGTTCCTTTGAATTTGGTTCGGAATGCAACATGTTTGACTGTTTGAGTGTTGCTTATTTCAATTTGTTGTCTGCTCTGTACATACGATATGAATAATTTGTAACTTATGAAGCTGAATCACTCACGGTTCTTGAGTTATTATCTTTCTTCATATTTGGTGTTGAATCTCACGTGTCTGTTCTTTGTTTACTTATGTTTTTCAGCTCTACCGACGACATCTTTGTATCCATTTCTTTACTTTATGGTTAGTATACAAGCAATATTTTTTAATATACTGCTCTTTGCTGTATCATGTCTTGTAATTTTAAAACTTACAATGACAAATGAGTGAAGGCTATGAAATTGTATGAGAACTTGGGTGAGACTTTCCCTGGCTATGAACAGAAAGAAAGGAAAATAGGGATCAAAGTGCAGATGATGGTTGCAACTTTGTTATAACCAATTAACCATGATCAATGATCAAATGCAATATGTTTCTTTTAAGACTGTAGAACATCAATTTGCCTGAGATTCCAGTTCATTTTCTGTTTTCCAATTTAATTTTGTAAAGACACTCAGTAAAACTTTTATTTTGGGATGATTTGTCTGACTGTGAAACTTTATCTGGTCTAGTGTTACTTTTGGCCTGGAAACTGTTACATAGGAATGAAAATTTCTAACCGAATTGTGCATTAGCAATAGGGCAATTCTTGTGTCGTTAGTGACAGGATATATGAATACCAAGGTATCAACCCGGCCACTGTGGCAGGCTGGCTGCTGCACCTGCAAATAGTATCTCTGTTTGCATTTTAAGATGGACATTTGGTCTTTTAGTTCAGCTTAAGTTTGGTTCGGTGCAGTTTCCAGAAATTTTTGAGAGTTAGCGCCGATTGTCAACGATGATTGACAGAGATGGTCCAAACATCAATCAATGGCTTAGGAGAGGGTGCTCTGAAAAAAAAGGTAAAACGAAAGTCATCAAAGCCCTTCACACAGTAATTTGGGATGTATGTCGGACATGAGGGACTTTTTAAATGATGTTGAAACTCCTCTTAGTAACATTAACCCTCAAGGATAAGTGGCTCAACACTTTATACTTTAGGGAGGAGGAGGACCTTGGTTCTGATGTGATTCAAATAGTTGAGAACCCCCTGATAGCATCTCTTTAGTTTGTTATTGGCCTTATTGTAGGATGCCTCATTCGCGTTTGTTCTTTCTGGGTATGATATTAATGCAACATATATTATTTCCTTCTCATTTTGAAGAAATAGGATTTTCCAATGTCCTCTTACAGTCTTACGCACTAGCACACTTTAGAGACACTTATGCTATCTTGATACAAGTACGTGCTGAGAGTGTGTGTGATCATGCTCTGTGGTACCATTCTGTGGTATCACTTGTAATTCTGGTGTTCTTCAGCTAAAGGACGCATGGAAGAAAAGTTCAACTTTGGTGATCATGCTCTGAGGTACGATACTTTGGTGTCACTGACCCATGAATGTGATTACAACCCAAGTGATGGCGGTGAAAGGTTGAAAAGATGTTCTCATTGAATGCAATCTTACCCTTTTCTCTTTTAAAGGACATCAAGGAACAGGAAACATATCTTCTTCTTATTCAAACTGCATCTCTAGCAGAACAGTTTCTGCTAGTCCAAAAGTGCAGTTCCGTAGCTCAAGAAGCATTCTATACCCATCAATACATTTGTATCTTTCTCATTATAAACTCCGATCTCCGGTATTATCTTGGCTTTGACCTCAACCTTTGTGTTTATCTTTTTCCTGGTTCACCTCACAATATGTTTCCAAAACTGGTTTTTTATTGCTGTAATCGTTTTAATAGTTAAATTCACTGCATATGCATAACAGTAGTACAGTGTCAATTTGAATACATTCATTATATTCCTAAGAAAATATTATGAACTAAGCACTCATGTTTGTGCCTTCTTAATCAATTTATTTAGAGGATGACTGTTTATCTTGCAGTATTTCATAAATGATTATTTCATTTGTTTTCTTGGTGATTTACAGATAAGGGATTTTCATATTGCAAAGCGTGAGGAAGATATTGGTTTTTATGCAGGATTTATGGGTATGCTTTGTTCCATAACTTTTTGTTTGGTAAAACAATTCAGTGGTGTTACATTTGGATTCTTGAATTGAAACTGAGCTGGACCGTAAGAAACTGAGAATTTGTTTCTTCAGGTTCTTCGTTTATGGCGGGAAGGGCTCTGACTTCAATTTTTTGGGGGATGGCAGCAGATAAATATGGTCGCAGACCCATCATACTAATCGGCACACTTTCAGTGTTAGCTTTTAGTTTATTAACTTTCAGTGTTGGGGGGTGGTTCCGGGGCGCTTACTAAGGTTTCAGACCAGTCTGACACGGCTATTTCATTCCAGGATTGTTTTCAATACCCTCTTTGGTCTCAGTCCAAATTTCTGGATGGCGCTGTCAATGAGATTTATTCTTGGCTGTTTCAATAGTTTGCTTGGTACCATAAGGGTATGTATGTTTTTAGTCGATACAAAGTTCATATCACATTTTAGGTTTATCAAAAGATATAAAGGCTGTTTAATTGTTGTGGGGTTTGTGTAGAGAGTACCCTCTTTGTGTAGCTTTTTAATGAGGTTGATGTTGCTAATCTTTTCAGGCATATGCTTCTGAAATTTGCAGAGAAGAACATCGTGGTTTGGCACTTTCAGTTGTAAGGATTACTAACAAGAATGCATTATAGGTTCTGGATACTGTTATTGACAAACTATATCTCACATATGAGAGTGAATAAAGTTGACGGTTAGATGAAATGAGTTATATTCGTTAACAGTTATTCTACTATATGTTTGATGTCTTCCTATAATGTCGTCTCTAGATATTCATTTTTCCGAGTTCTTGCAGGTTAGCACATCCCGGGGTATTGGACTTGTCATTGGTCCTGCAGTTGGTGGTTTCTTTGCAATGGTTGGTTCACTTTTGCTTCTGTGCCATTTTGATAATTATTTCCCCCCTTCCTGCTAGAACTCCAATTGGCTTGTTATTTTGCAGCTATCTTTTCTGGTTTTTGTTCGTCTTTAATGTCCAATAGAAGCACTTGTTCATAAATCTACTTGTACCTACAAGAAACCAAAATCCTAATGACCCGCCAACAGAAAAAGAACGCAACCTTGGTTGGTGTTTGGCACAACACTTTGCTTGTGTTGGGTTTTCTTTTTTAAGTTGTGCTGGTGCAATGGCAAGACACCCCAGCCTCTTTGAGCCACCACAAACTATAATCATAATTATTACATCATTAGTGTTTCAAGTGAAGTATATTGTAATCACATCGTATGCGTACTATGTTCCCTAACCTCTTCTTTAGTGCGGTATTCATTATATCATAAGTTGGTGTCCTGTCCATGTTTTATCCTTCCATTCTTGACGAGATGCCTTCCACTGAGGCATCATTACGACATAACCCAAGTATCAGAGTAAGACGTGCTTGTAAACCATTCATTTCTAATGGATGCATTGGGCTTAGCCTGCAGAGAAATATCCAAATATATTTGCAAGGAACTCTATTTTTGGCAGGTACGACACTATTCTATGCAAGCCTTGCTGTTGTTCTTACTGAGAATTCTCCCCTTCTAACACTGAGACCAAAATTGCAGGTTTCCTTACTTCTTACCATGCTTTATTATATCAGCTTACGCAGCTGTGACCTTTACCTTGTCCTGGTGGCTGCCTGTAAGTGTGGATGCCTGATATCTTGCAATTGTTTTGTACTTGTTCATTGTTCTGCTGGTACTATAGGCAGGCTACCCTTAATGGGATCTTTATTGTCTCAAAATGAGGTGGTTTAAATTTGCCCTGTGAAAACTGTTAAAAAGGCTTCTGGCTGGATATAACATATGTTGGTGTAAGCTTTACTTTGGACTTGACGAAAAGTATGCATTAGGATTGCCTTGGGAGGTTCTGCATGAACAAAATTGTACGTCATAAGAAAAAAAGGGCATGCTGGGTCACTCCTTTCTGGTTATGATGATATAGGAACAATTTCATGCGGACTTTGGTGCTTTGCAGGAGACACTGCATATGCACAAAGAAAAGAAGAACATAAAATCCAATGCTCAAGATGCCCTGAAGAATCCTACAAGTGAAAATGCAGATAAGAAACACAACAATGTGAACTCAGCAGACAAAGCTTCCAATTCTAAGGGAAATCTGTTTAAGAATTGGCCTTTGATGTCCACTATCATTGTGTATTGTGTGTTCTCACTTCAAGAGATGGCTTATTCTGAGGTACGGATTCATTCTTCCTATTTCTTTTTGACTAAGCCGTGTGCATATTACTCGTGATGTAGATCATGTCATGTGCAATCCACACACTTTGTTATGTTCCACGTATAGAAGATTAACATTTCTTCTTTGTCTTGATACTCATTTCTCTCTCATTGTCCATTGGCTGTTGCTGATTTTAGTGTGATTTTTATTGCAATTTGTGCAGTTATTAGACAATTTGCATCATAGATTAGTCACTTGGCCACTGACTTTTTATGCTTTCCTTGTACAGATATTCTCATTGTGGGCTGTAAGTGACAAGAAGTATGGAGGTCTTAGTTTCTCATCACAGGATGTTGGCGTAGTCCTGGCTATCTCAGGTGAGCATTAGGAAGACAGATTTCTGTGCACTTCTCAAAAATTGTCAAGTTCCCACAGATTTATAGATTCAATTCTTAACTCGGCTGAAGTGACGAGTGAAGCTTTTTCATGCATAACTTGGTTGTACTGTGGTCCTGTGTTTTAGCCAGTCGATATTTATTATTGATGTCCAGGTTTCTCTTTGTTTTGTTATATGATCAAACCAGATATCTAGAACAAACCTCTCAACCTTAGAGTTGGCTGCATTCATCGTAGGTTGCATTCATAATGTTGTCTGTCTTGGCAATATCGACATTTAAGACTAATGCCTAAGGATTTTCATTCATGAAAGTTCAGGATTTGGACTTCTGCTATTCCAGTTGTTCGTATATCCACAGATAGAGAAGCGTCTTGTGCCACTGGTCGTCACACGTCTTTCAGCAGTACGTTGAGTCGTTGATAAGCTTTAAACGCTTAAATGGATATTCGGTTGCCTTTTTCCCTGTAGCTTACAAGTATATCTGCTCTGGGTTTGACAGTAATTCTTTCCACCCTGTTTCTTTATAGGTTGTGTCCGTCCCATTATTAGCAAGCTACCCATTCATAGCACTGCTTTCAGGCTTGATGCTTCATCTAGTGATTAATGTCGTATCATTGCTAAGAAATGCACTCTCTGTAAGCACTTCTTTCTCGCCGCTCTATTTTTCTTGCACAAGGGTTTTAGAGATTTCTGCAATACAGTCGCAACGCCAGAATCTCCATGGTTTTCTATGTTGGCTAAGCTATAATTGCATTGTAGGTTTCTCTGGTGACTGGCTTATTTATCATGTTAAACGATGCAGTGGTAAGCTCTAAATTTAAGTTCTTCAGGTGACTTGTTTCTCATTACATGTTGAATGATTATGATAATGCATTGACGTCATGTGACCGATGACAATGGCACAGCCTCAACGGCAAAGAGGAGCAGCAAATGGCATTTCCATGACAGCAATGTCTATCTTCAAGGCAATAGCTCCTGCAGGCGGAGGTGCCATGTAAGTCACAGTATGGGGCGTTTGCTAAACAAGCTATAGATCAGCTTATTGTAAAAATCGTTTTTTTTTTTTTTTGGGGGGGGGGGGGGGTGACAAGTCAAAATTAGTTGAATAAATGTTTGGTAAACAACCTATTCAGTGGGCTGTTTGGCCCCAATAAGCCCATTTCCAGTAAGCGGAAATAGACCTGACAATCGGGTGAATAGGTTCGGGTTCGGGTTGCCAGCAGATCAACTTATTCCGGTTCGGTTCGACTTCGGGTGGGTTTTATTCCGGTTGGTAGGGGTGGGGTTTTTTCGGATTGGGTTCTGGATTTTAACTGGGTCACTTTTCGGGATGCGGTCTGGATCAATTTCGGGTTCGGTTTCCTTTGGGCCGAGACATCTATTCAGGTGTCAATTCAAGTTTTGTTTGGGTTTTTTGGTTGGGTGCACTATAAGTTGAGTAAAGAGTACAGTCGGTGATGTGATAATGTTCGTACCTTTGCAGCTTTTCTTGGGCGCAAAAGCGTCAGCATGCTGCATTCCTCCCAGGTAAGTGTTCTGTGTTCATCCATCTGTTGTCACAAAAGTATTGTATAGAAACACTGAGGATTCACAGCTTCATTTGGACATTTTTTTTTTTTGGAAAATTGAATTTTAATAATCCCTATTTTCACTAATTGTATAGCAATAATCTCTATTTTTATTTTAAATTTTGATGGTAAAAAAATAAAAATAAATTGAATTCTTATCATAAATTTTGAGTTTCATTTGATTCAAAACTTGATATAACATTTTACCACGATTTTTAATGAATTTACGGCGTTTCTTCCAAAATTTTTTCATTTTTAAAATTTTTTTACGATTTTTCACTTTTATTCCTTTTAAAAATATCATAATAATTAAATGTTCGAATTTTTTAAAAAATAATTTAAAAATTCTTTTAATAACTACACTTCATCATCTTTCTAGGGGTAGGAATGAAAAATACAAAACAATATGGGACATGAATGAAAAAAATAAAAAAAATGTGGAGATGAATTCGGCACTACTATAATTTAAACTTTTTTTTTGCACCATTAGAATGCAAAATAGAAGTAAGAATTATTGCTACATACTTGGTAAAAGTAGGGTTATTGGAATCTAATTTTCCTTTTTTTCCCTAGTGCCAGCTAATTTGTCATATGACAAATGACAAATGGCAAGCTTTTTCCCGAAAAGAGACAGCTAACTTGTAACGTGAAAGTATTGATATGAGCAGGTGATCAAATGGTATTCTTGGTATTAAACGCGGTGCAGATTGTTGGGTTGCTGCTCACGTTTAAGCCCCTTCTTGCACAACCAGATGAACAGTGATTTCAGTGCCAACATTTATTTACCACACCTCAACTACATGCACATCTCACACCTCTAAACAAAAAAGAAGGAAAAAAACATTATGGAGCATGGAATTGTGTATTCATGCATTCTATGCATCAAATTATGTTTGGCTGGTATTGCAACTTTTAGCCTATTTTAAAAGAAATCCTCTATAGGAACACCAGATAATATGCCAAATGTTTCACTTCATGTGATAAAAAGCTTTAATTAGTTTATTTTGATTAAAGCAACTAAAGCTAGTAAAATTTTGTCCGACCCGGAAAAATTAGGTTTGGATATAGATTTTTCGTCTGAATTTTGATATTGACCGAATATTTGGACATCAAATTTCTTTTTTTTTTTTTTGCCTATTGTCTGAATCCGATTTTAGCTTCATCCAAATTGTCTGACTCGGTTTGACCCGAAATAAGACCGGGTCCATACATGAATTTCTCCTCTAAATTTTGACATTGACCAAATTTATCCAATCCAAATTTATTTGGACTCGAATTTTTGCCAGCACTAAAACCAACGTTACTCTGTTCTTTTGTGTGATATCATAGTGCACCTACCACAATGTACTACATTGACCATAAACCATCACATATTACGATACCATACCACACTTTATTACAATAATCATAATTTTCTCTTTCCTTATTCTTCTCCCTTGTTTTGCTTTTTCTTCCCTCATCTACCATACCCAATCATCTCAGAGTATCTCTACCTTCAAACTCACTCTAGATTGTTATAAAAATGATTAGTATAGATTGTTGAGGGTGAAAGTAGAGCTTTCTTGGGACTAATTTCATAGTGTAGCTACTCTGTTACAATTTCAAGTTTCAATATTATAGCTCACTTATCAATTTGTCAGACGCGAAACATGGAGCTTAATACACCCTAATGCATTGACCGGACTATTTCTCACTACGGTTGTACAACCCACCACATTTTACTGCAAATCATTACTTTTCTCTCTCACAATTTCAATAACCCACCACAATTCCACCACATTTCACCACACTATTCCGCAAAATACCGCATAAAAGAACAGGGTCAGTTTGACAAATTTTATGTCAAACTCAATTGTATCCTCAAAATTAATAACATTGAAAGTTAATAAAAAAAGAAACTTGTTTTTATTTGAAGTTGGATCATCAAAACATGAAAAGTGGATACATTTTCTATCAATCTTAATTTTTCATATTAATTGAGGACACTTATTTTCAATTAATTAAATTTTTCCATGTCGATAGCTTGTATATAATCGTAATTAATTAACTAGAATACTTATTAAATTTGCATAAATGGCATGATCCATATGGATATGGTGGTTTTTGTTTATCATTTTCGTATTTATTTCTAGTCAAAAAGTTGTAAGGTGATTCTAAAAACTGATGTGGAAATATTGGTTTGAACAAATTTGGGTTAAAGTGACAAAATACTAGAGTAAACTATCGATTATTTGTATGTGTAAGTTTTGCTTTTATATCTGCTAAAAAATTGTATTGTGTTGCGACAAACATTATCTTTTACAGAGATGACAAAATACTAGGCCTTGTTTTTTTGTGCGCTGCGGTGTGTTATTGCAACTCATCCTATCACTCAATACTTTTTCATGCTTTATCACACTTTACTACAATCATTATCAATGTATTTCCTCACTTTTTTCCTCAACCTTTTCATATTCTCTCTACTTACTTACAACATCAAATACACTTCCCACAAAGTTTACCATATCATTTCACATCTAATTACCGCACTTTCCACAATTTCACCATACCGTACCATTTTCACATCTTACCAACCGCATAAAAGAACAGGGTCTAAACTGAAATATAAACTTCAAATTGCTTTTATTATAATGTTCATTTCTCCAAATTTGACTGAATTACATAGTGGACAAAGCCTTCAATATTGCAGGTAGCTGTATAGGAAAACAGTCCCATTCCATACTAATTAATAATTATGTCCATGAAAAATACAATTCAACAAAGTACACCAAGGCTATGTTTAGCAATTAGTTATAAACTTCAAATATATAACATAGATCAAATTTATTAAGTTTTGAATTAGACTAATTGAATTTGATCCATGATGTTGATGATCCAACTTTCAATGTATCTTTAATTTAAATTCGTTATAATTTATTAGATTATTAAGAAATGATACCAATATGTGTGCTTAATTACTAGTTGTTGAGTGTGAAAGATGGAGCCTGAAATCATAGGATAGGAGGTGTCCACCACATTTTAAATTTCCCTTTTGTAAACAAAGTTTATAAGTAGTATGTTTCAAAAAACACAAAAATCCTCCCTTTTCAAATAATTTCTTTCATTAATTTCCCTTTTGGAAACAAAGTTTATAAGTAGTCTGTTTCAAAAAAATTGACTAGTACTGCAGTATATTTGCAGATTAATTATTACAGCAATTAATGTTATTCTTTTAATTTTAGGCTTGTGAAATACGTACTGCAACGTCCTAATTCATTTGAGGCTTGTTCCTTTTATAATTACTAAAAATTCATATTTTTCTTTTCCAATCTTTTTCTACCTGAATCCAATAAATTTCTTTCAACATTGTTTATGTCATTAACCTTTTCAATCTTTTTCAAACATTTCAAACTTTCTAACCATTTCATTTATCTGAAAAGAGAACAATATAATTCATGGGTTGTTGCATGAAAATGGGTTTATTGTCATATCATCATAATTCCTTTTTCATATATATGGTAAAATATCCACCTTCTATCAATGCCCTCTAAAATTCGAATCCCGAGGGGAGCATTTCTTCCTTACTATTTCGGAGCATTTCTTCCTTACTATTTGTAATATATATCGTTATTTCTCTGAGATAGGGGTCTAATGGGTTGGACCGTTTATATATACATACACATATATTCTAAACCAAAATTTGAGTAACTTTTTATTAGAGCTGAGGCTAAATTTTAAATTATGTATGTAGAATGATGGCTAGAGTTAAAATGTATTTGTGTCTAAAACAACAGTTAATTTAGGTGATGATATAACAAGTTAACAACTCATCAAGCCCACAAGTATTCATGAGTTCATCATGTCAATCATTTAGCAATAATCGTTGGTATGATTATTAATCTTCATACAATAATAAGTTGGCTTACATGTCTACTAATTAACTACATATAAAATCAATTTGACAGATGGAATAAGACCGAGATATATGCCAAAGCCATGTGAGCCAGAAAATTTATTAGTCCCATATTACTCTTAGCTGCCGACACTTGTTCCTAGTTATTCCAAATTAACTTATCCAAATTACAACTTCCTATTTAAACAAAATTACAAACTTATATTTTAATTAGTTTAAATATAGAAGAAGTAATTAAAAAGTGTACATTTGCCTTGATATATGCATGAAAAAAACCAAGGCAATTCTCCATTGACTTATTATTAATATTTTTTTTGCCTCTCAATAAATAATACAATAATTCCCATGCATATGACAATCGTTAAAGCACGTATATAATTATGGACCGACGACGACATGGCTTCATAATTTAACTTGACAAGAAACGTTGGCATGTTGCCAGGCTGTCTATTCTTGTTACGTGGATTTTTCTTGTACTTGCGTCTTTGGAAAGGAGAAAAGGTGATAAAAAAAAATTGAAAAAAATATGTATTTGTATAAGGTTAATTTGAAAAATAGTAATTATTCTTACTGAAAGTGTAAGGTGGCAAATATTATATATGGAAAAGGAAAGTTAGATAAAATGATAAATAATATGAGAAGAAGGAAGTATTTCGTTACAAATCTAATGGAAACTATAAAAGAACATAAAGTAATATATATTTGAACATTAGTGATCAAAGATTTTAAAGTTTGATTAACATATAGATCGACATAGGTATCCTGTAAAATGAAAAAGAGGTAATATCAAATATTAATTGTAAACTTGTAAGTAACCATGATTTATTGAAAAAAAAGTTATGTCAAGACTCCAGAGAAATATATAATACTGAAAAAACCCTACAGTCTCCATTTATATGAGTCGACTATGATACCCTCCCCGTTCCCAATTAGTTGACATTTTGATTAAATTTTAACCATTAATTATTCACAAATTACAATGAGTTACAATATGAAATTATTTCCGTTATAATTTTTAGTAAGTATTTTTTTACGGTAATTTCATATTGTAAATCCTTATAATTTGTGAGTAATTAACGGTCAAAATTTGGTCAAAATGTCAATTAATTTGGGAAGGAGTGAGTAACAAATGAAAAAAAAAACAAAAACAAAAGTTTTTATTACAGGGAAAGTAAAAGAAAAGAAAATGAAACAAAAAAACAATCATTCTACTCTAATTTCGACATGTCTCCTCATTAGTCGCTATTTTTAAAGCCACATTATTTGTGTCTTCAAAAAAAAAAAAAAGGCCCATTATTTGCCGCGGCGTAGACCGTGTGTATACCGTCATTGTCATGTGCCAATTAGTTCATTTGATGAGGTTTTACATGATTGATATCAGCACTTAGGTAGAAATTTCCAGAAAAATTTTTATGGGAATTTTTAATGGGAAAGATTTCTTTGACAAGGGAAATTTTTTCTAAAAAAATTAGGAAATAGAAGGCCTTCATAAAATTTTTCCTAATGTCAACATACATCTAAATATAGAGAAAATAAGTAAACCTGAAAAATTGACAATTTCTTCGGAGTTTTTAACCAATAAACACAATTAATTCTTTATCAAGTTCAATGCATTAATGTCTGCAAATATATATATTTTTGGGTTTTTGGCTCAAAAGAATCTAAAGTGATAACTTTTTGACTGAATCCAAACTAACTTTTTGACTGAAAATAATCCAAACTCTTTATCTATTTACTATTACTAAACCAAAATTGAATTCCGTCATCGCAAAACTGACTTGACACCCAGACTGAAAATAATATTAACCCACTGCATCTTTGAAATTTTTAAGGGTGTCAAGTCAGTTTTGCGACGTCAGAATTCAATTCTGGTTTAGTCAGAATAAATAGGTGAAGAGTTTGGATTATTTTTAGCCAAAAAGTTAGTTTGGATTATTTTCAGCCATTTACCTCTCACTTTGGATTATTTTGGGCCAAAAGCCCTATTTTTTTTCTATTAGAAAAAAGTAAGTAGCAAGGTAACAGCGAAAGCGAATAATATAATCGAAAACGAGATGACGGATATTACGACAAAATTTAGGAATGAAAAATAAGCGATGAAATCAAACACCAGAATTACGTGGGAAATCGAAGGACTCGGAGAAAAATCCACGGACGGCGACAACCAGAAAATAATCCACTATGAGAAATGAGGAGTACAACATGATCACTATCACATGGTGCGATGCGATCCACAAAGGAGATTACAATAACAATCTCTCAACTCTCAACTCACAATCTCTCAGGATAAAATGGGGGAAAATATTGGTGAGACCCCTTTCTCTCTCAATATTTTCTCTCTCTCTAGCTCTCTGTGTTTACCGATGTATTTTGGTGAGAAACTGGTACCAAATATATAATAGTGGGAAGGGAGAAACTAGGTTAAAATAAATAACCTAAATAACAAAGAACAACGCAATCCGCCGCCGCTTGAATCTTGAGCCGGGACGCTGGCAGCGCTTTTTAGGCATTGGCCGCGTCACACTTATGTTGCTCTCTGGAAGACCCGCTGGCAGCGGGAGACAGCAAGGGGGTAGCGCTTTTGTGCCGCTGGTAGCGTCTGCTGATTCTTCCCTTTTCCAAACTCGTTCTGGACCCCACCGAGGATCCAATGGGCCACACAAACCCAACAATCTCCACCTTGGACCATGATCCGAGATATCGGTCCAGAATAAATGCTTTGACTGTCGCCATCAACACATCCCTCCGCAGGGTGTGGCCCCGCAGGGCTCTTACATACTCAAAACACCAACTAAGTCCAAACAATGTTCGAACTTAGCTATAGATAGAGGCTTAGTTAACATGTCTGCAAGGTTATCAGAAGTACGCACCTTCTTCACCACAATATCTCTTGCAACAACTATATCTCTGATGAAGTGATACCTGACGTTTATATGCTTGGTCTTTGAATGATAAGTGTCATTCTTTGTCAGATGTATAGCACTCTGACGGCCAGAATAAACCACGGTCTCGCCCTGTGGTACTCTAAGATCCATGACCAATCCCCTCAACCAGATGGCCTCCTTCACTCCTTCCGTTGCAGCAATATATTCAGCCTCTGTTGTAGACATGGCCGCTATAGATTGAAGTGAAGCTTTCCAAGATATTGTTCCTCCACACATGACGAACACATACCCTGAAATTGAGTGTCTCCTATCCAGATCTCCACCATAATCAGCATCAACATAACCTGCAATATTAGACGTTGCAACACTACCTCTATCATACAGGATGCCCTTCTCCAAAGTACCCTTCACATAGCGAAGGATCCACTTTACTCCTTCCCAATGCTCCTTTCCTGAATTCTGTATATATCTACTCACCACACTAACTGCATGGGACAGGTCAGGTCTAGTGCACACTATAGCATACATCAAACTACCAACTACACTAGCATAGGGAATATTAGACATCCTTCTTACATCCAAATCAGTTTTAGGACAGTTCTCACCAGACAACTTGAAGTGTGCAGCTAAGGGAGTTGAAACTGCTTTAGAGTTTCTCATGTTGAACATGTCCAACACCTTCTCCATATATTTCTTCTGAGACAAGAACAGCTTCCCTGCCTTTCTATCTCTTTGGATCTCCATACCCAAAATCTTCTTCGCCGCTCCGAGGTCTTTCATCTCAAACTCCTGGTTGAGTTGAGATTTCAGCTTCTTTATAAGTGACATGTCCCTGGAAGCAATCAACATGTCATCCACATAAATTAATAAATAAATGAAAGACCTTTCTTCAAATTGCCTGTAGTACACACAGTTGTCATAGTGACTTCTTGTGTACCTTTTCCCTATCATAAAGGTATCAAACCTTTTGTACCACTGTCTGGGTGCCTGTTTAAGTCCATACAAGGACTTCTTCAATCTGCACACCAGATCCTGTTTGCCAAGAACGATGAAACCCTCTGGCTGCCTCATATATATTTCTTCCTCCAACTCGCCATGGAGGAAAGCTGTCTTGACATCAAGTTGCTCCAACTCCAAATCAAATAGAGCAACAAAGGCAAGCTAGGTGCGGATCGACGTATGCCTCACGACTGGCGAGAATACTTCGTTGTACTCGATTCCTTCTTTCTGGTTGCAACCCCTTACCACTAATATGGCCTTCCACCTTACACTTTCTACACCAGGGATACCTTCCTTTCTTTTGTACACCCACTTCGCAGTAAGAGCTCGTCGCCCTTTAGGAAACTCACATAACTCCTAAGTATGATTTTTCTGCAAGCTCTCCATCTTCTCTTGCATAGCTCCTATCCAGCTTGAGGCATTTGGGAAAGAGATGACCTCCTGATAAGTAGAAGGTTCAGCACCTTCAAGAGTCTTTTCTGCAACACTCAGCGCATAAGAAATCATAGCAACATCTTCTTTAGTATATCGCGTTGGTCTCCTGATCTCTCTCCTAGGACGATCTCTTGCTATGCTCGATTGTTCCTCCACCTGAGGAACATTAGTCTCAGGCTCTTCAACCTGAGTTGGTTCAAGATCATCATTAGCAGTTTGCTCCTGATTGCAGGTTCCAGCAGCTCCACCTTGAGCCTGCTCCACCTCGAACACCATTCTTCCTGCATCCTTCTCCTGATTTCCTGCATCATCAGAAGTACCGGTAGATTCCATTCCAGATAACATAGCAGTTTCATTAAAGGTTACATCTCTAGATTGAATAACTTTCTTCAAATCAGGACACCACATTCTATATCCCTTAGACTCAGACCCGTAACCTAGAAACATGCATTTAACAGCCCTGGGAGACAGCTTCCCGTCATTCACATGGGCATATACAGGACATCCAAAAATTCTCAAATTTGAATAATTAACTGGATTCCCTGTCCACACTTCCTTTGCAATCTGGTATTCGATAGAGACATGAGGTGATCTGTTCAGCAGGTAGCATGCAATAGATATCACCTCTACCCAGAACGATTTTTTCTTCTAAAGCCCTGCATTCGATAGCATGCAACAAGCTTTCTCCAGGAGTGTCCTGTTGATTCTCTCGGCTACGCCGTTTTGCTGAGGCTTACCACCAAGGTTTGATGCCTCGCAATTCCTTGCTCCTCGCAGAATTCAGTAAATTCAGAATCAACAAACTCCAACCCATTGTCAGTCCTGAATTTCTTGATTTTCCTACCTGTCTGATTCTCCACCAAAGCTTTGAACTTCTTGAAGTATGAGAATGTCTCATTCTTGTGGTGCAGGAAATAAACTCAAGTCTTCCTCGAGAAGTCATCCACGAATGTCAACATGTAGCGCTTGCCACCTAGTGATGACACTCTAACAGGACCCCAAAGATCTGAATGAATATAATCAAGGATCCCTGTTGTTGTATGTTTAGCCCTTGAAAAGCTAACCATCTTCTGTTTCCCGTAGAAATAGTGATCGCAAAACTCCAACTCGCCGATCTTTGCGCCTTCAAGATATCCCTTCTTGCTCAACATTGACATTTTCTTTTCGCCCATGTGGCCTAGTTTCATGTGCCACAGTTTTGTGCTGTCAGACTCATCAAGATTTAGGATTGCCGCTGTAGATCCTGTCACTGTAGACCCCTGCAGGATGTATAGACTGCCCTTCCTGGTTCCCTTCATAATAACTGTGGAACCCCTGCACACTTTCAAAACACCATCTTCTCCTTGGTACCTGCAGCTGTTAGCCTCAAGAATACCCAAAGAAATTAAATTTCAAGTCATGTTAGGGATATGACGAACCTCCTTGAGAGTTCTAACGATGCCATCATGAGTCTTGATTTTGATGTTGCCAATTCCTGCAACCTTGCAGTCTGTGTCGTTACCCATGACTACGACCCCGGTGTCAACACTCTCATAGGACTCGAATTAGTCCCTATGAGGACACATATGATAGGTGCACCCCGTGTCAAGAACCCACTCATCTCTAGCTATCCTACTTGATGTGGTAGCCAAGGCATCATCCGTAACTACAAACCCATCACCATCTGACTCGAACTCTACACAGTTTGAGGTACTGGGTTTGGTGTGATTATCCTTACCCTCCTGCTTCTGGTCTCTCTGTTTTGTCCAACAATCTCTCTATATATGACCCATCTTACTACAGTAATTACAATTCTTATTCTTGTGAGGATTCCTAGACTTTGAACGGTGTTTAGACCTCCCTCTAGAACCGTTTCCCTTACGTTCAGTATTCCTACCCCTTACAACCATGGCATCACCACCCTGGTCATCACCATCGGTATCAAGTTTCTCCTTAGAAAGTAAACTAGCCTTTACTTCACTAAGGTTAAGGACACCACGATTCCCATACAACATGATTTCCTTAAATTGTTTATGTGATGCAGGTAGGGATAGAATTAAATGCAAAAAGCCTTATCCTCATCAGTGTGTTTCACATCCATTGATTCTAATTCAGTAATAATAGAATCAAATTCACTAATGTTAGAACCCCTTAAGGACATTGATAGACTCAGGCTCAAGGACCTTGGCGACTGGATCAGTTTTGAATGAAAGTCAAAATTCGAATATCCAGAAAAGATATAATGCGCAAGGAAAGAAATCTCAAGAAGGCAGAAGGACATTCACCCAAGGCATCATAAGGACGTTCACCCAAGGCAGCATAAGGACGTTCACCCTATGCGAGGAGTTTTGAAAAGCGCAGTCGAAATAGGGAAGTTTTCTGGAAAATTAATATCCAATCTTTCTATCCATATTTCTAATCAGACTAATTGATTACATCTACTTTGATTTGTAGGAAATAATCAATCAAGAAATTGGAAGGAAGATAAGATTACAATTTCCGGAAATCTCATAAGAAGGAAAGAAGATCGGAGCAAGATTGGAAGGAAAGGCAAACACAAAGAAGGAAAATATCAAGGAAGAATCAATCCCAACATCTCTATTCTGCTGATATCAATACACTTATAAATAGAGGAATTGAAGATTGAAGAAGTTAACGATTCCATGGAAGAAATCGGGTGTTCGAAATAGAAATAGCGTTTTCTATTTTGTGCGAGATTTGGTGATTGTGAGAAGTTGAGTGTAATCAATCCTTAACGGATTTAGGGTTGATTGATGCTTGTGAAATCAATTCCTAGACGGACTTAGGATCGATTGAGAGTAAACACCAATGGGTGAATTTGGTGTGTGTTGTTATTCATAAAATAAGAAGCGTCCTCTGCAAGGCGCTCAGTTCTGTGTACAACCTAAGGACATTCATCTCAGGTTGTATTACTTCATTATGTTTCAATATAATAAAGGAAGTTGTTCAGTATACGCTTATTGTCCTTTATCTTTTTCCTGCATTATATTGAATCTTAATCTAGTTAGATTAAGAACCTAACGTCCTTTACAAGTGATTATTTGTGCAGAAACTTTCATAACCCTATTCATCCCCCCTCTAGGGTTCTTTCAAGTGGTATCGATCTGGTCCATCAAGATTCGAGACTAACCGCTCTGTGGTAAAGATCATTTGGGATGGAAGATGGTGATATAGGCAAGGACGTTGCTTAAGCAGTCCTCCTTTATTCGAGGATCAAACTTTGCACTGGAAGAAGCGTATGAGGACATTCATCATGGATCAAGACTATGACCTTTGGGACAGAATTGAGAATGGAGACTTTGTCCCCATGATCAGTGTTAGAGAAATCACGAAACCCAAAGATAGATCCAAGTATTCGGCCAAAGAAGCAGAAAAGGCTGATAAAAATGTTAAAGCATTACATATCCTTTACTGTGGACTTGATTCTAATGAGTTTGAATTTATCTCTGGTTGTGATACAGCTAAACAGGTGTGAGATACCTTAGTGACCACATATGAAGGAACGAGCCAAGTTCAAAGAATAAGGCGTAACAATTATGTCAAGCACTATGAATCCTTCAAAATGAAGAATGGAGAATCCATCAAGGACATGTACAAACGATTCGCTATCATAGTCAATAATCTCAAGTCCTTGGGGAAAACCTACTCCAATGAAGAAAAAGTTCACAAGGTCCTCAGATGTCTTACAAAAAAGAAATGGGAATCAAAAGTCACCATAATAGAGGAAGTTCACGATGTTGAAACCCTCCAATTAGATGACCTCATTGGAAAGCTTCTTGCTCACGAAATGCGTCTCCAGCAAGAGCAAAATGAAAAAGAAGAAGTAGCCCGTAAGGACATCTATGGTCCTAACAATAATGATAAGGACCAGATCTTGGCCTTGATGGCCAAGGAACTTAAGGAATCGTGCAAGAAAAGTCATACCTCCAGAGGACCTTCATCCAAACGAATCAACCAAAGAGGTAATGACTCATCAAATAATATAACTAACTCACTCTCTTGTTTTTTTTGTCGTAACCCAGATCACTTGATCAAGGAATGTCCCCACCATAAAAAGAACAAAGAAAAGAGAAATCACATGGCCTTGATGGCCACTTGGAGTGATGATGAGGAAACTACTAGTCATTACATCATGAGAAAAAACACCAACGACACAGAGGAAGTTGGTGCAGCCAATGATGACTATCCGGACAGTGACAAGGATGAATCAAGGGAGGTAACATTTGATGATCTCCTCACTTATCCTAAAAAGTACTTGGGAAAATGTCTTTTAAAGTTTGCAGGACAGGAGACCAAGCATTTAAATGAGATTAGGTCACTAAAAGAAACCAACAAAGGCATGAAGGAGTCCAATGACAAATTGGAGAAATTATGTGAAGGGCTTACCTCCAGGGTCGACATTCTCAAAGCTGAAATACTAGACCTCAAGGCCAACCTTGATGATTGTCACAAGTCTCTGGCTAAGGCAACCAAGCAACAAGAAAACCTTGGAAAGTGGCATAAAAGTTCATCCCCTATTAAGGAGCGAAATTGTCGTCAAGGAAATTCTGTCTCGCAAGGACCAGCCATCAGAACTAGGCACCAAGGAGCACACAAGGACCTTAATGAGCAGTACCAAGGCCACAGATTTCACGCGTGGAACCAAGAACGACACAACTATCTTGGGACAAGATATCAAGGTCATTCATCTCTTCCCAAAAGCAAATATGGTATATTCAGCATCCAGGAGAGTGAATGCTTAAGGGAGCTTGGAGCACTCAAGGACATTACTTACATCAGCAATAAGAACTCCTCAAGGACCTTATCAGACCTTTGATCAAGGACCTTGACAAATGGATCTACTCAAATAGCAGTGTTATTTTTATGGCACATATTGAGGGGGAGCACCCTCTATTAGGACTAACAAGTTTATGGAGTCTTGCAGGTTATTGGAAATGGTTACAATATTAAAGGGGAGCTCTCTATAGACTTTTTGATAAAAGCCAAAAAGGGGGAGAAGTGCTACAAATGAATTTTGCCTTTCATCAAAAAGGGGGAGATTGTTAGAACCCCTCAAGGACATTGATAGACTCAGGCTCAAGGACCTTGCTCTTGGATCGATTTTGAATGAAAGTCAAAATTCGAATATCCAGAAAAGATATAATGCGCAAGGAAAGAAATCTCAAGAAGGCAGAAGGACATTCACCCAAGGCATCATAAGGACGTTCACCCAAGGCAGCATAAGGACGTTCACCCTATGCGAGGAGTTTTGAAAAGCGCAGTCGAAATAGGGAAGTTTTCTGGAAAATTAATATCCAATCTTTCTATCCATATTTCTAATCAGACTAATTGATTGCATCTACTTTGATTTGTAGGAAATAATCAATCAAGAAATTGGAAGGAAGATAAGATTACAATTTCCGGAAATCTCATAATAAGGAAAGAAGATCGGAGCAAGATTGGAAGGAAAGGCAAACACAAAGAAGGAAAAGATCAAGGAAGAATCAGTGCCCAACGTCTATATTCTGCTACTATCAATACACTTATAAATAGAGGAATTGAAGATTCAAGAAGTTAACGATTCCATGGAAGAAATCGGGTGCTCGAAATAGAAATAGCGTTTTCTATTTTGTGTTCTTGCGAGATTTGGTGATTGTGAGAAGTTGAGTGTAATCAATCCTTAACGGATTTAGGATTGATTGATGCTTGTGAAATTGATTCCTAGACGGACTTAGGATCGATTGAGAGTAAACACCAAAGGGTGAATTTGGTGTGTGTTGTTATTCATAAAATAAGAAGCGTCCTCTGCAAGGCGCTCAGTTCTGTGTACAACCTAAGGACATTCATCTCAGGTTGTATTACTTCATTCTGTTTCAATATAATAAAGGAAGTTGTTCAGTATACGCTTATTGTCCTTTATCTTTTTCCTGCATTATATTGAATCTTAATCTAGTTAGATTAAGAACCTAACGTCCTTTACAAGTGATTATTTGTGCAAAAACTTTCATAACCCTATTCACCCCCCCTAGGGTTCTTTCAACTAAGATATGCCTGAATAGAAGTACCTTGGGGCATCTTTAGCCTGTATAATTTCTCCTTCATTCGGTACTTGTTTACAAGACTCTTCGACATGTACAACTCTTCCAGTTTGGTCTAAAGCTCCCGAGGTTTCTCGATATGCATCATCTCTCTCTGAATGTGCTCCGCCAAACACAGCTGAATCCCTGTCAGAGCCTTATCTTCCAGCTTCTTCCACTCCCTTGGGGACAGATTCCCCTTGATATCCTTCTAGAGTTTCTTGAATTCATCATTGCTCATCGTCTTATCAGTCTTTATGTCGGGATACTCAATCACATCCCATAACCCATGCTGAATCAGATCCGCCTTCATCTGCAGTCTCCACATAGTAAAACTCCTCGTTCCATCAAATTTTGGAATATCACACTTTATGATTGAAGCTATCTCCACCTTGCTCTTATACCACTTGTTAGAGAAAAATAAGTAGCAAGGTAACAACGGAAGTGAATAATAGAATCGAAAACGAGATGACGGCTATTACGACAAAATTTAGAACGAAAAATAAGCGATGAAATCAAACACCAGAATTACGTGGGAAACCGAAGAACTCAGAGAAAAACCCACGGACGGTGACAACCAGAAAATAATCCACTATAAGAAAGGAGGAGTACAACCTGATCACTATCACAGGGTGTGATGCGATCCACAAAGGAGATTACAATAACAATCTCTCAACTCTCAACTCACAATCTCTCAGGGTACATTGGGGGAAAATATTGGTGAGACCCCTTTCTCTCTCAATATTTTCTCTCTCTCTAGCTCTCTGTGTTTACCGATGTATTTTGGTGAAGAAACTTGTACCAAATATATAATAGTGGGAAGGAAAAAACTAGATTAAAATAAATAACCTAAATAACAAAGACCAATGCAATCCTTCGCCGCTTGAATCTTGAGTCGGGATGCTGGCAGCGCTTTTTAGGCGCTGACAGCGCTTTTTAGGCGCTGGCCGCGTCACACTTATGTTGCTCCCTGGAAGACCCGCTAGTAGCGGGAGACAGCAAGGGATAAGCGCTTTTCTTACTGACGAAGCACTGGCAGCGCTTTTGTGCCGCTGGTAGCGTCTGCTGATTCTTCCCTCTTCCAAACTCGTTTTGGACCCCACCGAGGATTCAATGGGCCAGACAAATCCAACATTTTCATTTAGGATTTGAGACAAAACAAATTAATGAATTCATATAGTAGATTTTGAAAATGATATATTTGATGAATTTGAATAGGATTTGTTTGAATTTCAATGGCATTGGTATATTATTGTTGAGGCTTATATTTTTTACAGAATTGGTATTGGAAGTGGGAAAAAGGTATAAATTGGTGAGTGGTCATAACTCCTAAGTCTTTTAAAAAAAGAAAAAAAAGGTTTAGTTTTTAAGTATGTGGATTAGAATAAACAAATATGTGATATATATAAGTGTGACAATGTAACTTATTTGGACGTTTAATTGAATATGGTGATATTTCTAACCATTGAAACATTCAACTGGGATTTAAGTTCGGTTAATTTCATATTTGGTCATTTTCGAGTTGATTATATAATTGGATCAATTTATATTCATGTTAAGTTATTTTTTATTCAGATTCATATTAGGTGGGTTTGTTTTCACCCAAATAAGCAGCTTGTTTTATGAAAATAAATAATTTTAAGAAAAAAGTTTCGATCATTCAATTTTTTAAAAATAATGGTAGGTAAAAGCCAAAGCTAAACGGTATAAAGAGTCCAAAACACCAATAACAGACACCAAAATGCAAACCAAACAAAATCTAGACAAACAATCCAACATACCGCCAAAACCGGAGACAAGATCAGGAGACCCAAACAAGAAACAAAAAAGTGACACCCAAAGAAACATCAACTGCCAATCAACATCGCACAGACGAAACCCGAAGAAAAGCCAAACATTCCTTCTTAAACTACCCCACACGATCAGGTCTAGAGATTAATCAATCACTTCTTCTTAAACATATTTATATTTTATAGCCGTCTTCCAATTTTGTAGGATCTTTAGGTCACCTTTGTTGCTGAGATACTATCAGTCAATTCAGGTATTCTTAAAAAAAACGGAATTGTTCCCTAAATCAGAATTTGAGGGTGATTTCGCAATACTCCATTTTAATTGTTTTGATTATTTTTGGGTTGAAATTAACTAGTTTTGATCCTTTTAAATTTAATTGCGGATAATTATAGTTTAAGTTTAATCACTCCCTTCATAAGAGAATATGTAAGTTAAGAGCCAACATTCTCTGCTTAAGATCATCATACATTCCAGTAAATAGAAAAGTCACCCATAATCATTTTTTGCATTATCTTCATCTTTCTGAACATGTTTTATTCTTGTTTCTTTTTTTTTTTATTTACGCAAATTCATTTTTATATGAAGAATTATTTGTTAATGTTTGATATCAACTATGGTGGTCGGTAGGCCATGTGGCTCTAAAGTCCGTTGAAGCTTCTTCACGTTCCGACTTGTTTTGCCTTTTGTCAATCTTCCCAATATAATATGAATAAAATGATAAAATAACAATAATGTAATTGTCCATTAATTTTTTTTAAATCTGTAATTGTCCATTATTGAGCAGGAGATAAACAGTAGGAATCAGCAATGGTGCCAGCCACCACCCAAAAGAAAATTGAAAAAATATAAAATGTCTACGGTTTAATTTTTGCTGTCTATAGTCATTATCAACGGTCCAATTATTATTATTATTATTATTATTATTATTATTATTAATTACGATGTGAAATGGATAACTAATCATTGAGAAACATGCAATTGATAAATATGTAGGAAAGATAATCTTATCACCCTATTCTTTTTAGATATAGGAGGATAGTTGGAGGTAAAATTATGTGGGAAAGATAAGTATGGTTATGTAAGTGTTGGTAATTATGTGAGATATAATATTGAGTAATTAAGAAGGTAAGTTATATCAATCATATTATTTAAATATATATTTTATATTTTGTAATAAACTATTGTGGGTAAGATGAGTCACTTCAATTGCATAATTTATACTATATAAATTAGGTAAGGTAGCTTAAGAAAAGATAAATAAATAGGAAAAATTGTGTAAAAATTAATGAGTTAAAAATGGTAAATTTATCCAACATATGAAAAGAAATGACAAATGATTATGCCATTGAAAGACAACACTCTTGATGTCTATAGGGGTTGATAACATAATTTAAATTAATTTTTAATAGTTTCTCTTATATCAATATTAAAATTTTTATTTTAGTTTTGAGTTCTAACTGCAAGTTTGATCTCTATAGAGGGTCGATGTTGTTTAATTTTTTTTTTATTTTTACAATGGATAATAGTCCAACACATCGTATCTCCTATTTCAGGGGTATACAAACCCAACGGCCTCATAACGGATAGGAATAGGGGATGTCAATGCCTTATATAAGACCTACACATTCCATGCAACATACTCTTGCATCCTGTAAACAGAAATGCTTCCCCAAAAATCGAACCCTGAAGGAAGGGGATGAAAGGGTGGGCAAGCCCCAATCAACGTTTAATTAAGAATGTTTTATTGACTATTAGAACTGTTGTGATACTTGAAAATGTTAACCATACCCTCGTAGATTTTTGTTCAACAAAATGGCATGAGGGCTGGATTGATTCAAAAGGTTATAAATCTATATTAACAAGGATTTATTAAGGTTAAATCAAGTTTCATTATCACCTTAATTCATCATATCATTCTTTTCAAAAATAAGTTTAACTTGTGAATTGAATAGGACTTTTGTATTTAAGGTGTTCACCATCCTCAAGAATATATATATATATATATATATATATATATATATATATATATATAACTTGAGAGTGGGACAAAGTCATAAAGGTGAGCATCGAAGCATCTATGGTGGACATTAATTAAGTAATTGTTTTATCTTTATTTGTAGAAATTAGGCTTAGTTTTGATATTGGGTGGCCTTTTTTTTTTGATATTTGGTTGAAGAAGCTCACATAGGTTGCAAAACCAAAAAGTAAAGACAGAGTTGCTCATGCGTGGTAAATCTGCATCCTTCATTAAACACAACATCAATTCCCAAACTCATCATTTGATTTTTGAAAAACACCATGGCAATTGCAGAACTCCACAACAGTTATAGACCGACCATAGACGAACAGTAGATCAATTTCATTTTAAAAAAACAAAAGGGAGTAGGAAATCCGAACAACAGTTCTTCAGTTGTTCAAAGGTTCATTGTCCAAAATTTTGTTCATTTGTCCACTATGTTTGTCAGTTTAGAGGTAATTTGTGTGATATTTGGTAGGAATTGAGTTGTTGAAGTTGTTTTTAATAAGGTTATAGTCCAATTCTTTAATTTAGACTGGGAACATGGCACTCAATGATGGAGTTGATGAGTTGGAGTTCGAACAGAGCAACAACCAAGTGTAAGTGGTGTTTGTGATTGTTAGTCTTCCTTTGATTTTTCTATTTTTTTTGTACAAATTTGGGAATATCATGATGATGAAAAAAGAACATCACTCCCCACACCACCATAATCAACCCCCACCACACATGAACGCCAAAAAGTTTACTTGATCAACCTGTGCAATATACATGAATATGAACACGCCATAAAAAAAAATCACCCCCACAATGAACATTCACATAGACATATATGTCTCATAAATGTAAGTTGAAAGATATTGACATCAATGTGAACAATAAGTTACATCGACATGAACATCGTATTAACCAAAATAAAACATCACCTCCCACACCACCATAATAACCCCCCATCACACATCAAATCGAACCATGACAAATTATGACATAAATGAACATCCATTCAAATAGAAATGAATGTGGCCACGAAATACATGAGCATCAACAATAACCACAACAACATACAAATATGCATCATTTTTTATACCCGATTCATCTCAAAACTACAGCCTATATAAAATTAAGAATCATTTTTACGAAATATAAATAAGATTTTTCAATATAAGATGAACTATAATTTTAGGTTAAATGGAATGCCATTATGGAATATAGAGACCTTGTTTGTATAGACTTATTATTAGTTGTTTCAATTATTTATTTGAATTGACATAACAAGGCTGACGTGACATTTTTTTAAGTCAACGCTGCTGACATGGCAAGGTCAACACACCCAGGCGCGTGTCTCCGCTGCTATGTCATTCCGCAGCCGAGTTAAGTTTTAACTTAACTCGGTGGCGTACTGTTCGGTGCAACAAAGGGCCAAAGTTCGTATTATTCATCACCAAATTGAAAGTTCGTATTATTTAATTTTATATAGCCAAAAATTCGTATTATTAGAATCCAATTTCCCTATATATAATATATAGGAAAATTGGATTACAATAATCCCATGTTTTGCAAATTGGATGGCGATAATCCCTACTTTCACTTTGTATTCTGGTGGTAAAAAAAATAAAAAAAAATTGGATTGTAGTGGTACCAAATCCATCTCCACATTCTTCTTATTTTTTTCATTCTTACCCTATATTGTTTTTGTTTTTTCGTTCCTACCCCTAGAAAGTTAATGAATTGTAGTTTCTAAAACATTCTTTAAAATTATTTTTTTGAGACTCCGAGTAATTATTATGATTTTTTAAAAATAATAAAAGTGAAAAAATCGTAAAAAATAGTAAAAGAATTGAAAAAAATTGGGAGAAACGCTGTAAATTCATTAAAAATCATTGTAAAGTATTATACTAAGTTTTGAATCAAATGCAACACAAAATCTATGATATTTAGGGTATACCCTCGAAAATATCCCACTACAATCCAATTTTAGTTTTTTTTGGACCACCAGAATACAAAGTGGAAGTAGGGATTATCGCCATCCAATTTGCAAAATATGGGATTATTATAATCCAATTTTCCTATATATATATATAATTTTTTTGTTCTAGTATGGGTAATAAATAAGTCAATGTACAAACATCCTTTAACTTATTTAAGAAAGACAAATGGCCCTGTTTGGCGGTAAATTTGGTAAATTGTAGTAATTGTTAGTTAAATTTAGTAGTGATAAATTGTTGAATTAGCTATTTGACTTTAACTGTTTGGGTTAACTGATTGTAAGAAAAGTGTTTGGTAAAATAGTTTTTTGTGAAAATCTTACTCAAAAAACTTCATCAAGTAGCTTTTTAGAAACTAGCTTTTTGGGTCTAAAAAGCTAAAATAAAAAGCTAGTTACCAAACATCTCAAGCAACTTTTTAACTCTGGTCAAAAAGCTGAAAACTACCCAAAAAACTGAATATCCAAACACCCTCAATATACTGAGCATCAACCAATTTTGCCACTCCTCGATCTCCTTTAAAAAAAAGGTCATTAACCCCCCCCCAACACACACCATTTTGTCATTGAATCCTTCTTATGAATGGGCAATCTTGCTTTGGTAGATTTTTATATCAATTGTTAGTTTGGTTTAATTTTAACTTTTCATAAATGTCATTTTATGTATAAAAGCTTTATTCACATCTTTCATGATATTTTAAGCATTATTTGACGGAAATCATTTAAAACATCATATAAAGATCAACTTTCAAAACTATAATACACAATATATGCAAAGTCAACAAATATGATTCATGATACAAATGTCAATATTACAAAGTTGGGCGCTAGCAAAAATATTAAGTATTTAAAGATTATGTTTCATAGTTATGCTTTACACCTATGATTATTTTATATTTATACTTTAGATTGACTTTCAAAGCACTATAATACACAATATTAAACGTTCAAGGGCAAACATATGGGAATGAAGACATTGAACCCCAGACCTAATAAATTTTAACCCCGAGGACAAAACCTTATCGATATTTTTTTTAGAAAAATGCTTATGTGAAGTATATTATTTCACTTGCAAATACAATAATTATTTTTAGATGTGGGCTACAAAATTTTTTTTCCTAGAAAAAACTTTTCGGCAAGATGATTCTAAACATCTTCTAAAAAATAATAAAATTCCTTCATAAATTAGACAAAAAAACCCAGAAAAAAATACGAGGTATGGAAAACTAAATAAAACAAAGAAAAAAAGACAACAGATTCTTTTTTCCTGAATTATTTAACTTTCAAAGTGACATTTCCATCAAAGGACCATAACCTCCACGACTGTGAATAAAAATATTTGGTATATATGCATTGGCATGGCCCGTTACTGCTTTCAATGCTTCCCTCCCCACCACCTTCCCCTCTCTCTCTATCTTTCTCTCTCTTACTCTCTCTTCTATCTGCAACAATTTGTTGCCCTTTGGACTTTTTCTGTGTTCACCAATCCACCCTTTTTAGTTTTCCCCCATAAACTTCACTAACCCATTTTCATTTTGCCCAACTTTAAAGTGCTTTTTCTTTGGTTGGAAGACCAAAAAAGCAAAGAATTTCAAGTTTTGAACACCCCCTCTTCAGTCATCCCTCAAAAACTTTACTAAGTATCTGGGAATTGGGATTCTTTCTTTCTTGAAGCCCCCCATTTTAAAGAGGATGAGTAAGCTTGGTTTGTTCAAGAAACTGAAGCTGAACCCAGTTGAGCTTTCTGTGAGCATAGTTGGGTTTCTGTTTCTGACTCTGTGTCTCCTCTGTTCTCTCTTTTACTTTGATTATGGTGGTGTGGTGGTCATGCCTGGAGGTGTGAGGGTCTCTTCATGGTGGTCAGATGTTGTTGCTGATAATCAGAATGAGAAGTTGGGAGTTGCTGATAATCAGAATGAGAAGTTAGGAGTTGCTGAAGAGAGTGTTGGTGTGGATGAATGTGATTATTCAGATGGGAAATGGGTTTGGGATGAGAATTATCCCCTTTATGATTCCAAAGATTGCCCTTTTGTTGATGGGGGTTTTAGGTGTTCTGAGAATGGTAGGCCTGATCAGAATTATACCAAGTGGAGATGGCAACCTAACAAATGTGACTTGCCCAGGTTAGTTCTGATGCTTTCTGATTGTTGTAATTAGCTATTCAGCACTTTTGTAGATGGTATGACATGCATTTCTGCGAGTTTGCATCACCCCTTTTGAGTAATCTTTGAACCCATATGATTTGTTCTTTCTTCTGATTTTAGCTTAAGTTTTGCTCATTCCAATGTTATCCCTGTTTGCAACTTGTAAAGGTAAATGGGTTTGTTGAATGGTGTTGAGATTTCAATGAAAATGAGTAGAAATAGAGCACCCTTGGATGGCTTGCTTGGCTTAGGACTCATATGTATGCTGTATTTTCCGTCCATATAAACATGGGTGGTTGAACAATTATCATATGATCAACAAGGTGTGGTTTTCTGAGTGCTCAATTAAGCTGTAGTCAAGGGTCTAATGGAGATTGTTGGTGTAAGGTTGCCTCTATCTGGAAAATGTGAGACTAATTCTCTGCAAATGTGATCCTGTTGACCAATTCTCTTCCCTTTTTTTGTGATTGTTATGTTTGAAAGATGAACAATTCTTTGTGCTGACATCTCAATTCTTTATATTTGTTTGAAAAAACCAGATTTGACGCAAAGTTCATGTTGGAAAAGCTTAGGAACAAGAGGGTTGTTTTCGTTGGTGACTCGATTGGAAGAAATCAATGGGAGTCTTTCCTTTGCATGCTTGCTTCAGGGGTCCCCAATAAGAGTTCTATTTATGAAGTGAATGGGAACCCTATAACAAAGCACATGGGTTTTCTGGTGTTCAAGTTTGAGGATTATAATTGCACGGTCGAGTACTACAGGGCTCCATTCTTAGTGGTGCAAGGCAGGGCTCCCGCTGGTGCCCCGGAAAATGTAGGGATGACTTTGAGAGTAGATGTCATGGATTGGACCTCCGGCAGATGGAAAGGTGCCGATGTCATGATTTTCAATGCCGGACATTGGTGGAATTATGAGAAGACCATAAGAAGGTTAGCACCATGTCCCTTCTATTTTCATGTTTGCAGCCAGCATGTCTCTGGATTATATTGGAATGAGTCATGTTTGTTTGCTGTAATCCTATAATGCTAGTTGTGTTTGTTTCCTTCTGATTACCTTATTTAGCCCTTTTGGAAGCTTCTAATTAAAAAAAAAATGTCCCTACCATTATTAGTTATATGGTAGAGATAGGTCCATACTATTGCATATGGCCATGTGGGTTGTTGAAATAACAGGGGGAGCAATGCAAATGAGAATATTATGAACACGGGTCATTCTATTTCTAATTAAGGATAGAGATCTGATATATAATCCATTCTTGGTCATCTTGATGGCCTACGTGAGATTTACTGGGTGGATGATATATCTGGGTTTAGTTTCCGCCTTTAAACAGACTTGCTCAGAGAAGTCATTGACAAAGCGTTGCTGTGTATGTTGTTAAGCCACTCATGTGGCGGTTGATGTGAAGATCATGTATGTGTTCTATTCATCAGTATGTTAAAACATGGTAATTTACATAGCCGTTATCATCTGTGTAAATTCCCCCAAAATATGTTGTCTTGTCTCTGTCCCAGAAGTCGGTTTTCTACATTCATTTCTTGGTTATTTACATAGTTGCACCTTTTTTGGTTTCTCTCTTCCAGAACTTTGATAAAACTTTTCCTCACTTTCTCATTCTGACCGAAACTGGAAAATCAAACTAATATAAAAAAATCATGAATATGCCTGACATGTGAGTGAATTCACAATTGTTCAGCCGGATTTACTTCCAAGAAGGAAATGAAGTGAAGATGAATATGAGCGTCGGGACAGCTTTCAGGCGTTCAATTGAGACTCTCGTCCGCTGGGTTGAACAAGAAGTCGATACAAAGAAGACAAGCGTCTTCTTTCGTTCATATGCTCCTGTGCACTTCAGGTTTGTCTTTGCACTTTTTAAGGTTGTTTTTCCCCCCCATTTTGCTTGGGTTTGGGGGTTAGCCGGGTAGGTGGGTGTTTTTTTATTGGATGTAATGCATCAATGAATATGCCATGTGAAATATGAAATTTAGAAATGTTTTCTATGTGTCCAAGGACATGACATGAGCACATGGCAAAGTTATGCAAGCACATAAACTAAGGTAATATGTTCATGTAATTATTCCTGGAAGAAATCCACCTCCTTCAGAAATCAGAACCTGTATATGATTCTACCAAACGCTTCATAAAATTGGGTGGCTCTGTTTACTCTATGTTCATATAATCAATCACATTAGTTTATGATGGTTGACTTTGAATGTTGGAACATTGATTCTATTTCATACTTGTGAATTTCTGTGGCCTTTTGTGTATTTTCTTTTATCAGTATTCAAATCTATACAGAGAGTTCATTTTTATTACCTTCTCCCCTTACCTCTTTTTTTTTTAAATTATTATTATTATTATTATTATTATTATTATTTATTCTTTTGAAGGCTGAGAAAGAAAATCCTAATGGCCCAATTTGAATGCCTCTTTGGCCTCATTTCTATAAAATTATTTTTGTTTCTCAATATTGCTTTTATTTTGGAAACTATTTGGACTATTTAAGGATTTTTTTCCTAAAAAATAGATGTTTTGTCTTTTTTAAAAACTATTTTTTGATTATATATAAATTATACAGTTGACTTTTACATCAACTTTTTAGGTAAACATTTTTCTTTTACATTTTACCATCAATATGTACGCGTAGTTGGAGTCAATATTAACTTCATAAGTTCTCAAAAAAATTCCAGATAAAGTAAAAAAGTTTCCAATGAATGAGACAAATGGGTTAGACAACAAATACACTAACTAAAAATACAAATTATGCTAGAAAATCATACACACAGGCCCGTAGACTTTGTGTAATGTACAGTACAAGTATTGATTTAGACATTTCATTGATAGTTTCTTGTTCTACATGCTAAGTCCCTGTTCTGTCATTTGAAACATTGCATCCAAAACTTTTGCAACAATTAAACTGAGCATTTTAATGAAGTAGCTCTTTTACACAGTGGTGGTACCTGGAAAACTGGCGGACAGTGTCACAAGGAAACAATGCCCGACTTTAAGACACCGGCTTATCCCGATGACCATTATAGCACTGTTAAGGATGCTATCTCAAGTCATGCAAACACTTCTCAAGTGCCCGGGGTGAACTTGGTGAACGTGACTTATCTGAGTCTACAAAGACCTGATGGCCATGCATCTATTTACTATACGGGCCCCATACCAGCTTCTATTCGGCACCAAGATTGCAGTCATTGGTGCCTTCCAGGTGTTCCTGATACATGGAACGAGCTTGCCTTTGCTGTCTACCTTAAGCGGCAGCAGTCCCTTCAGTCAACAAGTTCTGGTCCAACCCCTCAAGCTGAAGCGTGATTGGTGGAACCGTTTGAGGTTGGCGTACATAATTCTCTTTTTAGTGGGAAAATAGAAGCATCATTTTTCAGTACAAAACTCGCCTGCCTCTCGTGAGCAGAAAAAGGTATATCTTTTTCTGGTTCTCGTTGAAACCTGTGTCATTGGGCGGGCAATTGTCTAGTTGGATAGTGGAAAATGTGGTATGGACTAGTTTTATGAAAAAAAAGCTTTTGTGTGGTGGCCCATGTTGATTTTGGATGACTGAAGACACCAACTGATGGATAAGAGGACATGGTTACCTGAGAGTTATTGTGCACACTTGAGGAATGATTTGGTTCTTTGTGAGTAAAAGCATACATGTATCAGAAGCTGACGAGACTGTCGGAGATTAAATGTATTTTCTAGGAATGTCACCTCTGAGACTAGGGTGGTAACCAAGATTTACCATGGTAAATTTGGGTACATATGATGTAGATTGGTTTGTGATTCTTTGTAGCTTCTTTGATTCTTTGTAATATCTTGAAAATGAATAGGAAAAGAGTAAATTTCATCCTTTTTGTATGTTTACATTCTGGAGCGTACATTTACAAATATATGAATTGTTAAGTCTCGTTGGTTATTTCTCCTAATAAAGAGTATAACTAGCTGTTAGAGCCCCAAGCACCCGACTTGAGGGGTGGCATTGGACCCTGGATCGTCATCCGACATCCTTCTAGTGGTCCCATCTGCTTCGCGGCTTCTCAAAAATGCATCCCTCTCTAATGAAGCGAAGCTATCATTGTATTTTCATTTTTCTGATTTCAACCTGGAATGGTCTTTTGGGGTTTTAGACAGATGCTATACGAGACTGAAAAACCAAAAAGGGTAATTGTAAATGGGCGACACCCTCTTGGTGTTTCTGCAATATATCTTTTGACTACTTATCAAGAAAAAAAGAAGGGAAAAGAAAAGTTGTTAGTTGACTTAGCAAGTGACAGAAAGGTAATTTTCAAACAGCTCAATATGGTAGCATTTTTTTTAATAATTTTTTTAATGAGATCTTTGTCTTTATTCCTTGCAGCACTGACAATTTGTTGAGTTTACACATGTTTGATAGCTCCATAAAGAATATTGATTCAGGGATCATATTTTGCGCACAAATGACTTCGTAAGTGTTGCGTTCTATTTTTCATGCTTTATACCATAGTCATAGGCGTGAAGTCTTGTGATAACCTGAGCTTCAACTGTTAAACTGTTGAATAGAATAGGAAGCTCATCTTGTCATCTATGTTTGGCCATTGTAACAAAATGTTGATCTGAGGCTCTGCAGATGAAACTCTGAGGTTTGAGGACTGTTTAGGTTCTCAGCCCCTTGATGTTTGATACCTTGAGGAAATCTTCTGAAGTATAAACCAAAGAAATTAGCTGGAACCAAGAAATGCTGATGATTCTGGGGCTTAAAGACAACCCTGGAGGTGCAAGGTTTGTCTGTCCCATATGTTGCCTCCATAGTTATCTACATTATGAGGTTGCTTTTGTATTTCATATGATCAAGGTCCAAGTTAATGGTACAGATACACTCTAACTCTATCCAGCATAGTTGTCTTTGGGTTATCCAACTTTTCTCTTGCATGGAGTTGGATCTGTGCTCTCCAAGGATGGGCAACATGGTCTCATTCATTGGTCTACTGTAGGAAGAAATGTTTGAGAGGCTAACTTGGCTGCAGGTAAGTATGTTGATTAAATGTTAGCCTTCTTATTTTCATCTAATGGCTGTTATTAAATCCCATGCATTTTGATAGGTTAAATAATAAAGTGTGTATAAAAAAGAGAAACATAGCAAAAAACAACAATGACACAAAACTTCCAGGGGGAACACGTTTGCATGCTCTATGAATTTTGGTGATGGTTGTCATTCGAGGACATCATAAAATAGATTGGTGGCAAGTATTGTGTCTGTTACTCACTCGCCAAAACATTTTTATTCTTAGGATTTTGGATACTGTGTAATAACTGGATAGCTGTAGGATCTCTATGCTGCAATGACTAGTTCTTAGACATTTGAACTTGTTATTATGCCTATACATCATGTTCCTCCACATGAATAAGTAGCGTCTTTCTTGATTCTTTTTTTTAAAAAAACTTTTTATAATTATACGGGAAGCTGAAACACATTAGCTGTATTTGGAGAGAACGAAACCAAAGGGGTTTTGAGGGAGTTGAAACACTGAAACTCCTCTTCAGCACTTGAAAGACAATAACATCAAATCTCTCGTTTTTCGGGTAATGGGAAGACTAGCTCTTCCACGTTGGATTTGGTAGATTTTGTGGATAGTCTATAATTTGCTCATACATAACTTAGGAAGATGCTTGTTGAGCATATGATCTTTTGATCCTATTATTAGTATATATATTTATAATTTTTCCTATGAAAAGTAAAATGGTTGTATTTCATAGATGCAGCCTACCTTTATTGAAATCCCTAAGACATTCACTACCACTCCTTTCATACAGTTGGACTAAATGGAGTTACGATGCATTTAACAGCGAATACATTTTGCAAACCTTTGATACTCCAACTCTTCACTTTCCCTACAGTACTCGTGTCGGACCCTCCACACCCGGACAAGGATACAACACTCAGACATATCAGATTACACATTGAAAATATGCAAATTTTCTTAAAAATAGGCAAGTCTGACATCCATATCCGTGTCCATTTCAGACACCTGCACTCGAGCCCGAGTAAAATAGTCGCTAATTAACCCTGTATTTATGAAACCAGCATATCCTATTCATCTACTTACCATGGCTATCTCGGATGGAAATTCGCGAGTTCACCCAGTTCCTCCACGGCTTTTACCAAAGTCTCTGCCTTTTTCATCATATTCATAAGTAAGAAGACTAAGCTTGCTATTTGAAGTTCACCATCACCACCACCACTACCCTGTAAGACATTGGACTTGGATGAAATGACGTAATTTAGCTCGAGTTTCATGGTCTTCAACTTGGGATTGATTAGAGACAGAGGTAGGCACTTCTTCATTTTCCTGATGCTTTCTGCAAGCTCCTGCAGAGTCCAAGCAATTGAACATGCGACTGTCTCACATGGCTCTCTGAACGATTCTTGCTGCAATGATGAGGCCTGGAGCCGAATTTGCTAGGAAGTTAGAAACGTCTGGGTCTCACACAAAATATCTATGCTTATAGTTGGCTTTATGAACCTCTCTAGGACATTGAAGGCAACCTTTTACTGAGAGAATAACTGCTGCTAACTCTCTTACACAGTCTCCAATCTGTAAATACTTGTCCCATGGATAGGAGAAACCAAAATTACCGTGCCATGGTTCCCATCTTGCGATGTTTGCCTGTGAAGCAGAAACCGTTTGCGATATGTGATCATTTTCACCTTTTTTTTTTTAAATAAAAACATTATGTGACTGCCTTTTTTTTTAGCTATGGTGTAAGATGCCATTTGTTTGTTGCCAACCAGCTTAATTGTTGTGATTCCTTAGTATCAGAAGAAGTTAAACTTGTAATGAAGCATACTTTAGGTAATTTTTAGTCTAGAGATGGTGTAATTGATGTACCAGTAATTCACCCTTTGATTTGTCGTAGAGCACCTCTTTGCAACTATCAATGATTGCACCACATTGATGTCCCTTTTCATTGCTCTGTTGGAAGTACTCCTCAAAAAACCCTGTTCAATCAGGTCAGTGTTATTTCATAAGTAAAATCCACTTTCACTGGATATGGCTGTTTTGAGTACATCAAAATTGCAAAGTCAAATCAAAACATTTCCCTGCTTAAATATAAGGGTTGCTTAAGTTCTAGTTTATTGTCTTTTTTAGTGGAGAAACTAAACTAACCTTCAATGCAGCGAGCAAGAGTGTCAAGTTCAGAGGCGAGAGCATAGTGTAGATCTTCTCCGGCCCATAATGGAGAAATAAATAAGCTCATGAAAAAACAGATTCCAAGCCCTATGCCTACTGTTGAGATGCGGTCACGTGCCAACTCAATCACATTTTCGCAATGGACGCCAGACAATGTGACCAAATTAAAGGTGAGGATCAATATCATTACTCCATAATCGCATGTTCTCTTTATATGTGGTATCATTCTGGTATATGCTGCAGCTGCACCTGAAATTACATATGATAACTTGTTAAGGCTGATGAGCATATTCTGCTGATTTTGGAGATGTAACGTTTGCATGATCAAATGTTTTGGGATTGTACTTAAGTGGCATTGAATGGTTCTTTTGACATATATATGTTTCTGTATGAAGTATGGATTAAGTTTAAGTAGTTTACCAAAAATAAAGACACAAGTGGCAATGATGATGCGGCTACCAATACCACCAACTTTTTGTGCTATAAGTGTCACCAGAATCCCCAAGCCTCCTCCTGACAGTGTCCCCATTATACGGTTGAAACCCTTGCTCAGTGTCGCACCTGAAAGATGTATCATACTTAGGCAGGAAAATAAGCTGTGTTGTGGAGATGAACCAAGTTTAATAAGGATTGTTTTATTATGATTTTACCGATAGTACACTATGTTGAAGGTTTACCTGCTGAAAACTCAGATATGATGACCACAGTCATGATAGCCCATACTGCGTTTTCCCCGACCTTCTTGTAAATTGGATCAAGGAGGTTGATGAGAGAAGCTATGAGAAGCGCTGTCCCAACTTTGATACTGTGTAGTAGTTTTCTGTTGTGATATTTGTCCATATGTTTAGTGAAGGATTTCGTGTGAGAAACAAAAGATTTCAGACCCCATCTTTCTTTAGGAGCAGTGTTGTTTTCACAAGGAATTGGAATTATGGTTGATGCCATCTTTGTCACAATGTTGATCTTGTAGATACTGCAGTTTCTTCTGAGTGACTTACTTCACGAGTGCTCATTAATATATACTGTCTTTGCAACCTTATAGGAAGTGGAGGTAGCTTTCTCACAACTTGTTGTAGATATTTTTTCGAAACACCTTGACTATCCTAGATTTGTCGACTAGCTAAATTGCTTTTTGTTCATTTTTTACTTTTTATTTCCTGGATGAAGCTCAGCTCATTTGCATGAAGTGCCAAGTCTAAGCCTGCTCGAGCTTTTCAAGAGTCAAGTATTTTATATTTCCTGCCTAGCTAGCTTATGAGCCCTCACAATCTATCTTAGGTCATTTGTCTTGTTTTTACCCCTAGGTATAGCATACAGGCTTGTTTCTTCATGTTGATAATTTTCTGCTCGTTTGAGTCATGAATTCTAATACGTAAATACTTCGAGCTTTTCTTGTCCAGATTGGTAAAAGTATAACCACATAGATTAACAATGCGAAATATTTCATGATTATTAAAACCAATATTCATTGTTGTCAAGATCAGTGAAGAAGCATAAGTACTGAAAAAGGTACTTTTGATGCATTGGTTAAACTTGAAACTTTGGGTCAGGGATTGAGTATTCTGTGTCCTGAATCTGAAGGGCGTTTGATGTGCTAATTACCTTAACCCAGATTACATGGGACTTGAATCCAACCGACGGAGTTGAAGTCATGAAATCCCTTGGTCCATTAAGATGTCCCCACGTCAACCCACAAATGTTGTAAAATTAGTGCTTGCAGTAAAGGATTGCATTGTCTCGTTTGTGGTGTTCATGACAGGCTCACAGCTACAAGATCACTCTTTTGTTGTATGAAATGAAAAATAGTGGCCGAGTAACCTCCCTAGTCCGCATTCTCATCATCATTCTTCTAATTATTTTTTTTTTAAATTTTTCCAACAGATACAATTAATGATCACATTTGGATTTTTAACTTTGTATCTGCTGGCTGATATTTTGTTGGTTGTCATTGTAGTAGGTGGCAATCATGACTTCGTATTGGATGCAGAAGGAAATGAAGAAGAAAATTCAAGGACAGAGGATATGCATTTTGGTGCTTATTCGCTGGAAAATGATACCAGATCTACATGATGGCACGCCTGAAGTTTGGGTTTGTGGACTGAGCACTTCCAATTGTCCGCGAATGAATGCATTTCCGAGGTGTGTGTGATGTTATTCAGTTTTTCATTTTTGCTATAATAATCCTTTATGTACAATCAAAGCCTTGTTATGCCATGATGGGATTGATCTACTTATTGCCTTGAGCAATTGCAGAACATATGTTGCTTATACCATAATCTGTTTTCCCCTCCCCCAAACAATATGAAAGTGGGGTTTTTTTTTTTTTTTTTTTTTTGGTTTTTGTTTGATTGGGCCGGGGGGGGGGGGGTGCTTTGAGTAAGTCTGTTTGCTTGCAGGGTTAAGGGTAAACCTGCTAATACAGGACTTGGTCTTTGTTTCTTTTTATCTTGCTATTCGAAAACATATATTGCTTATTCCATAATCTCTCACCCCCCCCCCCCCCCACCCCCCACAAAATAAAAAAAAAAAACTGAAAGAGGTGGCCCAGGGAGGATGGGGGGGGGGGGGGTTCTTCCTTGGCCTGTCTGTTGGTAGGGTTAAGGGTAGATTTCCTAAAGCCCTGCTAATGTTATATTGGACTGCAATTTATTGGGTGCACGGCACCTGGAGCATGTGCTCCAAGTGCTAAGATTGTTCATCCACATATATTAGGTTGTTCACCTACATAAGTTAGATTGTTCACTCTGATTATTATGATTGTTCACTCGCAAATATCTGGAGCACATGCTCCAGGTGCATGTAATATGCGTAGGTGCTTACTGTGTTTGTGTGTGTGTGTTTTGGATTTGTGGTTCATTTGATCTGCATTCAGATGCAACAATAAAAGTATAACATCCCGGATATATGGTTAAGAGTGTGGCTTAAAGTATTTAAAAGTGACTATTTATATCACTAAGGTATACCTTTCTTTTAGGAAGCTCATCCATTGGGAACTCGCTAGTTAAGCGTGCTTGGCTGGAAGTAGTCTAAGGATGGATGACATCCTAGGAAGTTTTTCCAAGCAGCGTGTGGGCGAGAACAAAGCACGCAGAAAGGACCCGTGGTGATTTGTGGGGTTAGTCGCCGATCCCTGAAGCGATTATCGGTAATATCCGCAGTCCAGGAGGGGCCGGGAGGCTCGGGACGCTTCAAAAAGGGTAATCAATTTAGGAGTTCTTAGACTACAACCTTGCTTGTGTATCTAGAAATATCTAAAATGAATGACATGCATGCCCCATTTTAGATTATGGCTGTGTAACATCAGCCGCAAAACAATGTCTTAGGATTACAATGAATTTTAGAAGAAAAAAGAAGAAATAGGCAGGGAAGTTGCTTTCACACTTTTATATTCCTTGAGGATTGGAAGTACTATGAATTTTAGAATTACAGGAAGTGGTACTCTCACGTCATCCACTGTGGTTGACTTGGTGCAGCAGCCATAACCGTCTTTGGGGCTGATTTTATTGAACAAAGGAAAAGGACTGTTCAATAGCAATTATCGTTTCCTTATTGTGATATAGCTCTTAAGTCAAAATTATGCCGGTTCAAGATAATAAAAATCCTCTTGTTTCATTATCTGAAATTCTTTTCATCATAACTTCTGTTGGTACAATTTCTTGCCGTACTTGTATTCTATTTTACTCAGACTTGGCTACGGGTGTCGGACTCTGCTATTTTTAAGAAAGTTTGCATATTTTCATTGTAATTTGAAGTGTTAAGTTGCCGTATTGTTGTCTAGATGTGGAGGGTCCCGCATGGTTATGGTAGGGAAAGTGAAGAGTTGGAGTGACGTAGCTTATATTATAGAATATGCTTTTCTTTCTCTGTTAATCCATACAGACTGTCAATTAATTGACTAGGGTGCAACAAGCTTTTTGCTTGCTGTCACTTAGCTCACTTGTCAAAGTACCAATGGATCAGGATAATGTGTTCTTGTTTCAATTATTATTATTTTTTTTGGACATCTATTGCTACAATCACTTACAGTACTCATATTATAGAATAAGCTTTCTTTTCTTAGTTAATTTACCAGGGGTGCAACAAGCTTTTCGCTTGAATTCAAAAAACAACCAAGTTCTGTATCAGAGATTGAATCAAAAGTTCAATCTCAAAGGGCAAACTTATACCCTGTTCATCTTAGTTATTATGTCTATCTTTGTTGAAAGTTGGCGAGTTCACCCAGTTCTTCCATGGCTTTTACCAATGTCTCTGCCTTTTCCATCATAGTCATAAGTAAGAAGACCAAGCTTGCTTTCTCAAGTTCACCACTACCACCTTGTAACACACTTGAGTCGGATGAAATCACAGAATTTAACTCCGCTTTCATAGACTTCAGCTTCGGATTAATTAGAGACAAAGGCAGACATTTCTTAGTTTTTCTGATGCTTTCTGCAAGCTCCTGCAGAGTCCAAGAAATTGAATATGCGACTGTCTCACACGTCTCTCTGAAGGATTCCTGCGCAACTGATGACGTCTGAAGCCAAATTTGGTTGGAAGTTAGAAATGTCTGGGTATCAGTATCGCACAAAATATATACGCTTAAAGTTGGCTTTACAAACCTCTTTTGGACTTTGAAGGCAACCTTTTAGTGAGAGAATAACTGCTGCTAACTCTCTTACGCAGTCTCCAATCTGTAGGTACTTGTTCCATGGGTGTGAGAATCCAAAATTACCGTGCCATGGCTCCCATCTTGCGAAGTTTGCCTGTGAGGCGGAAATCATTTGTAATATGTGAGCTCATTTTCTACGGTAGTAAAGATCGTGTTGCTCAGGCCAGAATTTGACTAATTGATTTGTTTCCTCTCAACGTGGTTTAGTTACCAGATATAAAAGTTTATATGGGACTCCATTTTTTTGGTCAGTGATGGTGTAACATGCCTACCTTTTTGTGGATCTTTTGGTAGTATGATGTACGTTTGTCATAGTATTCAGAGTTTTTCTGCATTCTTAATTGTGTTATGTTACTATATTCGTTAGTGTTGGAACTTGTACTAAAACATGCCCTAATTGTTAGTCTAGAGGTGGTGTAAGTGATGTACCAGTGATTCATCCTTTGATTTGGCATAGAGCACTTGTTTGCAACGATCAATGATTGCACCACATTGATGTTCCTTTTCATTGCTTTGTTGGAAGTACACTTCAAAAAACCCTGTTCAATCAGGTCAGTGTTATTTCGTTATTAAAAGCCACTTTCACTATATATAACTATTTTGAGTAATCAAAATTGCAAAGTCAAATCGGAACATTTCCTTGTTCTAAATATAAGAATTGCTTTACGTTCTAGTTTATTGACTATTGTCTTTGTGGTGGAGAAAGCTAACCTTCTATGCATCGAGCAAGAGTGTCAAGTTCTGAGGCAATAGCATAGTGAAGATCTTCCCCTTCCCACACTGGAGAAATAAACAAGGTCATGAAAAAGCAGATTCCAAGTCCGATGCTAACTGTTGAGATGCGTTCACGTGCCAATTCGATCACATTTTCACAATGGATGCCGGACAACGTAATCAAATTGAAAGTGAGGATCAACGCCATTACTCCATAATCGTATCTTTTCTTTACATCAGGTATCGTTCTGGTATATGTTCCAACTGCACCTGAAAGTACACATGACAACATGTTGATGAGCAACTTTTGCTGCAAAGTTGTGAGTTTTGCATGCATAATTACATGTTTTGGGTTAAGTAGTTTACCAAAAATAAAGACACAAATTCCAATGATGATGCTGCTACCAATGCCACCAACTTTTTGCACTATAAGCGTTACTACAATCCCCAAGCCTCCTCCTAATAGTGTCCCCATTATACGGTTGAAACCCTTGTTCAGTGTCGCACCTGAAAAAAACATATCTTGCTTAGGTGGTGGCAATGAACCAAGTAAAATAAGGATTGCTTAGCACACTATGTGAAACGCTTACCTGCTGAAAACTCGGATATGATGACCACAGTAGTGATAACCCACACTGCATTTTCCCCAACTCGCTTGTAAAGTGGATCAATAAGGTTGAAGAGAGAAGCTATAAGAATCACTGTCCCAACTTTAATACTGTGTAATACTTTTCTGTTATGACATTTGTCCTTACGTTTACTCAAAGATTTTGTGTGAGAAACAAAAGATTTCAGACCCCATTTTTCCTTAGGAGTAGGGTTGTCTTCACAAGGAATCGGAACTATGATTGATGCCATTTTTGCCGATGTTGATATTGTAGACACCGCAGTTTCTTCTGTGTGACTTACCTCAGGTGCTCGGTAGTATATATAGTCTTTGTAACCCTATAGGAAGTGGAAGTAGTTTTCTCACAACTTGTTCTAGATATATTTTTCTTTTTCCTCGGAAGATTGACTATTTCAGTATTTCCTGGACTTGTGGACCAGCCAAATTGCTTTTGGATATATTCATGATTCAGCCACCTCTTTTTGTGCACTTTTGTCTTGGCGCTTTTCACTATAGCAACTCAATCTGAATCTAGCCTGAAATTTTAGGTTTAGGACACAAGATTGATGGTACCCTGTTGACTTTTTGGGTCCATTTGTGCTAATTCAAGAATTATAGCTCTTATGCTCTACATTCGACCACACTATTATTTTTCCTGGATGAAGCTCGGCTTAGTTCATTTGTATGAAGTGCCAAGTCCGAGCCTGCTTGACCTTTCAGGACTCGAGCGTTTTGAATCTCCTGACTAGCTGGCTCACGAGTCCTCACAGGCTAGCTGGGGTCGCATTGCTTGGTTTTACTCATAGCTATAGCTTACAAACCTTTTTCTTCATGTTGAGAATTTTCTGTTCGTTTTAGTCATGAATTCTGATGGCTAAATACTTTGACCTCTGCTTATCCAATAATATTAGTCCACTTTAGATGTTGGTGAAAGAATAATCATATAGATAACCAATATTTAATGATTATTAAGTATTTTACACATTGGTTAAAGTTGAAACTTTGGATTAGGTGTTGAGCATTCTGTGTCCTGAACCCTGATAATATGGAACTTGAATGCCTCGGTCCATTAAGCGGTCACACATCAACCCACAAATGTCGTGAGATCAGTGGTTGTAGGGAAGGATCGCATTGTCTCATTTTGTCGTACGAGATGAGAAATAGTGGCTGCATGTCTCACTATCACCAATCTCGTCATTACTTTTTATTTTTTCTGATATATGCAGTTAATAATCGCGTTGGAATTTTATCTTTGTATTTCTGCTGGTTGATATTTTGTTGGTTGTCTTCGTAGTAGAGGTGGCAATCATGACTTCGTACTGGACAGAGAAGCAATTGAAGATGAAAGTTCAAGGCATGCCTGAAGCTTGGTTTGTGGACCGAGCACTTCCAGTTGTCCACAAATGAATGAATTTCTGAGGTATGTAATATCATTCGGTTTTTCATTTCTGCTAAATTATAAACCTCTACGTACGATCATAGGCTTGTTATTACGACATGATGGGATTGATCTTACTTATTGCCTTGAGCAATTTCAGAACATTTATATTGCTTATTGCATGATATGTCTGCTCTGCCTAACCCATGAATGAGGGTTTTTTTTTTTTTTTTTTTGGGGGTGTCGGTGCTTACCGGTTTCATTTTTTTCGTTCGATTTCATTTTCCAAGAACCAACTGGAGCGTAAATATGTTCTTTGGTACTTGTGGTTTATTTGATCTCCATTTAGAGGAAGTAATTAAAGGGAAACCAGTTTACGTGTTCCTAGACTACAACTCTGCTTCTGTGTCCAGAAATATCCAGAATGAATGACACGCATGCCCCATTTCAGATTAGGACAATTTTGATATCGACCTCTTGAGGTTAAGCATAATTACAAAGCTAGCCATGTCGTTTCCAACTTAACTTTCATACCCCTCAACTTAGTTGTGAAATACATTTTCCGCCAAAACATGATTGTCGAGACTTGAATAGACCGAAATGTATGTGTTAATGTGTTTTAAGTAAATTTTATTGACCACTCTTACTAATTTCAGGAAAAAAAATCATATTGATAAACGTGTTTTTGGATTATAATAATCCCAACTTAAAACAAAAAGTTTGTCGAACCATGGTTTAGCAGAAAAATGTATTTAGTAGTAAAGGCGGCGACTATGAAAGTTAAGTTGTAAATGATGTGAATAACTTGTAATTATACTTAACCTGAGTGGTTATATATGCAAAACATCCTTTTAGATTACGGCTGCGTAATAGCAGCCACAAAACAATGTCTTAGGGAGAAAAAGGAAGGTTGCTTTCATACTTTTGTATTCCGGGAGTTTTGGATTAGTACGATGAATTCTAGTGGGACTACATGAAGTATCACTCTCATGTCAGTCACTGTGGTTGACTTGGCGCAGCCATATCCGTCTGTGGGGCTAATTTTGCTGAACAAAGGAAAGAGACTGTCCATAGCAATTATAGTATCTTTAATTGTCATATAGCTCCTAAGTCAGAATTACGACGGTTCAAAATTATACATTCTCTTGTTTCATTTTCTGAAATTCTTTTCATTTGTTACTTCTGGTACTACAATTTCTTGCTGTACGTATATTATAGAATGTGGTTTTCCTTCTCAGTTGATGCGTACATGCTGTCAATTAGTTGACTTGGGTGCAATAAGTCAAAATGATGATGGATCAAGATAACGCGTTCTTGTTTCAATTTCTAAATTTCCTTTTGTTACATCAATTGCTGCGGTCGCGTGCGGTATTCATATTGTAGATAAGCTTTTGTTTCTCAGCAGTTAATGCATACAAAGTTACAAACTGTCAATTAATTTACTAGAGGCACAACAAGTTTGCAATTTCAAGGAACAAGTTTACATGATATTTATCCAATTTTGAGTCATTTCTCATAGGTGTAGAGCATGGTCTGCAGTTTCTTCTCATGGCTTTGATTTAGGTCATCAAGCCGATAAGTGTTTTTGGACGGAGGGTGATTTTTTTTGTTTTTTACTCGATGTAGAGTTGAGTTTGTTCATCATGTGTTGTTAAGAGAAGTTGACTATTAATTCTGCAGATGCATAATCATCAACATTCTGTCATTCCTACAAATGAAACAATCAAGGCTTTGGAAGTGGAAACCGTCCTTTTTGACAGTTTATCTTTCTGTCTTTTTTGCTCAAATTCATGCTGGTATCAATTTCCAGTAGGAATTGTGGGTGACAGTGCACGAAATATGCGTAAACTGTCACTTCTCACTAGTCCTTGCTCTGTACTCGGTGTACTAGACACCTTGCTCCCCTTTATACTTTTACTTCTTCAGCCAGGAGTAGATTTTCAGAACAACTATACTTAAGGAATGCCTGATTCAGAACTGTTTCTTATTTACATTTCGGTGAACGATTCCACTGAAACTGCATCAGGGTTCTTTCCTGCTGGTGCGGGTCAATTGCTTTTCTTCTGTTGTGGCCATTGGCATCTCCATTAATGACGCTTATTCTCTTCAACGTGCTTTCAGAAGAATAATTTCAGTCAAAGTGCAGTATAACTTATGTAAAAATCTCTCACAAAAGGTTCAGAATAAGTTGAGCTGAGAATAATCCAAAGAGAATAGGACCTAAAACAGACAATAGGCAATTCAATTCAAAGGTTAGGCCCGAGTCTTTCACTTGATCGCGTTGTGATGTTTATATTTACAGATAGTGCAGTGCTTATTGCTTAGTGTTGTGGTTTGTCTGCCTGCATAGCGGTGGAGTCCCGTCTCTGACAAAATGCAAGACAGGCATGCTGAAGCAAAGAGCATTGAGAAGACGAAAACGGAGTACCAAATACTTGCACATCTAATGTCAGCTCACAGACACCCCACAAAATGTTGATGTGAAACATTACACTAATACTATAGTGAAACTGAAGTGACTGGCTTGTTTCCTTGATGTTTTTACCATCCTATATATTTCTACTGTCGTGGGGTTACATCGTTCCAGTCGAGTTACTCCTAGCAGATAGTGTTCTGTTGTTACTACTTGTACCAAACAAATTGCTTCTGATGAGGTTTTTTGTAAATTACTGACCACTTTTACCCCTAGCAGATAGGGTTCTGTTGTTAATTGTACCACATAATTTCCTTCTTATTTGTAAAGGTTAGCCCAGTTGATTATTTACTCCTGTAGCTCTAGCCGCTAGTGCTACAGATTTCATTAGACCTGATAATTTTTGACCGGATCAAATAACCTGACCCGAACCCACCCGAAATTTATGTGTTTTGAACATGATTTCCTCAGTTAAAGCTGAAATACACTGAATTCGAAAATTAGCGGATGAAACTCGACCTGCCCGTTTAACCGGACCGTATTGACAGGTCTAGTTTTCATAGTGAGAATTGTTGTTTTGGGTTCGCCCTCAAAGGATCAAAGCTATATATTTTACTGTGTCTACTGCATACTGACCTTGATATTGTCTGTGAAAGCAACTTCCCATTTTGAACAGCAACCACTTTGGCCTGAAAAGTTTAATTTATTTTATTCTTTAATTGAGTTAGACTTAACCAATCTAAACTAATTTAACATAACCTAACCCAACTCCCTAAAAACACCAAAACCAAAAATAATTTTTTTAAATAAAAAAGAAATTCAAATAATATTATTTTAGTCTCAAATTATTTCACTCTTTCCGACATCTATATCTTTTTTTATTTATTTTTCTGAAAATATTAAAATTTTATTAATAAAAATATTTCCACCCTGACAATTAACTTACTCAAACCAATCATATCATTTTCTATCCTTTCCTCTCCTACCCTCATCAACCTAACATAAACCTAAGGGTCCTAACCTAACCAAAAACACATCTTAAGGTCTATTCAAAATACCTTGACAACCACCATTGACCATGTTTATATTTAAGACATTTCAAGCAAAAATCTGCAAAAAAAAATATATGCCAGATATTTAGCAACCTATTCCATATTTTATACGTATCTTTTCCATTGCTGTCAGCTATCAACCCCAAAGTGTGTCTGAAAACTTGTTAACTTTTATATACCCATTAATTTGATCCTAAGTAGTTGGAAACATACTTAACAATAAAAAGAAATGGCAGCCATATCATATTTTTACCTGTGGCTATTGTTTGCACAACTGTGACTTGTGGGTGTCACCCCCATAATAAAAACGGATAATAAAATAGACAGACAGATAAATAAATAAATAAATAAATGAAGGAGATTCAATCAATTCCCACTTGAAATTTCTTTGGTTGCTCCAATTCCACATTGCAAACATAGCAATCCAAGAATAGACAGGCGTGTTCACTGCATCGTACGTAAAATCAATCAACATTCAAATTACCACCCAACTTGTTATTCCTAGGATATATCAAAACCTATGATTGTCAATTGACATGCTTTATTTTTTTACTTAAACTTAATAACCGCGTTGATGTCAGCGTTTCAAATTTATGGTTATCAGTGTTATTCTTTAGTTTTCCCTTCTTCCATTCTTTGGAAGTATATTAAGATTAAAAAAATACACTCGAACTTCATATCAACTTGTAGTACATTGCTACCAAAAAAAATCTTTAAGTTGCATAATTTGCCATCGCGCGTTTCCATGGGTGCTCGTGATCGATTCCAGGAAAGAATGACAGACGTCATGCACGGTTTCCCCCATGGGCTAGTGGACCCATTTGGCTTTCCTTGGGATAGGGGGCCTAATGGGTGGCCCAACTTACCATTATAAAAAAAAAAAAAAAAGAACTTGTAGTACTTTGCTTTAGCTTTTTAGACATCCATAAACACCACTTATGTAAAATGGTCCAACTGATAGTAGCTAGTTAACAATATTTCGTATTCATTTATATAAATAAAATATATTCTAAATAGGCAGACAAATATACCTTACACATCTTTTTTTTTTTATTTTATTCGATAATTAGCGAGCAATAGCCCTAATTTATTCAACTCAAACAGTGCTCAAATAACACAATCCAAAGTTCTACAAAACGAGAAAAAATACGTATATATTTTAACGTCTTTCTCTCGTAATTTCCACAATTCCTATCAGATGGTACTTCTTCAACCGGTCTTCTCTAGTGTTGTATATGGTTGGGAATATGAGGTCCATGGTACAACAAGTCATGGATATATGCAAGGTGATTGGATTTATAACCGATTTACTAACTTGTAAGTGGCAATGACTGTGAACACACGTTAAACAAGGTAGTCTTAGAGTAGATATTCAATATATATGGTATGAAAAGATAGTTGGGAGAGTTACATTAGTAGTTTCAACTTACTGTATTTATTTATTTACTTTTACAATAGTAAGTAATCCATCCACTAGCCAATCACCGTTTACCTGAGTAGCAAGAGGTTCACCTCCTATCTCAAAAGTGTTTAGGGTTTCAATTCTAGGGGTGACATCTCCCCTTTGCGGGTATGAATGGGGGCCATCTTTAGGCCATTAGCACCCCATATTTCGTCCATACAGGCCTGTTGGGTTATAACCCTGAGATAAGGGCCCAATGAATTGAACTACTTGTCTATTTTTTTTAAAAAAAAAAATCAATCCACTCGCCTCTTCTATAAGGTATAAATTGAGTGGACTACCGAGTAAGGGAAGGAGTGTGTGTAACACGAAGTGTGAGATTAAAGTCATGTTCTTTCGCATTGTAAACTACATATAATCGTTTTTCAATTAATTAGGTCAAAAACCATAAACTACGTATCAATAAATACAAAGAGTTACAACAAAACCAACATAACAGCAAAAGGGGGAAAAAAAATAAACCTTAGCTAGCATAACAATGAATACAAAGGAACTCAAGATTAGGGCTGTCAAAAAACTATCCGACCCGAAAATCCTGTTCAGTCTGATCTGGAAAAAAGCGGGTTTGGTAATAGAATTTCCGTTCGAATTTTTACATTGACCGATTTGACCGAACATTCGAACACAATATTTTCCAATTTTCTATTGTCCGAACCCTGTTCAGACCCGAATTCATGATTGTCCGATTGTCCGACCCGGAAAAAGTTCCAAAAAATTGGGTATCGACCCAGACCTGAATTTTTGACAGCCCTACTCAAGAAAGTACGGTCTTTACCAACTCTCGCCAATTTTTTTTTTTTTTTTAATCTAAATCTACTTAAACATAACTCTAACTGTTCTGCTTCTAAAAAAACTCATTACATATATTTCTACCTATATATACCTAAAGTCTAAACCTGTCAACTTTTAATTTACTAACTTTCACGTACCCACTAAAAAATAGAGCTTTAATTTATACCTTGACGATGTGGATAGACCTCTGACTTCACAAAATTATGGTCACTGTAATTTATAGTTATGACTTATAACATGTGCGGTATTTAATAATTAATAAGGCATCGTTGATGCATGGTTGTTTCATTAGGATAATCTTGAGTTGGACTTTGACAAGGGTATTATTATCAAGTTAATTACTGTATTAACCTATCTAATCCAAAAAAAAAAAAAAAAACTGAGGTGTTGATGGTATTGGTAGTCCACATCTTGCTAAGGTGAGATTAGCGCTGGTAAAATTTCGTCCGACCCGAATTGTCCGATTCGGAAAAAATCGGGTTTGGACATAGATTTTTCGTCCGAATTTTGATATTGACCGAATTGAGCGAATATTAGGACATAAGATTTCTCTTTTTTCTATTGTCCGAACCCGATTTTTGCTTCTTCCGAATTGTCCGACCCGGTTCGACCTGAAATAAAACTGGGTCCGGACAAGAATTTCTCATCCAAATTTCGACGTTGTCCCAATTTGTCCGACCCGAATTTACCCGAACCCGAATTTTTGCCAGGACTAGGTGAGATCGGAAATCCCATGAATGCTTGACCGCAACTGGACGACTAAATTCCACTATCCTATTTCACTGGTGTTCATGTACTCATTATGTTCTAACACAACGATGATAATGACATGAATATTGATGACACATCAATTAGATTGTTACTTGTTAATAGACCTGTCAATTTGGGCGGGTGGGCGGGTTACGGATTGGTCAAAATATAGGTCAGATATATTTTAGTTTTGTCTCCACTCAACGGGATATGATTACGACCTTATCTGCTTTTCCTTGTAAAAAATTGTTTTTAAATACTATTTTTTATACAATATACATAATAAAATACAATTATCTTCAAGTAACGATATATTACTGTAAATGTTTCAACTTGAATTAGAAAAATAACATATGAATGAGTTGGGGGTAAAATCTAATAGCCATGAACTCCAACGAAAAGTCACAAAATCTAATAGATTTGAGCTTCAAAAATAAAATTTACGGATCAAACGGGTGGGTCGGGTTTGGTGCATTAATTTACGGAATTTTTGGGTTCGGGTCGAGAAAAACATGTTCAAAACCCAAAAAAATTTTCTGGGTTCGAGTCGGGTCAAAGATTAACAGGTCTGCTTGTCCATCCTACTAATGTTAACGGGCTTTAAGGCCCATACCCTTTGGGTAAAGTATGAAATAGTCTCGTATGGGCTTTAATTCAGCCCAGTGCAAGCCTATTGCTTTCAGTCCATCAACACAAACAGATTGACTGCTAAATTAGGGTTATTGACTATGAAGGGCGGCCCAGTGGCGGTATTTCCTTCAAGGTCTCCCCATGACCCCAAGGTCCTTATTTGTGTGCGGTTCTTTTTTTTGATTCAATATAAAAATCGGTTGGGTTTTCTTTAGTGTAAGAGGGTCCCAATTCAATTGAGACTGGACATGCCAAACACTGCAGAAGAAGAAGGAGAAATCGAAGAAGAAGAAGAAGAAGAAGAAGAAGAAAGAGGAAGAAGAAGAAATCGAAGAAGAAGAAGAAGAAAGAGAAAGAAGATGGTGATGGAGTTTTTGGTTTCTTTGTAATATTTTTCATTTTCACAGTAAAACTTCAACAATTTGTATAATTTTTGCATTTGGGAGTAAATTGCTCAGTTTTTGTTTCCTTGCACTTGTCTACGAATTAATAATGAATTATAATTTCACAAAATCTCTTCTTTTTTTTCTTCATGCTTGCTGCTTCTTCTTCTTGAATGCATAATGGTTCGTCATATATGTAAAACCTTGGATAACAATATAGTAAACATCGGATAACAATATAGTAAACCCTGAAAATTAATATGCGTTGAATATTAATATGGTAATCCATGTACATTGCATTAGTATGACAATCCATGTATAACACAACACCTTCAATCCATGGAATAAAACACGTTAAAGTTTTTAATACATAATAACCACCCACAATGCACTGTGTACATCCTTAGTCTACACAGTGCATTGTGGGTGGTTATTATGTATTAAAAACTTCAATATAGTAATCCTTGGTTATCAATATAGTAAACCAATGATGTACTCAGTGTATTGTTGGTGGTTATTATTTATTAAAAACTTTTAAAGTGTTTTATTCTATGGATTGAAGGTGTTGTATTATACAGGGATTGTCCTATTAATGCAATGTACATGGATTACCATATTAATATTCAAGGCATATTAATTTCCAGGGTTTACTATATTGTTATCCTAGGTTTACTATATTGTTATCCAAGGTCAACATATATGACGAACCATTATGCATTCATTCATTTATTCGAAGAAGAAGAAGAAGAAGAAGAAGAAGAAGAAGTCATGAAGAAAAAGAAGAAGAGATTTTGTGAAATTATAATTCATTATTCATTCGTAGACAAGTGCAAGGAAACAAATAATGAGCAATTTACTCCAAAATGCAAAAATTATACAAATTGTTGATGTTTTACTGTGAAAATGAAAAATACTACAAAGAAACCAAAAACTCTATCACCATCTTCTTTCTCTTTCTTCTTTGACTTCTTCTTCTTCTTCTTCTTCTTCTTCTTCTTCTTCTTCTGCTTTCTTCTTTGATTTCTTCTTCTTCCTTCTTTTTCTTCTTCTTCTTCTTCTTCTTCTTCTTCTTCTTCTTCTTCGATTTCTCCTTCTTCTTCTGCAGTGTTTGGCATGCCCAGTCTCAATTGAATTTGGACCCTCTTATACTATAATTTAAAAAAAAAAAACCCAACCGATTTTTACATTAAACCAAAAAAAACGCACACAAATAAGGACCTTGGGGTCATGGGGAGACCTTGAAGGAATTATAGCCACAGGCCGGGTCATCCTTCAACGTCAATAACCCGCTAAATTATTGTTGCAAATTTATTCCCTCTACTTCATCTGCTCATTTTCTTTCTTTTTCTTGCTAGGGTGTGTTAAAACTCAAAATTCATATTATTATTTCAACTCAAAATTCATATTTCAACTTTCTTAATCTATACTATTGGAATATAAAGTTTCAATCCAAAGCATGAACTTGAATTTTACTCTTAAGAATTATTGGTTTTAGCAACACAAAATGTCGACATAAGCTGCAACATATGTTATCCGATGAAAATATTTGAAGCTTATAATCCATCATTGATGTTTTTAAACTATCATATTATAAATTTCGATCCATACTGTTGAAATTGAATTAGTTAGTTTTAGCGGCGTTTTTGTTTTTTCAGAGATTATAGCTCGCTCAGTATTCGGGCCGGGTTGTCAAATAAAAAAACTTGGAGTTACAAATTCATATTTAAAGCTTCTGTAATGGACTCTACCATATTATAAAGTTTTTTAGATAACCGATCTAACAATAAAAATTAGAATTTATTTTTCTTTCTTGAAAAGGGAAAGTTGATTTCCTTCTATTAGAAAAAAATGATTTTCTTTGAAAATTATTGTTCCAATTCTTTTTATACCCAAAACTAAAAAATTTGAAATATATTTTTCTAGAAAATATTCTCCCCCCACTAAACAGACTAAGAAAAAGCATATTATATATTCTTAGACAAAAATCCCAGCAGTACTGTATAGTTTAAAATTGGCTTCAGACAAATCTCTTAAACTAAATTTATTCTGACTCTAAATTTCTTAAACTAAATTTGTTCTGACTCTAAAGGTATAACCTTAGCTAGCAACTTGATAAGCTACTGAGGTTATGTTCTTTGTAACTTACAAGGTAATTTATTCACAACATTTTTCTACTTTATTCTGACCTAATTTAACTTTTTCAATGTAAATTTAGAGTCACGAAATTTCTTATTTCTAAAACTTAAAAACTTTTCCACTTCTAAAACAACTCATTACTTATTTCTATCTACTTATATGTAAATTATCCAAATCTAACCAACCTTACTCACGAAATTTCTTCATACCAATCGGAGGAACAGGTCCTTACTTTTCATCCCGGTTAACAGGAATTAATCAAGATGCAAGAAAGAAAATTACTACTACAAAAGAGTACATGATCAAAAATTAAATCAAACTGATCACTAAGCTTCTTTTATGTGATGGGTAAAGTGTGGAAGTGGTATGATATGGTAAATTGTGCAAAGTGTGGTATGTAGTATATAATGTGATAGGTTGTGTTAAAATTTGTGGTAAGAATGTTTGATATGGTAGGTGATGTGAGAGAAAAATGAACAGTAGAGAGAAAAGTGAGGAGAGAGAAAATTATGGTTGTTATGACAAAATGTGTTATAGCATGGTAAGATTCGATAGTTTGCGGATAGTTTGGTAAATTGCGGTAAATGTGGTATGATACCATGAAAAAGAACAAGATCTCGGGGAGGAAAGGTTTAGATAATGATACAAAATGTTTTTCTGTCTATATATATGATTAACTTTGAACCTATTTACTGTTGAAGAAATGTGAATGGAACGATATGGATATGACTCGTAAATTGCGTACAATGAACATTTCTTAGAAGACCTTTGCTAGACTGCAAATGATCTTCGGGATGAGAAGTTAGCCTAGACAAGTATGAAATATCAGACCCCTTAATGTGAACAAAGCAACATAGGAGTGTTTGGCTATCAACTTATTGAGGTAACTTTTACTTTTTTGAACTTTGTTATTTGATCAAAGTCAAAAAGTTATCCGAGTGTTTGTAAAATAACTTTTCATATTAATTGTTTGGGTCCAATCAGTTAGTTCTCAAAAAATTACTTGAAGAAGTTGTTTGAAGTAGGTTTCCACAAGTAATTATTTTACCAAACACATTTATTGCAATAAGCTAACATAAACAGCTAATCCAAATAGCTATTAGCTAACATCTGGTTGCCAAACAGGCCCATAGTGTTGCAGTCAATGAGGTGTTTCATTGCATTGTGTTTGTTTGTCTCACCTTTACATAGATGAACAACCATGCTTGAAGCAACCAAGAACAATAATTAAATAGACATACTATGGCAATGAATAATTTGGTCGTGTCGGCGAGCACAATTTGGTCGTGTCCTGTGACACATTTGCAATTGGTCATCCGAAATCCCTTAAGATGTTTCGGGCTTGACACAGTCAGACCATATATGTCACCTACTCTGAGACGCAACCAAGAACAATACTTAAAATAGACATACTATGGCAATGAATAATTTGGTTGTATCGGTCTGCACAACTTGGTCATGTCTTGTGACACGTCTGTAATTGGCCATCCGAAAATCCCTTAAGATATTTTGGGCTTGAAACGGTCGTATCTAGTGACACAGTCGGACCATGTCACCTACTTTGAGACACGGTTTAAAATGTATTGTCGACCATGACGATTACTTTTAGACCCTAGAATCTTTCCTTAGCTAGAACTTAGGCAAGGCACACAAAACACGTTGGTTCTACTTGATGGAGCATTATCCTTTTTCCAAACTTAAAACTTGAAATTATCCAACATTTTCTGTGGCCATAACCATGGGTTATCATCACCGTTACTAGGAGACAAGTAGTCTTGAAAAAATGAAATATGCTCACATATTAGTGTTATTGGAAGCTAACAAAAAGCTAAGATTCGTATATTATTTTGTCCGCTTTTAGAGTTATTCGCGTTTGATGTAGAAAGTTGTAAATAGGATGTCTATAACCGTTAGGATTGAGATTCAGATATGAGACATTTTGTTGGAGATTGGATTCAGATTGAACCAAATCTAATATTGCAGCAGAAGCGAACAAAATAATTAATTTAGGGATGTAGGTATTGAGAAAATAAACAAGAACAATATATGGGTGATGAAGACAAAATTTTTACGTGGAAACCCAATGCGGGAAAAAAAACCACGGGATGCAAGATAAAAATCCACTATAATTGAGAGATAACAAAGGGTATCCCAAACAATTGTATAACACAACGAGATCAAAAAATGAAATATCTCAAACGGTTATAGTACGGCGGGCGTAGTAGACATACCTCCAAGGAAGGGTAGCGAGATATAAGAGAGATTACAATCTCATAATAAAAACTCTCAAAGTGGAATAGATAAAAGGGGATCTCACAAAGGTGTCATAGAGGCACATAATTTGGCCACACCAAACTAGATTGAATAACCTAGTACCTCCGTCCCAAAATGTCTGTCATTTGACTAAATTTTGACCATTGATTATTCACAAATTAAGAAAGATACTTTAGTGAAAATTACAATGACGATAATTTCATATGGTTATTCATTGTAATTTGAAAATAATCAATGGTCAAAATTTTGTCAAATGACAAATATTTTGGGACAAAGGTAATAATATTTATAGCAAAATCAAGTAGACATAGAATAGTCTTCTAGTCAAAATTAACTGCTTGGAGCCAAGCAGTATCAATAAAAAAATTAATTATTTATTTACAAACTTGAGTACGAATGAAATTGAGACACTACCCAAAATAACAATTAACTACATACATCATATCAACATGCAAGTTTACTCAAGCCAAAACTCACATATATATACAGTCTACATTGGTATAGGTCTATGTACTATTCCCTGTCAAACACGGAGTTTTGAAAATGAATATAATAATTAACTTTTTTCTACTTTCTAAACATCAAAATCTTACCACTAAAAATCCAATGACATCAAGGGAACTGTCGTAACATGACATGAATTTGTCATTATTAATGAAATTGCCAGTTAAAAGAGATGGATATATATATATATATATATATATATATATATATATATATATATATATATATATATATATGTAGCAATTCAATGGCATGACCTCAATCCAAACGAAATGTGTCTGAATACCAGCCACAATGGTTAGTTTACATTAGACATCACACATATAGCCTTTGGAGTTGCGAAATGCTATCTGTAAACTGTTTGATTGATTTGCTAATAAACTGACGAGTTTACCAAGTTAATTTCATTGTAATGTGACATTAATTAGGCCTCGTTCTTTTATACAATATTTTACCACAATTTATCATATTACTTAATATTCTTCCACATTTCATCACACTTTATCACAATTAATCATTACCATTTTATTTACTTAATTTTCTCCTCTATTTTTCTCATTATTCTCTCTTCTCACCCACCACATCAAACACACTTTCTACAAATTTTACCATACTATGTTACACCTTACATACCACACTTTCCAGTTTCCACAATTTCACTACACTACACCATTTTCTCATCTTACCAATCGCACAAAAAAAAAAACAAGGCTAATTATCATCCCTTCAATTTGTTATGAATTTTATGATCGGATAAAGATGAAACAATCAAGAAAATTAGAATGATATAAAGGAAAGATCAAACAAAGATAAAAAGAAGACGCAAAGTTTTACGTGGAAATCCAATAGGGAAAAAACCATGGACGGCAAAGGAGAAATAATCCACTAGTAAAAAGGAGATATTACAAGAGGAAAATTATAGACTCTCATAGACTTTCGCAACTTAGGGATGAATATAGTGAAAATGCTCTTGATACAAGTGTATAAGGTTTTGGTTGATTCTTTTTCTTGTCCTACTTGTTGCCAAGTACCTCACATTATAAATAGTAAAAATATAGTAGTTACAAAGCCATTGAAACGGCTAAGTTAAATGAGTAATCAATATATACTCAAGTAACTACCACAAGAGAAATATATAGAAACACGTGTAACTTTGTTGCATGTGAAAATAAATCACATGTGAAAATCTTTCTCAACTTGCTTGTAATTTGAAAGACATTTAATCAAGTCATTAGTATATTGTACGTCCATACCCATTTACGTTAAGTAACGGCCTAAGCATAATATTAATTTTGGACCATTGAACTCAACACAATTCATACTGATACATGGAAGGTTTGTGCATGTGGAGATTTCAAGTGGGTTTGTTGGTATTGTTGCTTGCTTTATGGCTTGACCAAGTCCTGTGCAATTATAGGGTAATTAGGGTTATAAGAAAAACACTTAAATAATAAAGTACCAAATGGAGAAGCACAAGCTAGCTCATTCTAATAAGTCTACGGTCAAAATTCATAACGCAAATGTTTTGAATTCACACCAAAACATTATAGTTTTTAAATTCAGTACACATGCACATTGATTTTTTGAGGTGAAAAAAAATTTTAATATTTCTAGAGAAATAAACATATATGGGAAAAAAAACTAATGCGTGCAGATTCAAATTCAAAATTAAGATTTAGATGATGATATGTGCCTTAAATTAAGATACTTTTTAAGTCACCTTTTTCTTTAAATTATTATTTATAATAATTTTTCCCACCAATTGTTTTTAGTAATTATGATTAATTATCAATCATAAAAAGTCAAATGGGTGTACCGCAAGACTCCATTCCGACCCGCTAATGCAGTGACAGGGCGTATGGGTGAGAATTAGGTGGGTATGGATGAACACGGTCCATATCCACGTTTTACCTAAAGATTATAAAACCCTACCCATAGGCCACCCTACCCATGCCTCTTAATACCTATATGGATATTACCCACATGGGTAATACCCACTTGGATATTACTTCCATGAATACCCATGGATATTCATGGGTCTTCCAACTATTCAACTAATTATTCTTATTTTGTATTTTAACGTTTTAGATAATAAATTTATATTTGGAGCTCAAAATTCATATTTGACCTTTTTTTTAATTTATCCTATCATATTATAAAGTTTCAATTTAAATCGTTAAAATTGAATTTTAATTTAAAGTTTCAGTTAGTTTTTGTGACAAAAAATGTCTATATATGTCACGATAAATGTTATCGAATAAAAAGAATTAGGAGCTCAAAATTCATATTTGATCTTTTTTAAATCAATACTATCGTATTACAAAGTTTTATGTCAAACCGATAAAGTTGAATTTTGCCTCAAATTTCAGTATATAAACAATACAACTCGATATGCATATAGTTAAAACATCAATGGATATATGGATACCCATGAATAATAGATACCCACACCAAATTATGGGTAACTCATACCCATCCTACCCATTACCCATCTCTAATGGGTTTTACCCGGCCACCTATTATGAGTGGGTAAGGGTGAGTACCCAATATATAGATATCAATTCCCACCCCTAACAGGGCGCAAGATCTCAACAACTCAAGGGTCCACTTTCCTCCGAAATTCCAGTAGCTAGCTAGCCGCCCCAGCTAAGCTCCGTGATCATCACAAAGTCGAACATCATCTCACCCATAGGGAAGTGAAACGAGTTGGTGGTATCCCATAAACGTTCCACCATGGCTCGATCAAAGATTCTTCTGCCGCGAGATCTCCAGGTATCCAAGCATACCAAGAAAGGTCCAAACCCTGCATTTTCTACAGTTGACCGGTAGAAAGCTCCTATCCGAGGATCCTTTGACAAGTCTACAGCACTCTACATGCTCCACATGTTTTGAAAGAGTCGTCCTTATCATTGACTGCACCAACGAATGTAAATAATACCTTAATTAATCAGAACAACTCCATCTATTAGACATATTTTATACACTTTTGAATAAATTTAAAATAACTAATAAATGAAAATATAATTTTATACAATTTATTATATAATATTATACTTATTCAACTTAGTCATGTAATTTTTAAATTTAATATATAACAATATAATTTTTATATTTAGATAAGATACTCTATATTTTTGTTAAGATTTTGTGGTGTGAAAGTGAGTTAAAGTTTGTTTAGATTCGTAGGCGCATGAGGTCACGTGCGGCAGTTGGCAACTAACTCCCAAATGGTCAGTCAGTCCGTCGGTCTGATTGAACCGGCTGGTAGAGCGGCCAGTCAAATTAACCCCTGCCCCTGCCCCACAACCATAACTATATTCCACGTGACATTTTATTTTTCATAAAAGAAAAATTGGATTCTAATAATCTCAACTTTCACTAATTGTATGATAATAATCTCTATTTTCACTTTGGATTTTGGTAGTCCAAAAAAAATGAAACTGGATTTTTGTGGGATATCATCGAGAGCATACCCTAAATATCATACATTTTGAGTTATATTTGATTCAAAATTTAGTATAACAGTTTACCACGGTTTTTAATGATTTTACAGTGTTTCTCCTAAATCTTTTCATTTTTTAACAATTTTTTCACTTTTATTCTTTTTAAAAAATGATAATAATTGCCCAGATTGTCAAAAAATAATTTGAAAATTCTTTTGGTAACTATACTTCATTACATTTTTTGGCGACAAGAATGAAAAAACAAAAATAATATAGGGCAGGAATGAAAAAAATAAAAAGAATATGGAGGTGGATTTGGTACCACTACAATCCAATTATTTCTTTATTTTTTGAACCACCAAATTCAAAATGAAAGTAGAAATTATTGTTATACAATTGGCGAAGTATGGACTAGTAGAATCCAATTTTCCTTTCATAAATTACGGTGATGAACCTAGTTAGATCCAACACATGCACTAAAATAAATCATTTTTTATGTGATTAAATTTGTGTAAAAAAAACTTGATAAATTTTAGAAATATCGATGAACTTCGCAATAAAGTCGATGAATTTACAATGAATTTTTATTATGATATTGACGAATTTTTTGTAAAATTCAATACTTTTATGGACCTAGGTAGGTACTCCAAGGTGTACCATATCAAATTTATTTATTTTTTTCTTTCTAAAAAATGTGCAAGGTTTGTAAAAGTTATGTATAAAACTCGTGTTTATATCATTTCTTGCTCCTTGTATATGAAAAAAAATCACCTTAATTTCACAAAAAATGCTTTAATATTTGATGTATAAGTAACCATGGCATAATAATCAATTAAATAACAACCCTTTGCGTAAGCATTATTTACAAATATAAAAGGATGCACGGCATCTTTTAATTAACATACTTGATTAGGTACTGTTTCTACTGTATACTTTTCATATCATCATTTTTTTCTTTAATTAAGTAATGCAATTTGAGAATTTTGAGCAGTTGTATATTGCTTTTCTTTCGCATTATTTACAGTATAAAATAATTATAGTTTTATCTATAGCTTCTAATTAGGCAAACGAAAATGATAATACACACGCTTGCATGAATGAATTTCATTATACAATACACACACAATTTACAAGTTCATTGTAAAATTAATTAAACAAACTTGAACACTCTCAACTTTTAAGGTCCTCTCCAATGTTCAACTTTTAGTGGGTTATTAATTCCTAATGGAAGTAAAATGTCTTCAACTGATGAAAATTGTGAGCAGGGCTAGCAAAAATCTCTCTCGATAATCTGGATTTGTCCGACCCATAAATAACTGGGTATAGTTATAGAATTTTGTCCAAATTTAGACACTAACTTATTTGACCAAAAATTCAAACACAATTTTTTTTTTCAAATTTTTATTATCTGGACCTACTGATCAATTTAGGCTCAAATTTATGTTTATCCTATTTATCCAACTCGGAAAATACACGATAAAAGATGATATCGGGCATCATTCGATTTGTCCGAACCCAAAACTACCCAGATCCGAACTTTTACTAACTCTAACTGTGGGATTGAATTGATAATGTTTGTCATGGATAATTTGTTACCTATCATTTACCTCGTTTTGTAAATTTACCTGGCTCAAAAAAAAACCTCACCTCCAATAATTGGGAGAATGAAGGCAGCAGATTAGCTGAAACTACAACTGACAAGTACTTGAATCTTATTTCCAGACACAAACTCTACTTTGCCTTGTACTCTCTCTCTCTCTCTCTCTTCATTTTTTTAACATCCAATTGTAGTATAAATATACATTCTAATGTAAATGCATATATATATATACGTACGTAGTTTACGTGTTGGGTACAAAAAGAATAATAATGGACTGAGGCCCTGTTCTTTTATACGGTATTTTCCGTAATGGTATAGTGAGGTGTGGTGGAATTGCAGTGAAATTGTGGTAGGCTATTGGTATGTGGGGTAGGTGAGGAGAGAGAATGTAAAAAGTAGAGGAGAAAAGTGAGGAGAGAGAAAAATAATGATTTGCGATAAAATGTGGTGGGTTGTGGCAAATTGCGGTAGGTTGTGGCACCGCAGTTTGCCAACCGTAGAAAAGACCAGAGGATAGAATGTTTTAGTTATTTTGGCGGGGAAAGGGGGAGGGATTATATGTCATCAAATTGAGAGCTTACTTGATCATCAAACTCATCTCATAACTACCTTTTCTGATCACCTGTAAGTCTCTCTCTCTCTCTCTCTCTCTCTCTCTCTCTCTCTCTCTCTCTCTCTCTCTCTCTCTCTCTCTCTCTCAACTTCCTCAAATTTATTTCTTCATTCTCTCTTAATTTCTTCTCTCTTCCTTTTTTTCTCTCTCTGAGTAATTCATCCATTCGTACACTCCTCCCTTCTTTCTTACCTTCAACATTTTGCTCCTTCAGGTCTAATTTTGTTGTAGCTTTTTTTTTCAAAAAAAAAAAAAGTTGAAAAAGATAACCTAAATAAAAAAAGAAAAAGAAAGAGGGAGAGAGAGAGAGAATTAATGGGAGCTCCAAATGGGAGCAGATTACAGCAGATGTTGCAGTCAGCTGTGCAAGCAGTTCAATGGACGTACAGCCTTTTCTGGAGATTCTGTCCTCAACAAGGGTATTTTCCTTTCATTTATTTATCATCCTCATCGCTTTTTCTTTTTCAAATCTTTCAAATTCATGTCTTTATGATTCATTTTTTTCATCTCCGTCTTTATGCTGCTTCTTTTTTTTTAATCTTAATTTTGCAATATTCGTGAAAGAAATGCTCTTAAATTCTTAGAGTTAGTGTACATATGTACATATGAAAGTTTATTTTCTATTAAAAAAAAATAGAAGCTAGGATGAGTTTTGCTAGAATTTGTTACTATGGTTCTTGCAATTTTTTCTTGATTGAAGACAATGTTTTCATGACACATTAATCTAGTGATAGAAAGTTTCTTTATCAATAATATTAAATAATTTTTTTTATTTTAGCCCAAGATAGTTTTTATGTGTCTTATCCTTTATCAAATTTGTATTTCTTATGATTTTTGACACTAAATTTTTTAATAGTATGTATTAATTATCAATTATAAGTAACCCCAGATGCGTAGGTCGTGTTAACGAACACAAATGATACCCTAATCGAACAAACCCCTTCCATTAAGCTTATTTTGAGTGTTTTTTTGAAATATAAAAAATAATGGATGAAAGTATAACTTTATGTAATTTAAATGTCATAATATAGTTATAAAATTCAATCATATCATTTAATCTCATTTTAATATACAATAATATAATTTTAATGATAAAGTAAGACACTTAATATGTGTCTTTCCCCAAGACTCCTATCATTTTAGTTTAAATTATACTTGGTCTTTATTTCCATTTAGTAATAGACTCGCTTTCGTTTGTCTTTATAACACATGGTTTCAATCAAATCATTTTCTTTAGTATTTACAACAATTCACTTGTTTGTATGGATAACATTTTAATTTGTGCATGGAATATCCATCACTCTCAATATCCAAACCAACACCAAACTAATTAATTTATCACATTATTTAAGATCACATCATATATATTATAGTGAATTTAATGATATTATTATTTCATGCATGAATTAGGGTGTTAGCATGGGACGATGGGTACTACAATGGCGCAATAAAGACGAGGAAGACGGTCCAACCAATGGAGGTAAGCGCCGAGGAGGCATCCCTTCAAAGGAGCCAACAATTAAGAGAGTTGTACGACTCGTTGTCCGCCGGAGAATCGAGCCAGCCACCGGCTCGCAGGCCGTGTGCCGCCTTATCGCCGGAGGACTTGACCGAGTCCGAGTGGTTCTATCTCATGTGTGTCTCTTTCTCCTTTCCTCCCGGGGTTGGGTAAGTCCACATACATATTCACGTTCTTTATTATTCTTTTTTTCGATTATTCAAAGTTTCAAACAGAGTTGAAGCTAACAATCCTATGTTTTGTACACTTCATGTAATGAAATGAGAGACTCATGCAAGCAAGAATTTAGGAAAATTTAAAGGAGCCAGCCTATAAGTACTCTCTTCGTTCCATATTAACTGTCGTTTTTGAAAATCATGCAGTTAAATTTCAAAAACTTCGACCATAAATTTCTCAATATATACAACGAGTTACTACATAAAATTAATACTAGTAAATTCGTAATAAAAAGATACAATCATAAAAGTATAATATTGCAATTGTTAATAACATATTATATAAGAAAATATCAATCAAAGAGTAACAATGGAAACCATAAAAATTAAAATTATGACAATTAATATAGAGCGGTGGGAATATTTAATTAATTAACTAAAACCCTAGCTATTAAGTAATTGAATCTATGTGCATGTTTACATCGATCTCCAATTAGCTACACGGCTATACCCTTTCTTTTCTTACCTCCTGTCTCTTTTTTACCACTTCTTCGTTGTTGATTGATTTTAATGCTTATATGCTCCACTATATAAAGTTACTCCATATATTGAAATCATTCTTTTTTACCGTGCATGCTTTCTTGGACGTTCAATAATGTCCCTTCATTCATAATAGGTGTATAACTAGCTAGGGTGAAATAAACCACTAGTACGTACATTAGTTTATACTATTGTACAAGTGATTATAATTGTTATCATATGCATTAGTTCGAGAGAATTAAATTGAAGAATATAATACTCCCTTCATTTCATATTAATTATCATTTTGTTGACTGTCACGATCTTCGATATCATTCTTTGATTATAATTTTTAAGTAAACTTACAGTCAAAAATTTTAATGTTTGACTGCATAATTTTTTAAAACGATAATTAATATGGAATGGAGAGAGTATTACAATCAATCATCTGAACACTTTTATCATGATGATTACTGTTTATAATTTTCTTACAGGCTTTCTATTAGGTATAGTAAGTTGCAATTTTATCGGCAAAAGAACCCTAACAATTGTAACTAAATTTCAGTAAAAGCAATCTCATATTCCTATAGAAAACGTTTTCTTGCTTGTTTTATGCAACAGAATTAGAAAAAGAGTACTTTTAAGAAAGGGTTATCTAAAAGTAGATCAAATAACAGCAACAATAGGGTAAAAAAACACGAAATTGGTATCAACTATATGCATGGTAATTAAGTTAAAGCTAAACTAGGGAAAAGAAAAAGAAAAGAAAAGCATTAGCTAGTATAGTTGTGTATGTAGTGATACGGGGGAGGGTGAATGATTGCTTTTGTAATTACTCTTAGGTGAGTGAGGCCTTCGGGAGATCTAGTGAAAATTCAATGCTTGCCCTAATTGTGCACAATGACAACTATTTGAGGCATGCACATTTCTCAACCATATTTCTATTATAAGTCACCATAATATAACATTATAACATACATGCATATAGAGTTGGTAAACTTTTGCCCCACTTGGAATATCTGAATTGTCCGACCCAGAAAAAAGCAGGTTTGGACATAGATTTTTCGTCCAAATTTCGATACTAACTTAATTCACCGAATATTCGGACATAAAATCTCTTTTTCTATTGTCCGAACCTAATTATAACCTGAATTTAGTTCCGTCCGGATTGTCCGACCCGGACCCGAAATCAAACCGGGGGTCCGGGCATGAATTTTTCATCTAAATTTTGACATCGTCCAAATTTATCCGACCCAAAATTTAATTTACTTGGACCCGAATATTTATCAGCGCTACATGCATTTACCAACATCTCTCATCCTCTCTCTCTCTCTCTTCCCCTAAGAGTCTATCATCTAAATAAGTCATACAGTTATTACTCCTTTTTTCTTTGGTGTGTAGTTGGACTTAGTTTTTGCTTGCATTTCAAGCTCACAATTACTCTCTCACTTCATCATTTAGAGAGAGATTGGAATTGGTAATAAGATGTTCTTTTTTTGGGAGAGAGAGGAGTGAGTAGTACAGTTTAGTGGGAAGACCAAAACCATGAACACTCTTTAAATACTTTGCCCTTTGAAGTCAGCTGAAATGGATAGGTGAGTAAACCTACCACTTTAAGCTACCGCTATTATTATACAACTAATTACACAACATCTTCCACCTTTGATTCATCTCTTCTCGTCCCTTTTCAACATTCATTCATGAAAAATACGTCCTTAATATATACCTACATTTCAACTTTCAAGGATTAGTACATAGATCGAGCAAGTATAATAAACATAAATATATATAACAACATAGTTTGACATTCAAGCCGTATAACACTTGGGCCACGTTATTTAGTGCTGTCGATGGAAAGTCGTGATGGCGCGGTGCGGTGAAATAATTGAAAAGTGTGGTAAAAGTGTGGCAAAATGTGGTGAGTTGTAGTAGTATGGTAGGTGAGGAGAAAGAATGTAAAAAGTAGAAGAGAAAAGTGAGGAGAGAAAAAAATAAGAAGATATATTGGTAATGATTATAATAATGTCTGGTGAAATGTGGAAAAATATTAAGTAGTACAGTGAGTTGTGGTACGGTATCACACCACATTGTATGAAAGAACAGGGCCTTACACTCTAAGTAAGGATTTAAGTTTGAGTCTTGCAAATAAAGAAAAGCCTGTGGCAAAGAGATCCACTTTTAATTCTGAGAGGATGGATGGAATAGTGTGATATGATGTAGAACAGTATATGAATTGAATAATTTTTTTATATTTTTTATTTATCATTTACTTTTTGAAGTTAATTTTTAATTAATAATTTTTCATATAAAATTTTTATAAAAATATATAATATTATTTTGATTTTAATAGTATTTTTTATTATAATTTAATGACATCAATTTTATAGGATGAATTATTATACAAATTAAAATACTAATAATTAAACTTCTTCTACACAGAAATTTGGACGATAGATAAAAAAGAATGGGTGACATTGAATTAATATTTGTTAGTTTAAAATATTTATTTGAGCATGCACACTTAAAACAGTTTTATAGGTACAAGTGCAACAAGTTGTATACAAGTGTTACTATTTTATTAGGAGTATTTATTTAAATTTTCCCTATAAGAAGGAAGCACAAGCATGTTCCAACTAATTAAAAGGGTGAATTAAGTTACGTAATCGACAATATAAGACATCATTCTTTTGTGCGTTGCGTTACGTTTAGTTGCATTGGAAATGGTTAAAAAGTGATGATAATTTGCGTTATGTTTGGGTGCGTTAACGCATAAAAAAAACGATGCCTAAATAGAATATATTTACAGTTGATTGCATGCATTGAATTACAGAGAGTAACCCTAACTTACTAGGGTTTGCAATATATATTGATTAGGTTACCGGGAAAGGCGTATGCAAAATGCCAGCATGTATGGCTCTCTGGTGCAAATGAGGTTGACAGCTCTCTATTTTCTAGAGCTATTCTTGCCAAGGTATCCCCTTCTCTATTAATTTTCCCTGTCTTTAATAATTACCACTATTCAGCCCCTTGAAAACAACTTAGCCCCGTTCTTTTATGTGGTAAAATCGTTTGCGGTTCCACATATCACCGTAAATTTTCATTTTTCACCATAGTTTACCATAACTTTTCATTTCCCTTTTTATTAAAAGTGAAAATCAAAATCAAAATTTTCACTTTATTTCCACCTACCATTATTTTTAAATTAAAATATATTAACTCACCTTCCATTATTTCCATCACAACTTTCCACATTCCACCACACCGCAACCATACCATAAAATAAAAAAAAAACAGGGCCTAAAACCCCATCTTTTTTTTATTTTATCTTAATTACTTTTGACTTTATTATAGATTTTCAACGTCCAATATTGTACCAAAAATGATTGCATTATATCATTATTTGATACGGATTAGTATTTTTCATAACGAATGTAACGATAACAATTTCATATAACATGTTACTATAAATGTTAAGAAATTAATAGTTAAAATTTTTATAATTTACACAAAATTTTGATAGATAAAAAGACCAAGAATGAGAGATTAATAAATAATAAGTACTCCAGTAATTCAATTATTGTGATATTGTGAAATATGATTGAAATCACAGTTTTCTTTTTGACTATATGAAGGAGGGTAAAATTGACGAGATATGCTTTTAAAAAGTCTTGTAAATTGGCATCTTTTTGACTATATAAGAAAGGAGGGTATTAGCAGTTTATCTCATTAATTCTAATCATCTTACCATTTAATTCATTCAATTTGATGAGGTAATACAACTTTTATAAGAGTGCAAAAAAGTCAATACAAGGAAAAACCCTAATGTTTAAAGGTTATTTTGATGTATCTCATCAAAATTAAAATAGTTAGGACATTATGTAAAGAAACAAAAATTGTTAATCGATTAGTCAATAGACAAATATATATATATATATATATATATATATATATATAATATAAATAGTTAAGGTTCTCACATAAACAGGGGAATATGCTCATTCTCAGTTTGTTTTATTTTTTTGGATGACGCCTGATTGTATTAACTTTGTTGTTGTTGCATGACTGTATTTCCACTTGTTCCAGAGTGCTCGCATACAGGTAATTAAATTCTTCATTCTCAATTATCTTTAATTTCTATATATCCTCCTTTAAACTTTTGAAGATTGCCACATTTGCATTGTCTAGTACTCCTTTCTTTTCATATCATCTGTCACTTTAACTAACTATTTTTTTAATAATATATGTTACCTTACAATTTTAATAATACATTAATTATTAATTTATCACACTAACCTTATTAAGTACATTTTTTCTTCAATTTTTTTTGTTTATTCACTTTTTTCTTTTTTATTCACCTCTTTTCTCATTTCCAAAATTGCAAATGAATGTAAATTGAAATTTTTCTTAGTTTTATGAATTATGCCATAAGTAACACATAATTCGCTAAGGAGGGATTAATTAACAAAAAGTAAATAATTAAATTAAATCTTAAACGGACTGGAATCATCTAATTAATAATCCTTTGCGCTTGCAGACTGTGGTATGCATTCCTCTCATGGGTGGCGTTGTTGAACTGGGCTTCACTGAAAAGGTAATTTTTAATTTTTTTTTTTTTTTTTTTTTTTTTGCAATAGGCAATTACATAACATGGGGCCAATGGGCCATGGGGAGGGGAATATTTGATATAATAGAATTTCAGTTTTTAGAAAAATATATCGATAGAGAGTAAGTAAAAAAATATATTAAAATTGTATGTATATATTATTCAAGGGTAATATCTGATAAACAAATTGAAAGTAAATCCGAGAAAATAAGAAATATGCATGCTAAACAACAGCAAGGACATAGTTGCATCGATATATTTTTTGAATCATCCACTGGAAACTTTAGCATTCCACGGAAATTATTGACATTTTAATTGAATGAACCTTATCCTTCAAATACACATTTCATACATGTTTTTTTGAATTTGAAAAATTATGCATAAAAAATATAATTTTATAAAATATTATATATTTTATTATACTTATACAACTAATTAATTATATCCTTCTGTTAAACTTAACAACAGTAAGACATAAAATACTTCAAAAATATTTTATAACAAAATTCTTACAATTTTCCCATACACATTTTACATTAACTATGTCCATAATTTAGATAGGCCGTGTTCTATACTGTGGTTGTGGCTGCGGTGTTTCTGGCGATCATGATTCTTGCCACCACATTTCACCACAAATCATTACTTTTTTCTCTCCTCACTTTTCTTTCTCCTCTACTTTTTACATTCTCTCTCCTCAGCTACCCCACATACCAATAACCTACCACAATTCCACCACACCCCACCACAATTACACCACACCTCACCGCGAAATACCGCAGTATAGAACACGGCCATAGTCGTAAAAGATTATTTTTTTAACTTAAACTGTAACAGACTAAGTAAAACTCTCATTATTCACTTTACTTGTTATCCATAGAATAGTCAGTTGCGAACGATTTATAAATAATCTTGGAACAATTAAAACTAATCTCTAAGTTGCAAATTTAAGAATACAATTGTTATATCCTATACTTCCATGTATTGTTAGAAAGAATTTCGGATTATTGATTTTTTTTGGTTGCATGTAACACGTGAACACATGCATAATACACGGCAGGTTCAAGAGGATCCTTCTATTATTCAACAAATCAAGGGATTTTTCATTGACCATCACCACCAACAGCCGCCAGTTGCGCCGCCAAAGCCGGCCCTGTCGGAGCACTCGACATCGAACCCGGCTGCCTCCTCATCCAACAACAACCGCTCCCACTTCGGCCCCGGTTTCGTCCCGTCCATCTTTGCCGGCGCCGCCAATCCGCCGGCCGCCGCCGGAGAAGAGGAAGACGATGACGAAGAGGAGGAAGACGACGAAGACGAGTCCGAGGCCGACACGGGCCGGGCCTCACTGGGCCAGGTGAATGCGGCCGGCCCGGTCCATGCTGACCAGCCCGAGCAGAGCGAGCTCATGCAGCTCGAGATGTCGGAGGACATCCGGGTCGGGTCGCCCGAGGACGCCTCCAACAGCCTCGACCCGGATTTCCACCACCGGCAGATGCTCCGAGTTGACTCGTTCCGGGGGGTTGAGTCGACCCGGAGATGGCCCGCTACTACGCACTTGCACCAGCACACTGATCAGGCGTTATTATTCAGCAGTAACGGCTTGCAGCTACCTAATTCAGGTCAGTATTAATCATGTTTTAATTATTGTCGGCCATTAATTTATTATTTGGGCATGCTTATTACTCCCTCTGTGTCATATTATTTACCTTTTAGTGGATTGATACAATTTTTAATGTCACTTGTTTATTGATAATTTTTTATATAATATTTTATTAATAAATATAATATTATATTTTTAGAATAGTATTTTTCTTTATAAATTTAATAGTAGTAATTTTATTTAACAAATCATTGACTACACAATTTCAAAGAGGACAAATGATATGAAACCTAACTTACCACTCTAAACAACAGATTTCGTATTATTTTTCCATATTCTATCAATGATACTAGTGAACACTTAACAATAACGGCGGTAGAAAATATAAGTTCTAAAAATGGAAGTGATGGTGTATTATTGAAGTAGGGAGTGACTACAGCAAATTGGGTGGTCAGGAATTAAATGTGAAGGGAAGAAAGTGGATTACTTGCAACAAAATGACAAAAGGAATTTTGTGAGAATTAAAGGGTTCGGTGCGTAACGACAATAAGGAATCTCCACACTTTAGTCTACTTTTTTTCTTTTTCTAATTTTATTTTTTTGGGACGTTTTTTACATATAAAAATAGAAGTTGATCTTTAAATTGGTTAAATCTTTTAAAGAGTTTGGGAGAAATTTGACTTAATTTATTCAAAATTATTCATATTTTTAATCTAAATGGGTCAAAGTGTGTGTAAAAAAACAATCATATTATCTTTCCCATCACATTATGCTGAAGATGTGCTAAGTGTTAACTTATGAGCCACCGAATTTCCACCCCTTTTAACAAAAGACCAAGCACAAGAGAAGAAGAAACTTGCAAAGTGTAAAATGTCTTTCATAAGAAAATCAAAAATCATTTCTGCTGAATCGATTATAAAAATAAAAAAATTCACTATTTGTAAAGAAATGGAGTGTGTAATGATAAAAGTAGTGTAGGTGGTAGTAGCCAAAGTGTATGCCAAATAAAAGGAAGTTTGAAGAATGGGATGTTAAGGATGGCGTGTAGCATGTTTGTGAAAAGTTAGTATTGCCATTAATGGAGGAGCGTGGAAGACAAATATGCAGGATTTGTGTTGGTTAAATGGAGCTAACTTGTGGAATGCAAGTCAACATAACAAAGAAAACCACCCAAAAAGACCTCATTCTAATTCAGTAATTCTTCCTTTCTCCAACCCATTTCACACAGTGCATTATTGGCTTATTGCAAATTTGCCATGCATCACAAGGCCTGTTATTTCTTGGATATGTTTAACTAGGTAATGGATGCTAAAAATAATATAAGTTAAAATTTAGTTTATTCAGAACAAAGTTGTAAGTTCGGATTATTTTTTCCAATGCCCCAAAATTTGGATTATATTTTCCAATTTCCCCAATTAATTAAGTAGTAAACATTCTCAAATTCATGAAACTAACTTTTAATATAATCACATGCAGTTCAATGCTATATCGTTTATCTGAGTTTGGTCTGGATAGACCCAACAATATGACACTAACCCAAATCTTCGGATTGGTAGGAGCACTTTTCCTTATGGATCGAAACATACGCGCCCACCAATTTGAACTATAAACCTAAACCAAAACCAAAATTATTATTTTGAAATCAGTTTTCATACGGTATAGGTTGCAAGTCAATCTACAAATGAGTCTATACTATATCCGCATTCCTCAATATGTGGCTATCTATCACTTTGTAATTTTTTGATTAATAACTTTCAAACATAAATATAATAATTTATAATATAAACTACCATCATTAAATTTAATAAAAAATCACTTTTACAAAATATTAACTTATGTTCTTTGCACATGTTGATATGCTTAATTATAAAAATGCTACCATAATAATCTAAATGTCTCATTAACTTAATAGTTTTCTTTTCCCTAAAAAAAATGCTACCATAATATTCTAAATGTCTCATTAACTTGATTATAAAAAATGTATTGACCAAACTTTCATACTTAAATAATACCGTTATTGTTGGTTATTTCAGGAGGAAGTGGAACTGGAATAGAAGAGGAGCTATCCCAAGAGGACACCCACTACGCCCAAACCGTTTCCATCATCCTCCAATTCCAATCCTCCACTCCGGCCACCTCCTACCTCTCCTACTCCCCCAACTCCGCCTTCTCACGGTGGTCCTCAACACCCGACCACCACCGCTGCCACCACCACCACCACCCGACTGAGGGGACCTCCCAGTGGCTCCTCAAATACATCCTCTTCACCGTCCCCTTCCTCCACACCAAGTCCACCACCAACACCACCGCAGCCGCCACCTTGCTCAGCCGGGACCCGCCTCGCGGGCCCCGTCCGGGCCGGGGCGGTGGTGGGACTCCCCAGGATGAGCTCTCGGCCAACCACGTGTTGGCCGAGCGCCGTCGCCGGGAGAAGCTCAACGAGCGGTTCATCATCCTCCGGTCGCTCGTCCCCTTCGTCACCAAGATGGACAAGGCGTCCATCCTCGGGGACACGATCGAGTACGTGAAGCAGCTGAGGAAGAAGATCCAGGACCTGGAGGCGCGTGAGAGGCAGATGGATGCTGAGCGCGTGAGGCTTGTAGAGGCTGCCAAGGGGGTCGACAAGAGGAAGGTCCGGGCGGTCGAGGGTGGCCGAGGCAGCGGCGGTGGTGGGCTCAGGGCGGCTCGCGCGGTGGAGCCGTCGACAGCACCGCCGGCAGGGGAGGTGGACATGCTGCAGGTGTCGATTATTGAGAGTGATGCCTTGGTGGAGCTACAGTGTCCCTACAAGGAAGGGCTGCTGCTGGATGTCATGCTTACTCTCAAAGAGATGCGCGTGGAGGTCACCACTGTTCAGTCTTCTTTCAATAATGGCTGGTTTCTGGCCGAGTTAAGGGCCAAGGTAATCTTTAATTCTTATGTAAAATTGTCTCACCATAAATTTATCATAAGAGGTATAATATTGTGGTAACTATTTATAAATATATGGTGATTAATAGTTTATTTAAGCTACAGAAAAAGTCATTTTGATATCACTTATTAATTATAGTAAAATATCAAAAAGGTTACCTGTAAAGAATCTGTCTCACAATAAATTTATAATGAACGAGTGTGACTGATGGATTTTGGTGTGGTTGTGTGTGAGCAGGTGAAGGAAAATGCGAATGGGAAGAAGGCGAGTATAGTTGAGGTGAAGAGGGCAATAAGTCAAGTGGTACCACACACTGAAGTTCTGTAGGCTATCGGACTAAATTAGACAAAGTATATAAGCTAATCAAGTATACACTTGGCAATGATTTTGTCTACCAATTCATCTTGATAAAGATTATGTAGATTAGACAACATTCATTCAGATACATGACAATATTATAATTTTAGTTCTCATAGCTTCGAATGTAACTCGTCTAGATTGCATCCATCATCCATGCATTGCAAAGGAGCAAAAGATGGCTTCAACTTTCAATTATGACATCACAACTTTCAGCATGAAATAAACTAATGTTCCAAAAGAGACAGTTCAACAGCTTCATGTATTTTGTGCCTATGAATATATGTTCATGAACTGAGCAGCCTAGGGGTGAGAAGGAAATATGCAAGGGGTACATCAAGTGAGGCTAGCTACTACTGACTTGAGTAGTGTTGCCTTACAAAGATGAAAACAACCAATATAGATGTTTGATAGGTAGTCATTCAGTATTAGGGCATACAGGTTGCTGCTGAGGTTTTGGAAGGCAGTCTGGACTCTGGACTCTGGGGTTGTTTGGAGCTTTTGAAATGCTTGTTGTCAGTCTATCAATCTTCAGGTGACGGATTACCTATTGCAAGGCCCTTGATTACATGTCGGCACTGAAACCTACACCGAGATAAAGATATTGAAAAGAACGATTACTGTATGTAAAGAAAATGTCAAAATAACAAATACTGTCTTGCAACAACCCAATACGACTGGGGTTGAACACTTGAATCGCCGTGGGCTCTCAGTGCGATGCTGTCAGTGATGGTGAATGACTATCGCGGAAAATGGAACTCAGTAGACAGTAGGACACTCTAATAAGGCAAAACGGTCGATTAACCAATTTTTAAGGCTGAGCACAATCTACATACCATATTTCATCGCTGGAATCACCTTCCTGCAAATTGAATCCTGCTGACGCATCAGAGACCAAAGATGTGCCCATCTCTTGGCAACAGTTTCTGGATCTCAGCTGTAACTTAAAAGGGATAATCTGCGAGAAAAGACACAGGACAAGGGATGCACAATAAACTCATTGGAACTTATGTGAACACAACAAATTATTGTCCTGGAACTGGAAGTATACTTAAGTTGCATCGTGTGATTCGCCAACCCAAACTTAACAGATGAACATGCAAGAATGACAACAAGAATTTCTACCCTCTATCCCAAACTATACGACTGTGCTGTTCTATACGACTCACATTTGAGCCTCAGCCTTGGCCATGCAATTTGGGAAGGAGGAAATTTTGGTGTTTCTCACAGGAGAATGATCGTGCTGACCCAACCTTTTCATGCAGCAACCATGCTATTTAATATTTATTGGCTCATTAAGGTTATAGGCAATGTCAACAATAGCATATGGAATGTGTACTAGTTTAAGAAATGCAGGATGTTGGCATCAAATAACCACATTCTCATCATCTCATAAGCAAATCGAGCAACTACCTTCTTTGAATACTGAAAATCACGCTTTGGAAGGAAATGCAGAGGCATGTTGAAAGATGTTGGAGCCCTGGCCAGCAGAAACAATTTGGAAGGACCTAAAGCATTGCAATTGTTATGACATAAGAGCATTGAACATAACCCAAGTAGAATCTTGAATACAAATGAGTTATTACCTGGATAAGAGGCAGATCCCACACCTTTCGAGATAAGTGCCCGTATAATCTATTCAAGAGAAGATGATTTAAGCCCAGGATAATATATGCTATCATCTAGTGCAAACAAGAGCAGAGCTACACCAACCTTTCTTGAAAGTGACTCTGTTGCTTTGCTTCTCGTCATATCTTCAGAAGCAAGAGGCTCCCTCACTCCATGAGGGAAGCAAATCTCATAAACGTGATGTGGCCGCCTTGGACTTGCTCCAAGAACAAGTGCTATGTGTTCCACGTTCGGAACCTCACGGATCATAAATTGCAAAGCAGTATGAATACCAGATATCGAACTCATCAATTTCTCCATTCTTCTAATTCCCATTTTGATTTCTCTCTTTTTCCCATTGTGCTTCCTTCTAGAGGCAGGATTGAGTTCACCTTGAGTAAGAATGTCATCCTATAAGCAAAAGGTTTTAATAGGGTATATCTCAAGCTGATAAAATGCAATCCACTCATCTCGGATAACATACCAACTCCCTGTACTCAGTTTGTAGGGAATTAAATTGAAGAGTCATATCCTGCAACAAACTGTTAAGGAAAGTCAGGTCCATCAAATACCCTCTCTTGAATCGAAAAACACAGCCACTATTCAACAAATAAAATTCTATGACAATTTCCTCCAAGTCTTTAGGAAATCCCGTACCCTACAAGCTACAGCACAAGTTTTTTAGATCCCTCTCTCTTACCACCATAGCCATACGGGCACTTTCCACAGCTCACATTCAAGTATACGAAACTGAAACACAATATCCATTTCTTGTCTCTTACAGAAACATTCATTGCACTGTTGCTTATTTCATTTCGAACGTACTTTTCGAAGCCACTCCAATACCATTACGCAACTAATCAGTCCGTGCGTTGAAGAAAAACAATGCAAATACTTGACATTCACTAAATAGGCAAGTAATCAGTATTTCCTTTTTCAGTTTCCAAATTGCTACTACTCTTTGGTGCCTATGGCTCAACATAAGACATCCCTTGAAGAGAATAGAACTCCGACCTTATCCATGCAGCCAGGGAAAAAAAGAAAACTAAACTACAGGAAATTGTACCTAAACCTATGCAATTTGGAAACCATAATAGGGGCTATAGTGATTACTAACTTGCAAACTTACTAAGAATTCACACACCTCCCATAAGTAATACTGTAAGTTAAAACTTAATACAACATGCTCCATACAAGAGTGTGAGTTCTCTATTAGTTTCTCCTAGTGTTAATTTTGCATCAAAATTAACACTTTCAATCTGTGCAGTTGAATTATAGTCCTCATAATTACAGTCCTAAACTAGGGCACATTGTTCCGTCCTTGATTTATGCAAGAGTGTGAGTTCTCTATTAGTTTCTCGTAGTGCTAATTTTGCATCAAAATTGACACTTTCAATCAGTACAGTCGAATTATAGTCCTCATAAATTCGAGAAAACCCCAGGAATAGCTAAAATTCGAAGCATGAAGAGCAAATAACACAAGCATGACAAAGGACCAGAAATCACCAAACCAAGCTCCTCAAAAGCCTCCGAATCCTAGTGATTCCATAACCAGAGGTTTCTGAGTTGAAAATCCAAGTTCGAACAGTGAAAAAGTATAAAAAGCAACACGAAAAATACAACGAATTGCAAGATCTAAAGTGAGAGAGAGAGATTACGAGGGAATTTGCTGGTGCATATAGAGAATGAAGGCCAAGACATCGGAGACGATGTGGAAAACGAGAGCAGCGTCAATGGAGGCGAAAGGCGCCTGAATTTGGAGGTCTTGAGGCACGGAATTCTCCGATTTTGTGTCTCTTCTCCTCATCTTCTCCATTGATGACGGAACTCCTCCTTTCTGCTCGGAGTGCTGGTTTTTTGATTTCTGGAAGTGGTTTTGGGACTTCTTTGATTTTCAAATCACATTTTGGCGGCGGGAACGGCGATGCAATTACGTTTCTTTCCTAGCACTGGCAAAAAAATTGTGGTTCGGGTCAATTTGGATTGGTAAATGTTAAAATTCAGATAAAAAAATTGATGTTTAGTCCGTTCTTTTCGAGAAAGGTGGGTTGGAAAATTTGGATAGGGCCTATCTTCACGTCGAAATCGGGTTCAGACAATAAAAAAAAAGAAATATTATATTTAAATATTCAATCGATATTAAAATTCAAACAAAGAATCTATATTCAAATCAAGTTTTTTTCGACCAAACAATTCGGATATTTCGAGTAAGGAAAAAATTTGTCAGCTCTATACTTCCTAGTTCCTTCCATGTCAACCACAAGGCAAGCCATAGTATCATAGTATTGGATTAATTGCAATAGTGTTCCATATTTTTGAAATGCAATTTGGGATTGTCTCTTTTATATCACTCATCATTCTTATTTTTTGTAATTTCATTTTATTTATTGTACAAGATTAGAAACTCATTCCCACTCATTTACTTTAAAATATTTATTTATGAGGTTCACTTTGTTTAAACATAAGTTTTCCTTTTTATTTGTGTAAATGACTGGCTACATAGACTTAAAAAAGAGAAAGTAAAATAATGGGGAGGTGGAGGTGGGTCAAGTGGGGAGTTCTCATATAAAAATGTCATTAAACTATGTAAAAATGGCAAAAATATCCCTCGAAAAAAAACATGTTATAAAACTGTCATTAAATTATGTTTATTGTGAAAAAATTGTCATTTGACCGGCTGAAAACTTGCTATAGGCGGTTTCACAGACCCCCAACCATCATCTTCCTCCTCAGGCCTCCCCCCACTCGAAAAAAACATGTTATAAAACTGCCATTAAATTATGTTTATTGTGACAAAATTGCCACTTGACCGGCTGAAAACTTGCTATAGGCGGTTTCACAGACCCTCACCCATCATCTTCCTCCTCAGGCCCCTCCCCCCCCCCCCCCCCTCCGATTCCTCTGCTTTGTCCACCATTATCACACCTTCTCCCTCTATGTTTAGCCTAAAAAATTAGGGTTTTTCATCTCCTTCTTAAATTGTTCGTTCAAAAAACCCTAATTCCTCACAAAAACCAACAATACCTCTAGAAATTTAACATCTATCGCAGATTAGGGTTTTGGCAGAAAAATACCTTCAAATTAGGTCACTCTTTGTGTCTTTCAATACCTCCATAAACCTTCTATGGGGTGAGAAATTTGATGGTTGTGTTGAATTTCATCTTTCATAGGTAGAAAAAATCGAATTTGAGGGGTGAAAGATGAACAATCAAGGCATAAAGTTGAGGAAGAAGAGGATGAAGGTTAATGAGGGAGCAGGGGAGAATTTGGGTTTTTTATTTTAATAATGTGATTAGTTAAGGTAATTGTTAGGTGAGATGTAATTAACCTGCTACTTTAGGTCACCAGTGATATCCAGCAGGTTAAAGTGACAATTTTGTCATGATAAACATGATTTAATGGCAGTTTTATAACATTTTTTTAGAGACATTTTTGTCATTTTTACATAATTTAATGGCATTTTATCCGAGAACTCCCCAAGTGGGCGATAGAACGCTACAGAATTCTTGAATTCTCTGCAATTTATTAGGTGCTCCTAGAGCATGTGCTCCAGATTTTACAATTGTTCACTCGTATGTATTAGGTTGTTCACTCTGATTATTATGATTTTTCACTCTGATTCACATGATTCTTCACTTGCAAATATCAGGAGCACATGCTCCAGGTGCATCTAATATATATTGTGAATTCTCACTTGTAAAAACAGTCCACGTCACTTGCTCTTAGTAAAGGTATAAATGAGCTGAAATTGTGATAATTTTAGCCTTTTAGGTGACTAATATTATATGTATCATTGCTAGATTTTTGTCACATTTTGCATTGAACTTTTTTACCACATTTTACATTTATCTATTATAATAAACATTGTTGCTTTCTAAGGGATAAAAAAATGTTGAAAATCAATGAGATAGAAAGTTTTATTTGAAAAGTGGTAATCATACAAGACAACAATTCATGTAAATCACATAATTACGTGTTTTGATTTTGTACTAGTACTAATATTTTGTTTTATTAATTCACATACACCTAAACACACCATTCATAAGCACACACAATAACTCCTGCAATACAACCTTTCAATCTTCGCAATCGATTTATCAAGAGGTACCCTTACTTAGAAGTTAGAAAGTCTTAAGACAAAGACGGTTTTAATAAGGCCCTAGGCAATGTTAGACTGCAATTTATTACATGCTCCTGGAGCACGTGCTCCAAATTCGATCTTTGTTCATTTTTAATAGCATAATTGTTCACTTATATTTATCTGTTGTTCACTTTTAATAGTATAATTGTTCACTCATACCTACCTTTTGTTCACTTCCAATAACATAATTGTTCACTCATACTTACCCGGAGCACATGCTCCAGGTGCATGTAAATTTATGAGTTGTTGTACGTAAAAGGTCTGCGAAGTTGCTTCCACATTTAGCAATTCTTCGCATCTATAGTTCAATGTTGTTGCCACCTAATTGCAGCACAAAAATCAGTGATATTTATAGTTTACAACAAGCCTACATTTCCTAAAGATTAAGAAGAACCCAAAACAACTTTCAGTAACAGTAACAATGTCCGTAACAAAATCGGTTGCCTAAATGGCAGGATAATTGATTCATCTTCTGGATTTCTTCGAAGTTTTACCACTTCTCTTGGTGCCCAAGTACTTCTCAATCTCCTCCTGATCTTCATCATCCATGCCTTTCCTTTTCTTTCCTCCGGACTCCTTCATTTTCTGCATTTGAGCAATCAGTAACCAATTATATTTTTTTCAACTTAGATTATGATGGACTAAAGTGAAATGTCTCATTAAAGCTCATCTGCTTCTTTTCCATGAAGCAGTAGGTAGCAAGCGATTTCTAAACCTTGGGCAAATTGAAACTAGACTCTCTAAATTGCAAAATTTAGGGTAAGATGGTTACATCCAACCCCTCTATACCCCACTTGGGAGAGATTTCGGAGTATTGGTATTGGTATTGGTTTTGGTTTTGGTTTTGGTTTTGGCTTCGGTTCAATCAATACCAAGGAAACAAATCAAATCAGGCATTTGGTTCATTCCTTTAGAAATAAGGGGGATAACACAAAAGAGCAACAGCGAAAGATCTCAATTTATTCAAATCCTAAGAAATAATAGTAGCTAAATCATACTCACCATCTGGGAAATTCTTTTGGCCTCAGTAACACGTTCCATCAGAAGAAGAGCTTCCTCCTCCTCAGCAGGAAACTGATCTAACCTCTTACCTGCATCCCAAATGGTGATTAAATTTTGAATGGGGGGATTCCATTTCAACCAAGAAGAAAAAAGAATGCTGTTTAAAGCTCACCTATCAGGTTCTCTATCTGTTTAAACCAAGAAACCTCATATTGGTTCACCAGTGAGACAGCAAGCCCAGACCTTCCAGCACGGGCAGTTCTTCCCACCCGATGTATATAATCCTGTGGCCCATTACGACATCAAGTAGTTAGAGGAAAAGCATGTCCACAGTCCTAACTCATATGGTCAATACACCACATCACAAAGCTCTGATGGCTGGTTCACGGGTCTTTTTACTCTGGCATGATAAAATGCGGATAATAACAACACCATCAACATTTTCGTTAACCCTAAAATGAAAATACACCCAAGACGGAACAAAGCTAACCTTAGAATTTGAGGGGATGTCATAATTTATGACCATGTCCACGGATGGAATGTCAAGACCTCTACTGGCAACATCAGTGGCAATCAAGATGTTACATTCCCCGGCTTTGAACTTATTCAGGGCGCCAAGTCGTTTAGCCTGTCACAGCCCCATGGCAAATTACATCAGAATCAAGGAGAAATAATGGGTGCGCAAAATGAAACAATGCCTAACAACTTCTACAAAAAAGAGCAAACAGAAAATTGAAAAGGCAGTAAGAAGAAAACCTGATTCATCTGCCCACTGATTGGAATAGCCCTAAAACCAAGGTTACGCAGCATCAGTGCTAAAAGGCGGGTTGCCTCACATGTTCGAGTGAAAACCATTGCTGTACTGGCAGCCTTCTCAGTTAGAACATACACAAGATAGCAATCCTGCAGAACATGGCCAAAATCAATATTAGAAATATTTGAAGTCAAATATAAAATAAAATAAAATAACAAAAAGAAAAATAATGTCGTCGGGCAGCAGGTAAATTATATTGATAAGAAAAAAGGGTCTATTGCAATAAGAAAAACCCCATCATGCACCAAAGATACATCCAGGAACAGGATATAGGTGTGCCAACAGGTACTAACCAATATCATTATCATCAGGTTTAGAACAGCTCTCATGGACTCCTTTCCTTAGCCCGACTTCCTACTTTGTGGTGTGTGTGTGTTTTCTTTTCTTTTTTTTTTTTTTGGGGGGGGGGGGGGTTAAGTGTGTTTTAGCAAACTCCTAAAGTTACCAAAGCAAAAAAGACACAAGTGTTTTCTAGCTTTCTAATGCAGTCCTCTCTCCAAGAAAGAACAACAAAGAGCCATTTCAGTCAAGCTAACCCCAGCGACCATAATTGAATGCTGCATACTTTTCAAGGCACAATTTGAATTGCAACATTGCCTCTAGCCCTCAACTCTAGAAGCAAGCCAACATGCCAAGGAATATGAGGATGTGTAACATACATGTTCAGAGGGAACCAGTCTGCTAATATCAGCCAATTTTCATCCAGGGAAATTTTCAAAGCCCATGTATGGGTGTATAAATTTGCCATATTTAAGCCAGAGGGAACCACAGTCCTCCGTACTACGGTGTTACATGTCTTAATAGTTCAGAGGGAGGCAAGTGTAAACATCAAAGGCTTTCATATCATAAATAGTAAAGAGTTGCATTCCAGTTGGTGGGGCTCCTGAGCCTATATACTTGTGGAACTAGCGGATTTCCAGATCCAGAAGCATTGATGATTGTTTTTCTTTTAAGTAATTAAAAGATATATTGATAGGACACCAAGAGGTTGCTGCCCATGTCCGTAACAGCTTTAATCTATGACTATGATTTGTGGTTTCCCATCCGATTAGTTGTTTGTTATCACTGATTCATGCATTCTGCTCACAATTTGTTGGATTGCTCGTGTAGCCCGAAATTGTATTGCTTAACTGAGTTAATTTTGCGCTGTGTGTAGGATTTTGGCAAATAGGCAATCTGAACTTCAGAAGGGGTGCATATTCAGATATGCTGTTTTTTCTGTTCCTGGATCGCTCTGGGCCTCTGGCAGGAAGCGAAAAAATTTTAGGCCATTGTTCTGACTATTTTTGCTTTATTGCATCTTGTTTTGATGTATTTTGTTGATTAGCTTCTCTTGCTTTGCTGTTATATTTGCTACTCTAACAAAGAAAAGCCATCCCATAGTGTGATATAAATGAAGCAAGGCACCTCAGCTTGGACCCTGGATCGGCCCACTTGACCGGTCTTTAACTCCAAATCTGGAATTTTCTCGGTCGGTCCGGTGACTACGGTCTAGGACCGAATGTTGATTGGTTCAGTCTTCGGTCCTCAATTTCCTTCTTCCTTGGTCTTCAGCCCTAGTCGATCAGGTCTTGAACCGATGACCAACTCTAGACCCCACTAGGATGACGTGTTTAATATTTAAGTTACACAAAAACATCCACAGGTTGTCTCAGTCAAGTATGAGAGGACCGCCATCAAGAGTTTCAAGATAGGAGCCAAAGTTTGTTAAGAGGGGAGCAATGATCACACAAGATCACCCCAGTAGCCTAAGGGATCAAACTAACATACCGCCTTGCAGCGCTTTGTGGTGACAACAGTCTTCCCGGTCTCCCAAGGCAGGAACAGATATAACACAGAATTGGATATGGGAGTTAAGGGCAGGACAAGCCAAGATTTTGTGATGCCCTGTCTGACCTAATAGACTAGGACAAGCAAAAACCTTGTGGCACCCTAAGTTTATTGTTGTGACTCCTACAACAAAGAAATCCAGAAGACCACCCAGCACATACATCCGAAGTCTTGCAAAGAAAGAAATTCAACCAACAAATGGAACAGGAGTTTAAATAATATGGCAACTCCAAAACTTAAATGTATAAATGGTGACAAACCTTATTTTTAGCAGGAATAAAAAGAAATTGCTGCTTCAGTGTGTCAACAGTTGAATACTTCGAAGCTGCTTCAAGCTGAAAAAAAAAATTATGTTGTCAAACAAAAAGGAGGGTAAATATGGCCTTTTTTTCATCTCAGAATCTCATAGTCATGTCTCACCTTTACAGGATTCCTCAAACATGCCCTTTGGAGTTTGCGAACCTGCAGACCACAAAAAACCATACGATCAAATGTTCAGTAAGTCAGTGATACATAGCAATGTAGCCTCGAGGTTATGTGAGAAATAACCTCCTTCAATCTACTTCCAAACATCAGACAATGGAAGACAAAAATTCGCGTGTACAAAAATTTGTGTGTGCACAGTAGACAATGGAAGGCCAAGAAAGGGTTGGTCCAACTTTCAAGCTAAATGGACTGACATCCACCGAATTTACGCAAAAACTTTGACCTTAAATGAAAACAACAGGATGACACTACAAAGCCATCAGCACACTGCAAACAATAGGCCAAATATCCAAATAAAAGTCAACTCTGACTAAAGAAACTCCCTGCCAGGATGAAAAAGGCTTCCAACATTGTTTAGTCCACACTACCTATGTATGTTCTTGATGTCCCACGTCCCAACCGCACACTTTAAAGAAAAAAGGGAAAGAAACAGAAGAAAGAAAGAAAGAAACTTTACACAAAGTCACATACCAAAGAAAAATGAATACAACAGTAGACAGCACCCCCCCCCCCCCCTTTTTTTTTCTCCGTTATTTTTCTGTGCTTACCTTTTTGGTCATGGTGGCAGAAAACAAATAAGTCCTTCTATCAAGAGGAATGACTTTCAGAATATCATCAAGTGCTTTTTCAAAATCATCATTCAATAACCTATCAGCCTCATCCAATACCTGCAAAACATATATGTATCTGCATGAGAAATTTGAAGGGGGTACATGCTATGGCACATCTTAATCATGATTTTGACTAGGAACAAATAATAACCAAAAGGGAGGGACTCCAGAACAGAGATTTAAATAAATCTAAATTCTTCAGCTCAAGCAACGTATGTAAACAGAAAGGATTCCCAAGACTGTTGATGGTAAACTACTCACTTGCCATCTTCCAGTTTGCGTTCAGGCTTTGGGGTTGGATAATGGGAGAAAGAGGAGCAGATAGGACATGAAAGGAAACAACTTTCAAGGCTATCCAGCACAAACTCAACAGAATCTTCAACAGGAACAAAATGTCACTTGGAATCCTACTTTCACCTCACCTAATTGGGTAGAACACTTAATGGATAAAATGAAACATGGACTGTAGCCAAATCTACATTCTAGAACCCAAAAAAATGCGAGACTTTCTGGAGATGGTGACCCAACAACACTTAAGCCTACAAATCCAACCTGCAGAACACTCATAAACTGATGCAGGTAGCACTGCTAGAGTAGAGGCATACGCAAATGAGATGCAAAAAAGAAAGGCAACCAAAATAACCAAATGTTAACCTACCAGATATTTCAGTGCACGAAGTGAAAACCCCTTGGTATTAGTCAAGTGATCCATAAGACGTCCAGGTGTACCAATCTACAAGGAAATAAAATTAATTGGTGATCAAGATGCTCAAAATACGTCGAACTGTACAAGCAAGACTAGTGAGCTACTTAGAATTTAGACATGTGACGCCATAACACGCCCCCTTTTAAACATCACAAATGGAAGGTCAGATTTAATATAAAAAAGCATGTGAAAACCTAAAGACATACCTTTTATTTTTGTTAGCCTTGATTAATTAAGTATGAGTTCCCTAACTTAACTCCAACACTTTTGTGTACAACCTCAAGCATAGGACCAGGCCTGGTTACCATTAAAACTTACAGAAACTACTGCTCGAATTTTTATGGCAAAACTCACCTGTAACCTCAAATCTGACCTGATCTACATTTGCTGCCCCAGAGATATGTGTAGGCTCATTGTGAGGTTTCATTGTATTTAAATTTTAGTCTTCAAATGGTAAAATAATAGGCATAGAAATATAAGTATATCACACAAAAGAGAGCAGGAGCTTACTATGATGTGAGGTCGTTTTGCAAGAGCAATCTGCTGCTGATTCATGTCTACTCCACCAACAAGCTTCAGAAGATACAATCTTGTCAACAACTCAGAATTTATGATTAAGGAAACCGTCAAAAAAAAACCTTAGAGAAAGTAGAATACAGAGAGGGAACTTGTACATAATGTAATCTGTATACTCATGAAAAGATAGAGCAGTAAGTTTATTTTTATTTTATTTTATTTTATTGGTGATAGAGCGGTAATTTTAACAAACAAAATTACTATTACGTCATTCAAACAGCTTACAACCAATAAAAAAAGGCAATACTTGCTGTTAACTTGTATATTCTTTTTGGTTTAAAGCATCATGATAATAAGCTGCCCAAGACGGATGCATGGCAATGTGGTATATGGGCAAAAAGGGAATGGTTCAGTGCAGATAGAAGCATACCACTGTAGTTCGGTGCAGATAGAAGCCAAAGTAAAAGAACAAGAAAATGAACAAGAATTGTTCAGCGCAGATAGAAGCATACCACTGCAGTTCTTAAACCAATATCAGCTCCCAAAGCTTCAAACTGCTCAGCAATTTGAATTGCAAGCTCCCTAAATGAAAACAGGACAATAAACTATCAGCAGCAGCACAATCTTAACTTCTTGGAATTGCACTACCCATTCTACATACAAAGAAAACAAAAAGATCGGCTAAAAGTTTCAAGACCTGAAAGCCAAAAGAATAAATATATGGTAAAACAAATATCACTATCCTAAAGCAATTCATAAATATCTACTTTATCGGCTTAAAGGTGCCTTAATTTACATTGCACCAGAATTTCTATTGAACCCTTGGCACAGAAAGCCCACTCAGTTCAGTCACCGTACTTGGAAGAAGAATTTGATGAAATTTAACCAGTAAATTACACATCATAGCAGTGAAATTACCCCAACTCCAGTCCACATGGACAAAGACATAAAGAAAAGGAACAAAAGTTAAATTCCACCGCAAAAAGTGAGCTATTTCCCGAAATCAATGACCTTTGTTCTTAAGATCAACTTACTACAGATAAGTATAACCAAACCAACCCAGCATTCTGTAAGCAACATAGATTCGGTGGATCATGTTTAATAAGTATAAGGAGGTGCCTAATTACTCCATTAACAAGGGTAAAGTTGCCAAATTTCCTAACTTGAATCCATTAGTATACTAGTACAAGGTAGCCACAATCCACCCCTAGAAAATGCATTCAAATGCCATAGACAATCAACACATTCATAAACTCCAAGTCCCCAAGAAGGACCCCCACAAATCCATCATACTTAGCATTTGAAAACCCAGCTCAGAAACAATCAATGACATTCATAGTAACAGAAAATTACCGTGTTGGCGAAAGCACACAACCGAAGAAAGGCGGATGCTGAGGAGAGTCCAGCAAAGCTTGGATGATAGGCAAAGCAAACGCCCCGGTTTTACCAGAACCAGTTTGAGCAAGCCCAATTATATCCTTCCCTGCAAATTTTTTCACACAAGTCAGCTAAAACTAGTAAACTACTCAAAAAAAAAAAAAAAGAGAGATATGATCTGCATAATACATTCGCAATGCCCAAAATCGAAGGAAAAGCAGCAGTATGCGTGAAAAAACATACCTTCAAGAGCATGAGGTAATGCTTCTGCTTGAATCTTGGTTGGGGCTTCCCACCCTAATTTGGCACAAGCTTCCACTAAGGGCTCACACACTCCCAACTCCTTGAATGATTTCACCTGTTCATGAGTTTCGTCCTCCATTTTCAAGCAATTAATAAATATGAAAGCGAGTTAGAGAGGGACGACGGCGTAAGACGGAGAAGTGGTGGTGGCGGTGGTGGTGACGGCGGCCGAAATGAGTGAGGTCGGCGGCGAAATTGAGGTTGAGTTTGTTGGCGGCGAACTTTCAGGTTTCTATGACCAAGGTTTAGGAAACGCGAGGGAGTCAAGTCGCTTGGCTGAAGATTTCGGGTCTGTTTGTATAAGAGTTCGGTTGGCCACAATGGACTGAAAAGTTTACGAGTTGTCTAAGTTGTCTCACAAAATCCTTTACACAAAAAAATAAATAAATGTTGAAATTTTCAATAAATTTTTTTATTAAAGATAAAATAGAAATAGTAGTTGTTGAAATTGTAAAAGAAATAAATAAAAATAGACAAAAAAACTATTGTGCCAAAAAAAAATTGAGATGAAGGTAGTATTGACTATTCGTCATGTTTTATATGAATTTTGATTGTGATTATCACGATCTCCAATATTAAACGATAATTTTTTAAATAATATATATTAGTAATTGTAATATTATGGCTTTGTTCTTTAATTAGGTTATTTTTAGGTTTGAATTGATAAATTTGGATAAATTATGATAGGTTAGGATAAGTTATAATGTTTTTTTTTGGGAACTTGTGTTTTTAGAGTGTATGTTTTTTTGGAAAATTGTGATAAGTTTGGATAAGTTATGATAAGTTGGTAGAATTATATCCAACATAACCAAAGAACAGGGCCTATATTCTATGATAATATTTTTTTGTTGTGAATTTAATGGTAATAGTAACGACTTAATGCATATATTGAAAATTTTGTGGTCAAACTTTTTGAGATTTGTCTGCACGATTTTCAAAGACGAAGATTACTATGAAACGGAATGAGTATTTTCCCCATATTTGGGAAAGTAAAATGGGTTAAATAGTGGAGACAAAGATGACTATTTTTCTTGATTAATTAATTTTCCTTATCCTCGAGGGTCATTTGGTGCCAAAACTTTTACAGAAAAGTTTGTTTCAACCAGATTCGTACTAGGTTTATGATTTCGAAGCTTGAACTTGAGAATCTCGTTGCCTCCCTTTCTTTGGAGGGTGAAGTCTTTGGTTTTGGTTGCTTGCCTTCTTTCAACAAGGCCTTTGAAATTTTAGTTGGTCTGAAAGAGTTGAGGGGTTTCAATGGGGGTTTGGTTAACTCGTGTTTTTTTTTTGGACTATCATCTCGCTAATGACGCCTATGCAGTAACCGGAAAGCTTAATAAGAATAGTCAAATATTGTCTCTTTTTACTGATAATTAGCCTTTTAATATGAGAAATACAAGGTTTAAAAGCTTATTTAATAGTTTCGGTAAGGTGGTTGATGCATATATTCCACAAAATTAGCAAAAATGGTAGAAAGTTTGGATTTGTGAGGTTTGCTAACAAGGAGGGAAGGAGAAAAGCTATTGAAAATATGAACTATGAGTTTGTTGATCTCCATAAGTTGTCTGTGACATGGGATGGGTTCCAAAAAAACCATCCTAGAAGGACTTCAGTTGTTGTTTCGAAGTTCAGAAAGGGGTTCCTAGGAAGATTGATGGTCGTGTTTCACTTGGTGGGATCAAATTGCCCAACACATCCCCTGTATGTGCAATTAATATTGGGTCGAAAATATCACTTTCGAAAATACTATTGTTATTGACTCTCTTGAGCCTTTGAGCGATGATTGCTCTAAGTCTAGTAAAGCCATTACAAGCCCCATTGAGATCTGCACTAACACTAAAGATGCCAACAAGCTAGCATACAAGGATGCTGTTTTGATTAGATCCCAATTCAATGGTGGGGAAGATAGCAATTAGGGGCTTACTCCAACAGTGATCGTACACTCCCCATTCTTTTATGCGTCTGGCAGGCTGCGGTGCCACGCTGCATTGTAACTTTCCATATTCCACCACAACACACCACAATCCACCACCGCCACAACCCACTACAATATACCTTTTATAATTTAATTATTTTTTTTATTCAAAGTTAAACTTTCCATATTCCACCACAACTTTTCCCAACCCACCACAATCCACCACATTTCCTCCACACCGCACCGCACCACACCGCAGCCAGCCGTATAAAAGAACGGGGCCTTAGTAGTTCAATTGGAGCATGTGTTGTTGACGATAACCTTGATTTAACTATAGATTTTGAAGACTCTTCTTCGGTGACTTATATGGTCGGGCCAGAGCCAGACGTAAAATGAAACAACGCATTATGATGAAATCCAAATGGCGGCTGATTATAGAAGTAACTTGTAAGGCCACCATCTCAAAGGACAAAAGAAAGAAAAAAACAAGTGGAAAATCGCAGTTAAATAGAGGGCTCGCTGAAGTATGTGGAAAACTCGTATGATAGAATGGTTGATGAGGCTCGTAGAACGACATAGATTGACTGTGACATTGATATCATTTGCGAAAATCAAGAGACTACGACAAATCTTTTCACAGAACAATGACAAGAAGATAGGAAGACAATTTGATGTATTAATCTTAGTTGTTGTTTTATTTGTTGCTGGTTGAGTGACTTTGTAAAATTTGTTCTTTAATTGCATTTATGGTGACCAAATTCAAAGCTTGCATTACATATACTATTTTTACTACTATTTACCTTAAGGGGCAAGATCCTTGGGCTATCCACAATGACATTCTAAAAAATGGAGAATACAAAGTACATAAATAGTAGATTCAATATTATTTTAATAGGTAGTGAGGAATGAGTATTGGTAAAGGTGGAGAATGAATTGAAGAATTGGATGGGGAATGAGCAATCCTATAATTATTAAAATAGTATAAGAAATAAAAAATATAACAAAATAAATCTTATTTAATGTTTTTCTCTCTCCTAATTCTCTTTATCTCTCTCCTCCCCTCCCTTTTTCTCTCTCCTCTCATACTTGGGGTCATCCAATAATGTATGGGCGTTCTTCTCCCCATTTCTTTTTTTATTTTTCCTTTTTATTTACACTCTGTCTCCTCCATACTTACTTAGTTACTCTAAAAGCATGTTATTGCCGATAGCCTTAAGTTCCTTATCCACAATAACACGATCAAATTTATTTTTTTTACCATTTAACTAAAACATAAATTGGTTTGTGAAATTCATGGATTAATTGGATTAGTTAGTTTTCTACCTAAATTTATCAAAATAAAAAAATTAATTCTCATATATTTAGGTAAATTTCACAAAAGTAATCAAAATTTATCAAAAAATACCAAAATTTAAATTTGATCCATAAATTTGACACACCTAAACCCCACAATTTTACCGATATTTACCATATCCAATATTTACCATACCCGTTATTTACCTCCCAACTTTATAGGCCCTAATTGGTGATCATCTTGCAGAGGTCCGGCCCAACAGTCATATCCTACATGAGATATTGACACACCTCTTTTGGCAACCGCCGCTCCAATTGGCGGCAAACAACCAGTCATGCCCTTTAAAACTGTCCCTAAACCCTTTCCTTAAACCCTTGATTTCTCGTCCCTCCACTATTCATCTTCTTCTTCTCTGTTACTGATAATATTAATAGTTAAGTTATGGAGGGCCGAGGTCACCGCCGCCCCCGCTTCCCTTCGCCGCCGCAACAACCGTCGCCCCAACAACCCCCGAACATGGACCCCAATCTCGCACTCCTTCAAAACCTCGGCTTATTACTTCAGAACAACCCCTTACTTCCCTTCAACACCCCCACCAACCCTTACTACTATCAAAACCCTAATTTCCCCAACCAAAACCCTAATTTCCCGATGCAAAACCCTTTCCCTTACAACGTTCAGAACCCCAATGTATCAACTGTTCAACAACAGCAGAGCACGACTCCTGCCCAGGTTCAGAACCCCGGCTCGTCTTCTTCTTCTGTGCAGCACAATGAGAAAACTCCTAACAAATTTGTGCAGAGACATCAGCAGCAGCAGCAGCAACCACAACAACAATGGCAGAATCCCAAGTTCCCTACTCAGCAAAGTCATGGGATGAAGAGTGATCGGAAGGAAACGATTGAGAAGATTGAGGCAGCTGTTGCTAGTGCAAAGCGTGAGATTGTTGCGGATGGGGATAATGTTTCGTTTTGGAAGGTTTCGCAATCGGCATTGATTAAATTGCAAGCTGAGTCTTGGGATTCGTTAGGATTCCAACCACAAGAGGTTCCTCTACTCCGTCATCTTATGCTTATTGAGGGCAAGGTAAGTAATTGTGACATATTCATATCTTTATCCATGTTCATAGATTTTGTAAGCAAGCAGGCTCTTTTACCATTCAAGCTAGCCTGTTACACTGAAGTAGAGTTCAGTGCTCCCGAGCAAGTTTATGTTATATCCATGGAAGGATATGTTTGCAATTTATTACATGTTCATGGAGTACTAGATTGTCACTATTAATAGCATAATTGTGCACTTTCACATACTCGGAGCACATACTCTCGAGAATTTGCATATAATATGTGCTCTGGTACATATAATATGTATCGGGATAATATGTATTGGGATATGTTATAGTCATACAGGTTTATTTTATGTTGTTGGTTATTGTTCAAAATATTTGCCAAGGCCACCTCAGCCTTGTTGTGGCCCTTGTACAAAAATAGTTTTGGGGTTGGCCTCTTGCTTATTTTTTCCCAATATTGTATAGATAAATGAGGAAGGGAGACAACTAAAACTTAATCATGTCACGCCTATATTCCTCAACTTATGAGTTATGTGATATATCCTTGGTAGTTGTCTATTGTCTCTGGAGCAAATTCAGTTTTGAACATCTTTTTCTTGTTGGCAGATCAATGCATTTATTCACTGTTACATAGCGGTTCAGAGGGTTACTACTTTGTTTGATTTGCAAGCTGCCATATGCAAGAATGAGGGTGTTGAGACGTTTGAAGAGCTTGAGTTGGGACTTTTTTTACGGCATCCACTAGTTGTTCACTATTTTTCTGTCAACAAAGATATGGCGGTAGTGCACAAGATAACAACTGAGGAAATAGTGTTGTACCTTTCTGAGTTCTGCAATTCTCGGAAGCGTAAGAATGTGAAAGTCGAGGAGTTCCTCGACTTCATTGCGAAAAAGTCTGAAGTCCCAAGCTGGCAACAACTTGGGGTGCGGATCCAGAGTCTTGGGTATGTAACTGTTCAATTTGCTGCTGTTTTCTGTTTCCATTTTTGTTTAAGGGGTTGTGTCACATCTAAGTTTTAGATATACATGTCAAACAAATTTTGTATGTACTTCAGGTGAACTGTTGAACAGCTGGTAACCTGCTCATTGTTGAGAAAACATGTTCACGAGTAAAGGTCTAGCTGTCTGACTGTTTGCCTTGAATGTCAGGCTATGTGCTGGGCTTGAAATGGAGCATTCTCAACTTGACCTAAATGTGGATTGACTAAACCTAAACTAGATTTGAGTTGCAATTCAATTCACCTGAACATTACACATCCCTTAATTAATGTCCACTAAAGCTGACTTAATTCACCAGTTCTAAAAGAGCTGGCGTGTTGGTTGATCTTGTGCGGTTAGCTTTACCCTGTAGCTGATCCTGGATTAGCACGATCCTAGTCTCCCAACTCCATGACCTTTCATATCATGTACTGGTTTCTGGCGTGTGTGTGTGTGTGTGTCTAGTAAAATTATACCTCAAGAGCATGATCTGTATTCTCATATGCACAGTGGTCAGATACTGGTCCACAGATTTGTTATTTCCTTTTTAGAATGGAAATTGGTAGTTCTGTTTGACCTGACTAGTATTCATAAACTTCAAAGCGCTGATACTGTTGTCCTTTTGGTTATGTATGTGAAGTTTGTGCTGAGTTTGGCACTTCATGAAACATTTTTGTTTCTTGTCTAGACTGCCTCCTTGGACACTGTCGGCATCAATGCTAAGTCACATCTCGTGATACTGTTGTCCTTTTGGTTATGTATGTGAAGTTTGTGCTGAGTTTGGCACTTCATGAAACATTTTTGTTTCTTGTCTAGACTGCCTCCTTGGATATAGAGGGTGCACAGATATGTTGGGAGCTTGGTGCCTATTGAATAATGACAAACACTAGATTACAGTCAAGTATTAGGAAACTCTTCCAAATAAAGTCAAACTTCTTTTAAATTATTTAAAAAAAATTCAAATTTCTTTTTACCATTTGAAACTGATGAATTTGAAATCAACTGAGAGTTGTGGTTTGACTGGTTAAATTTCAAAGATGTTATGATGGTTTCATTGAGACATCTTATTGTAGGATGGTTGTAGAAATTTAATGTTGAGACAGGCGTGGTGTGCATGATGCTATTGTAGATTTCTCTTGCTTTAACGCCCATTAGACTCTTTTGCTGCCTTCTAATCTAGACCTCAGTCAAACTAAATCATTGGAAGCAAGTGCTGCTGTGCTAACGACTAGCAATGATGGCATGCTTCCACTCCTACCTTGTTTTGTTTTAAATTTATCTTAGTTCAAAGTTCAAATCTTGTTTAACTTCATATTTCTAGTGTTTTGCTCCATATACCTTGCGTGCCATTTCTTACATAACGCTTTTGTGAGGATCTAGGTAAGACATCAAATAACTCATGAGTGCTGCATTAGGAAAGTTAAACTTGGAGTGCAGTTGCAGTAGTTTTTATTAGGTTTTGATTAGAGAGTTTGGGAACATTAGGAGATGCAACCTGGATGGTTTTGGCCGATTGGGGGAGGATTCTGTTGTACCATTACAGTTTAGACAGTTAGAAGCTTGGCTTTACTCTTGACGGGATGCTAAGTATATCTTGGGTGTAGTGTAACAAAGAATTAGTGGCGTTTCTTAAATGTGAGTTATCATTTTTGATAAAAGTTACAGTGCCAATTATGCAACTGGGTGCTTCAACTGAGATGCAAGAATCCAATTAAATCAGTTCAAGTAAAATTTTAAAAAAAAATGTTCAAGAAATAGAGCTTATGTGTGGGATGTTGCTGTGTTGTTGATGTCCCTTTTGTCGTTCAAGCAAGAAACCAAAGAAAGTAGCTCAATGTATGCAATGTGAATTGTTTTCTTCATTTCTATAAGAAATTGAAAGGAAACAAGCATTAGTTGTGGTGTGAGGGATTTTCCAGTTGTCATTGCTGGGTTTATCAGTCAAATGTGTTGAATACTTGAACTAAATGTTCAGCTATGGGGATTCCTCATAGGGACATTCTACTGAGAAGGCTTTGAGACGAAAGATGGTGGAGGGGAAATCTTCCTCCTGAAAATACACAGTAGCGGAATCTAAATGCCACATTTCATAGACTGTTGACACCTTTTGGTTTATTTGGGCTCTTCTTATGTGAGAGTTATTGGTTTATTTTGGATATCAATTCATGAAATTCTTATCTTTTAACTGTTGGCATGTTATTTTAGGATGTACATTGCTCTTCTTCGGGAAACCCATTCCTCAAAAGACCTTGTATTGAAGAAGTGTATGGAGACTGTGAAAGATAAATGCAGTATGCCTAAGAAGAAAAGGCCCCTTTTCTCTTTGGAGAAGAAGCAGTATGATGAACGTTTTAGTGCTATAACTGAGCGTATCACATCCTTTGCTTCTGTTAACAAGGACTTTTCTGGCAAGCACATAAGATTTGCTTCATCGAGTTCTGAGGATGATGGTGCAACAGATAGTTCTGATAGTGGAGAAAGAGGGGAGACCAATGACACAGGCAAGCACTGTCGATTGGCATCGGGAAAGAGCAAAAGTGGAGATAAGGTGAGTAGCTGCCCATATCCATCAGTAGCTGAAGAGATGCAAAGGTTGGGTTTGAGAGGAGAAACATATGAGTATTCTTCTCCAACCAGGCAGAGCTTATCATCTAGTCAGACAGGGGAGCCTGTAAAAAAGAAAAGGAAATTAAAACGTCAGAGCCAAGAAGAGGCCAACAATAAGAGTTCTCTTATCAAGCACAGGGATACTCAGACAGGAGAGAAACTGGAACAAACAAATGTTGATATTTCTCTTGCGAATGATTCTATTAGGATGTTCATCACAACCTGGAAGGACGCTTGTCGAGAGCTCACTGCTACGGAGGTATGGCTGTGCCTATAATTCTTCCTGGAAAATTCTGGATATTTAATTGCTCTGTGTTGGTTGAGCAAATGTTCACTTGTCTGTTCACCCTTTCTGAAATTTGTTTTCCTGTTCCTTCGTTCTTTTAAAGTCTTTTAATCATTTTCAATTGAATGTTCAAAGTGTCCTAAAAGAATATTAGTATGCTCAAATGCTGACATTTGCTATTACATTAGAAAGAAAATATGTGCATATTCCTAGCAAAAGAAAGTAGGTTGCAATGTTGCATATAGGAATCTAGTTCCATTCTGTATCCCTGTGTGTGAAGTAACTAATAAGTTGTTGCGTCCAGAACCAATTTTGAAATAAGTTGTTGCATCTAAAAAAAGTAATTGCACATGTTGTTTGCCCCTGAACATATAAGCATGTAGTTTTCAAATTTGACACGCCTCATACACTTGTATTGCTCTAGTCCCATTTGAGATTGAGCTTGTCATGTGAGATGTTATAAACATTTTTTGTTTTCCAAATGGCAACTCATGCCAACCCAAGCCAAGGGACACCTTGTTTCCAGAGGCCCAACTTAATTGGTAATTTAGGAGTAGCCTCACCTCTGAATTTCAGGTCGGTCATAACTATTCATTGCCTCGGCAGAGGATGTTTTGAAGTGTTTTGGTTTAGTACTCTAATCCTGCTCTTTGTTGGGATTTAAGTCTGATTTTTGTACTATTATTTGCTACTTTTTTAATGGATAATAAAAAAGTTTTATTAATAGACACCAAGGGGATTCCACCAATTTATAAAAGACGACGATCTCAAAGTCTCATGCCCTTAAACTCTACAAAATCTTATCAGCAAAATATAATGAAGTGACACTGACTATAAAAGATTCTCACAAAATAAAATCTAAAGACCTAAAGGGTTCTAGCTTTGGCCCCAAAACTCCTTGAGTTTCCCTCATTCCAAATGCACCACTAAGTTGCCAAAGGTATCAATTTCCACACATTTAGAATCCAGCTCTTCTTAAATCATTTTTTATAGGAAAAAAATATGTATTAATAATAGGATTAAAAGAACTGATGCTAAACTAGCACCATACAAATTACAAAGTTATGTACCTCCAAAAAAGAAATTGTCGACAAAATCTATCACATCAAAATTGGAAGAGCTAAACTTCCCATTCACCCAAAAGAAGAGAGACTTGACAAAATTGTCTTTCTCTGAAGAGAGATTTCAACCCCCTCAAGAACCCTTCGATTCCTTCCTTTCCAAACTACCGAAAAAATCACATGTGGTATAACAAATGCCTTCTTCTTGGGTTTCCTGCTAAAGAAACTCTCACACGATAGGAGATGACTCCTAATTGAATTGGAAGCAACCCAAAAAACACCAAGACAACCGAAAGCTAAAGCCCGAAGAGACCTAGTGAATTCACAATGAAGCAATAGATGATTAGGCGATTCAAGTCACTCTTGCACATGCTAAACCTATTAGCCATAATCTTCCCTCTTAAATCATTTTCTCTAGGTCATTGGAACATCTCTTAACTGTTAGCTTGTACCTAACCTTGGCCAAAGAATATAATGAATGCCATAAAGTCGAAACCCATTGGTAATAGATACCAAGGTGGTTAATGGACTTTTCCTTCCCAAAACACACAACTTCTACTGCCCAAGTTAAAATTTCTTCTTTTGTGCATATCTTAGGTGAGAGTATTTCCTTTGATAGCCGCCCAAGCAAGAATGCATGCTTTGGTTAAGGCTTTAGACTCTCGTACAGCCTGGATTGCAACACCAAGTCACCAACTAGGGCGAGCTCCTTAAACCTCTCCTTACATTAACTCTTCATTGTGAACTGCTAACTTGTGTGAAGAGGCCAAATACCATCAAGAGCAACATAAAAATAGCAAGCAAAGGCAATAAGTTAAACATACTCAATCATTTGGGTTGGGTTTCTCTCTCTCTCTCTCTCTCTCTCTCTCTCTCTCTCTCTCCCCCCCCGATAGGAAAAAAAGAGCATCATTTAAAAATAGCAAGCCAACAAGTTCAATACTCTCCTTTCCCAATCATTTGGGTTTCTCTCTACCCCCCGGCGAGGGAAAAAATATATACTAATCGTAGCATTAAAAGGTGAGTTGCTCAACCTGTGTTTTGCAAAGTTATGTATATATGAAACTCATAGCATCCACAAATTTTACCACATCAAGAGAGGAAGAGCTGAACTTCCTGCTGACCCTAAGGTAGAGAGACTTGATGAACTTATCTTTTAAGTGTCAAAGTGGATTTTCTACTCCCTCGAAAAACCTTTTGGTTCCTTTCTCTCCAAATACTCCATAAAATGACACTAGATATGACCAAGGCAATCTTCTTTGGTTTCTTGCTGAAGAAGCCCTCCCAAGCAAGAAGATGAAACCTAAGTCCTAACTGAGGATACAACCTCCACCCAGGAAACCAGAAGCTAAATCCCAAAGGGATCTATCAAAGTCATAAAAGATGATCCCTGATTCAAGATCTGTCTTGCACATACACATCCTATTAACTAAAGATTTTCCCATTTTTAAAAATAATTGCATTAGAGTGAAACACCACCACTGCATGCAAATGTTTTTTAAAATTTTATTTTTGTGGAGTGGGTCTTAGAAATTGTGATGCTTGTTGAGGATGAAGGGAGTTAAATAGATTTGACATCTGTGGCCAGAGCCAAGCTTAAGCGAAGATTTTCTATACGAAACGTCTTAGGTCTACAAATTTTCCATGCAACAGCCAACATAAGTTATGGGGTGCTCCTCGCAAACAAATTTTCCTAGGTATGTGTCAGCTAGGACACCTTGTATGTTATGAGGTTTTCTTCTTGGAGATCCAGTCTGGAATTTGATTAATGCTTAAGCATATATTGAATGAATCAACCTACTTATGGTTTTTCACATCAATATCAACTTCAGAGGGAGCCGGTGAAGATGCAAAATTTGTAATTAGAAAATTATTGGGTGTAATTGAGTTTGTTGATGATTGTTTTTGGGGTTACGGTTAGTTTTGGTTGGATGCTTGCTTAGCAATGATTGCTTTTGAGAGCCTACCCATCAATCGAATTTTATTGTCTTGGTGCAGGTTTTTGAAAACATGCTGGACTTCTACGGCATGTCTGCACGGCAAAGAAAGAGATTAAGAGCAGCATTCTCATCATATCCACTTGTTGGACTGCTGAATGTTGCGGTTAGTTCATATTTGCTTTTGTCATATCCTATAAACATCATCCTGATCTCATACATAACTTGCAGAGTTTGTCTGATATGTCCAAATATGGATGGGTGCTGCTGGATAAATGAGTATGATCAACCCCCTTTCCTCTTCTTTTCATTTTGGTCATTTGGTGTTGGTGGTGCCCGGGGGGGGGGGGGGGTTGTGCCGGTTTTGTGCTTTTTTTTTCCTTTTTCCATGAGCTGGATTGCTTATTATGTGATTTGGCTTCCTGATTAGAAGTTAATGAGATTCAGGATGATAAACTATGATAGATCAACTATACAGCAGCTAAATCTTTGCAGAGATACCTCTTACTATTGGGGCTGTCTTACTGCGATTCTATCGTGTATTTGCAACTTCTGATGTTATATGTCAGCTCAGAAGGCCCTTGTGACAATGAACTTTGGTTTGCCTTCAGTTTTGCATAATTTGTTCTTTGTTGTCTTTGACTCCTGATGACCACTATGCGTTCCTAGTGCTTGCATGTTGCTTATAGTTAGATGAAAATAATGATATGATCCATTGGACTCCAATTTGGAGTCCATATTTTATTGGTCTCTTACCAAAATAAAAATAATAATGAAGTCTACATTTTAGCGACTGATCTAGTCCATCCACCTCGTGCTCTCCTGTCCCTGAGATGCCTTCCATATCTACACAGACTACACCTAACCATGCGTTCCCTGGCATGGATTAGATGGTGCTGGATAGTGGTCAAACTTTGTTCCTTTCTCTCATTTGCATTATTTTTGTCACGCGCTTCCTCTCCATGAACTTCAGTTCATGGGTGACAAGCTGCCTGCATATGGATCCCCCAGACTGCGCTCAAACGTGATTAGCCTGGATGTTTGTTATTGTTGTTATTGTTACTGTTGTCACGTGCTTGTGGGTGGTCAAATGAGTTTGCTGAGGGTTTACCGGGAAATGGCTAGCCTAATTACATTCAAAATTTCCGTGGAGACTTTATGTATGAAGTGCTGGAGCCCTAATTTGCTAAACTACTGGCTTTATAAAGGCTAGCAGTTAGCTAGAGGTTGGTCAGGATTGCTGGAGCCCTAATTTGTAAAAAGGGTTGATGGAGGCTGGGAATCATGGTGAGGATTGGTGTGGTAGTGACAACTTGAGAATCTGATATCGTGGACAGGAGATGGCTCTGAAGCTCATTCTGCACTCTCGTTCAATGTGTCTGAAGATATAATTTGCCTGTGCATTACTTGCCAACATGTGGCACATTTAGCAAACATATCTATAATTGCCACAATGTTTTGTTTCTGTGTGGTTCATGGGTTGATCCCAAAATAGAATGAGGAGTTGTTTACATATTTGAGCTTAACTGGCCAATTTCGGTTGCCGTTTTCTATTGCCTGCTACTTGTTTGGTAAATATGATTTTCCTCAATTGGTTTTGCGTCTTCTGTCTTATCTGGCCTTCTTTTTGTTTGCTGATCTTGGTAGAGGTTTTTGAAGCCATTTATTTGATCCGAAAACGACAGTAAAGGACAAGACATACTCATTATCTGGGATATTCAGGTGGTATGTACTCAAACCTCCCAACAAACTGGATGTACCTCCACTGGGGTAACTGTCGTCATTTGGATAGGAATGGGCAAGTTGCTGTTGTTAGATGTCAGTAATAATGTCCAAAACAATATGAGTAAAAGCTAAGCAGTCTTTTGGGAATGAGGGTATAGATGTGGGAGAGCCCCAGGATGTGTACCGATGATTTTAATTTATGGGTGAGGTCTAATATCAATTGTGTCTCATTTCTGGTTATATATTATTGATCGATGGGAGCATTCAGATATGTACATACTTACCTGCACAGATGTATGGCACATATTCATCCATTAAAAGTTCTCCCTTGACTATGTTGCAGGTGACATCAATTAAGAATGGGATGTGGGATAGCATGTATGATACATTCCAGTTCATGGGTGAACTAGGTCAGGCACACCAACGCACTGATGAGCATACAGAGTATGAAAGCATTGACGTTGAACCTGTTGAGAAGCATCAAAACCTCCAGAATAAGGGAGCCTTAAAACCTATTCCATGTAAGTTTGACTTATTTGGAATCAGCTTGTTCTTTCTTTGTGATCATTATTAGCCTGATTCGAATCAAATGCTTTGTGTAGATTCTTAAATCAAATCATTCTAAACTTTTAGTGTATGCGATTTGATTGCTTTTAATACCACCTGATTTGTCTTTAATGTTTGTTAAGATTAGTTTTTATGGATATGTTCCATTTCTCGTGCTTATTTTATCTCTATTCTAGGCCATTGCCCTTAGCAGTTTGTCCCAATGAAGTTTTTTCAATCCCTTCGAGACATATCTCTGTAACTTCTGGGTCATTAGGAAATGCCTCTTATACTTGTTGTTGTAGGCCTGGCTGTCTGCTATTGCTACACACATTAGGATCTCTTGAGGTATTACTTCCCTTCGATTTGCTTTTTGGCCTCTTTTCGGTGCCTGGATAGTAGAAAGGTCCAAAACTTGTCAGTGACATTTCCTACATCTTAACTTCCATAGGCTCCATAGGGGGTGGTGGTTGTTGATGTTGGGTGGGAACTCCAATTTTCGGTACTAACAAAATTGGAAATTTGTGGCCCATAAATTCCTCCCATCTGATGTTTAAGGTTGGCATCACTAGCGTCCCATTTGTGGCCCATAAATTCCTCCCAACTAAGGGGAATTTGTTCTTTAGGAGATTTTGCACCTGCTATAAACTGATCCTCATCCCCGAGATTGGGCCAAAATTTGAAGGCCCTCCAACTACAGTATGAAGGCGTAGTTAGTTATATGATATTTATTTTATTATCTTAGACAGGATGGGAACTATTTTATTATTTCCCTATATTGTAGAACTCTAAGTTGCTCTTTATCCTTTTCTTCCTGGTCCTATTATCTTTGTAGGTAGAGCCACTGTACTCGGCCTCTTTTCCAGTACCTCTTTCTTTCTTTCCTTCTTTCTTTTGTCTGTTCATTCTTTCAGCATCTGGGCTTGGAGTATCCTTTCTTTTCTCATTTTTAAGTGAATGTTCAATTTTTTTCAGGTGTGAATGCAGAGGATATTGTTGCAAAAGCTTCGGAGTGTCTTGCTGGCAGTGCCATGGTATCTGGTGGATGTTCACGTGTGGATAAGCTATTAAAGTTTGTAGAGCAACTTTGCCGTTGTGAAGTTTGGTTGGCCCAGCAATTTTCTGTTGAGGAATTCAGGTCACTTGGTCATGGGGATTTCTGGTCATTCTTAGCAAAGCATGTCTCATTAATCCCCAAGGAACTGCTTGAATGTGTAAAAGATGAGGCACAAGGGCCCCAGTCTCTAGAGGCGTGCATGCTTCAACAACAATTGGATATGTTATTGGCTCAGGGTTCAAGCAGCCTGTGGGAGGATGATTCTGTAACAAAGGAAAAATTATCTGAACTGCTTGTGAGGCAGTTTCCTTTCATCAGATTTAAAATTACTGGGTGCGATAGGGTGGAACAGCTGTCAGATGTCTTGAACCAGCGTAGAAATAACAGTACATGCAACTGTGTTTTGTTTTCTGCAACGTTGTTGGGCACATCTGATTATGCTGATCCTGCTCATGTTAGTGAAAGTTCTACTTCTGGCAATCATGGGATGGGAGCAGATGTTGGTCAGATAGATGGAAAGCTTGGCTCAGTCACATCCAGGGATGCTATTGAGGTTTTGCTTAAGGCGCCATTTTTGTTGGATCTAGCTTCATGGTCACATTGGGATCTTCTTTATGCTCCCTCACTTGGACCTCTTCTCCAATGGCTATTGGAAGAGGCCAATTCCAAAGATCTCTTATGTTTATTGACCCGAAACGGGAAAATTATACGAATAGATCATTCAGCATCTGAGGATCGCTTCTTTCAAGCCATACTTCAAGAATCTCCTTTTGAGATTGCGGTTCAACTCTTATCTTTGTTCGCATTGCATGGTGGTAGAAGGCATTTGCCATTGTATCTTTTGAAGTGCCAGGCACGCCAAGCATTTGAGGTTATCATGGGAAATTCTAGTTGTAATATGGATATCAATGATGATCAGAAGATTGTGAAAGCATCCTGGGAACTGAAGCCGTTTGGTTGTGACTGGAGTACAAACAAAAACAAGAGTTTGAGCGGTGTGAATAGAGCTACTATTGTTGTATCAAGGATATTCATTGATTGTCTTGGTTTCCTTCCTCCAGAATTCCAGTGTCTTGCAGCTGAAATATTGCTTTCTGGTTTGCAATGTGTGGTGAAAGATGTTGCTTCAGCTGTTTTACTTCATTGTAAAGGGATTGAAGAGCGTCTTATGGTTCATGAAATTGGCTTATTGTTGGGCATTGTTGAATGGGTTCATGATCACCATGCAACGTGCCCAATAAATATTAGTGATTCCTTCATGTCAACTGGATTTTCATCCTCTATTTCTGTGGATCCTAATGTCATAGAAGGATTGCCTGATATCCAGTGCCCTCCTCATGAGGTGATTTCCACATCTGATAACAAAGATGAGCAGGTTAAGGTACATAGTGATATTACTGCCCTGAATAGTTGTCCAGATGCTGAGAGTCCTGGGAAACTTATATTGCCGCATCTGATTGAAAAAGATACCAATGAAAATGAGGCTGCTCATATTATTGAATCTATTAGGCGGGAGGAATTTGGATTAGACCCCAGTTTTTCTGATGTGGAAAGTGACATGTTGAAAAAGCAACATGCTCGTTTAGGGCGGGCACTTCATTGTCTGTCCCAAGAACTTTATTCGCAGGATTCTCACTTCCTTCTGGAGCTGGTATGTTATCTATTTTGGTTGGGTATCCATTTCATTTTGTGCATCAAATGAAGAAAAATAGCCCTATTGAATAAGATTTCCATGCTAAATGAGCATATATGACACTAGTGAGGTACTATAAAGTATAGCTCCTTTGCTAGTAGTGTGTTTTGTGATGGTTGATTAATCATCTTCTTATTTAATTGAACTTTTTGATAGGAAAGTTTTTATTCCAGAAACCAAAAAGGGAAGAATTGTATTAGAGGGGGCCTATTATCTTAAAAAAAGACATCAACTTAATTCAACTGGTAGGTGAAAATGTCAAATCATCTTTGATCTACTGAGGATGTATTTCTATGCCTTCAACAGCTCCTTCTCCCAGAAAATAGCTCTGGAGAATAACCTTGACAAGCCAAAGAGTCTTCGTTGAGATGCCTTGCATCCAGTGGTTCTCTGCATCTCATCCTTATCTTCTGGGATTTCTCAGACTGACTTGTGAAAGTGACTAAGTTCTCATTTATGTAAACTTGCTATCTTCATGTCGCATGCTTCTATGAAATGTCGACATCATATTTCGATCCAAAGCCTCAATGGTTTTTGTGTGGCTATCTGTATGTGAGCAGTGTTCTCGCTGGCATATAATTTTGTGATTAGACAATCTGAAATATATTAGCTGTATTGGCTATTGATTTACCGCGATGGTTTTCACTGGGTATGAGTCTTATGATTTTGCTACTTTTGGTCAATTTGCAGGTGCAGAATGCTGATGATAATGCTTATCCCGAGAATGTTGAACCAACTCTAACTTTTATCCTCCAGGATACCGGTATCGTAGTTCTGAACAATGAAAGAGGGTTTACTACTCAGAATATCCGAGCGCTATGTGATGTTGGAAATTCAACGAAGAAAGGATCTTCTGCTGGGTACATTGGACAAAAGGGAATTGGTTTCAAGTCAGTTTTTCGGGTATACAATTGAAGCATGATGTATTTACAATTGCAATAGTTGTATCTTCATTGTTGGTTGTGTTATTTTCATGTCAATATCATAAGTCTATTATCTTCAACCGAAGTTTACAACCATGTTGACGATGGCCCTTTTTTGCACCCTAGAAAAGTTACTCCAGGGTGGAGAATAAAACCATTTTCCACATAATGTACACCCATCTGAAGTGGATGAGCAACCATTAAGATTTAGGAAGCACAATGATGACAAAGAGCGAACTACACTTGGAGTGCTTGACTATGAATTTTGTGATCTATGCATGCTTGGACACCATTTTTACATATCTAATCTCTCATCTGAACTTCACCTTTGTATAATTTGGAACAAGGAAATGATAGATGTGTAGGCCCCACATTTTTAGGTGTCTACAAAATGACAGGCTTTCCTCTGATAACAGTTTTATTTTGGTTAAGGGACTCCTGTCCTGGTCGCACATATGATGCTTTGATTCCATCTTGGATTTAACCTTAGGGTACCCCCTCCCTCCCCAAATTGGCTTGCTGTGCACTGGTTTCTGTTGACCTAGGTGGTGTTAATGTTTGTTTCTGAATCTGAACTGGCTGTTGGTTTAGATAGTGCAGCATGGATGAGGATGATTTTAGTTTCTTTGATTTAGCAAAACATTTGGCATGCTGACAATCTTACTGCATGCAAACAGAAGAGTTAAATTTTCTCATTTGTTGTAAAATAAAACAGTTGCAATGGCCTATCTTGTTCTCAAATATTCATCTAAACGTTCATTGCTTTTTTTTTTACAGGTTACTGATGCTCCGGAGATCCATTCAAATGGATTTCATATCAAGTTTGACATTACTGAGGGTCAGATTGGTTTTGTCTTACCAACAACTGTACCTCCTTGTAATATTGATACGGTTCAGCAATTAGCTTCTGAAAGTGATGGACAAAATGGAGGAAATTGTTGGAACACCTGTATTGTGCTGCCTTTCAAATCCAAATTACGAGAAGGATCGGCTATGAATGGTATTTTATCTATGTTTTCTGATCTTCATCCTTCTTTGTTACTTTTCCTTCACCGGCTCCAGTGCATTAAGCTGAAGAATATGCTGAGTGATACACTTATTGTCATGAGGAAAGAGGTACTGGGAGATGGTATTGTGAGAGTATTACACGGGGAAGAGAAAATGACTTGGTTTGTGGCATCTAACAAGTTGCATCCTAAAGTTGTCCGCCCTAATGTTCAGATGACAGAAATTTCCATAGCTCTAACACTAAAGGAGACAGGGAATGGTGATTACGAACCCTTCTTAGATCAACAACCTGTGTTTGCGTTTCTGCCTCTGAGAACGTATGGCCTTAAATTTATCCTTCAAGCCGATTTTGTTCTCCCTTCTTCTAGGGAAGAAGTTGATGGAGACAGCCCCTGGAACCAATGGTTGTTGTCAGAATTCCCTGCTTTATTTGTTTCTGCTCAGAAATCATTTTGCTCTCTTCCTTGTTTCCTAAATAATCCTGCCAAGGCTGTGACTTTCTACATGAGTTTTGTCCCACTTGTGGGTGAAGTTCATGGCTTTTTTTCTGGACTACCTCGGATGGTTATCTCTAAGTTAAGACAATCAAACTGCCTGCTTGAGGAGGGATGCAAAGACAAATGGGTTCCTCCGTGCAAGGTTTTAAGAGGTTGGAATGAGCAGGCGAGATTCCTGCTATCAGATTCTTTACTCTACGAGCATCTCGGACTGGGATTCTTAGACAAGAATATTAATTTGTCCGACTCTCTTGCCAGAGCACTGGGTATTGTTGAGTATGGCCCGAAGATATTAGTCCAGTTCATATCCTCTTTAGGCCTCAAAAAAGATGGCATAAGCTCAATGGGGTTCCGCTGGTTATTCACTTGGCTTGTTGAACTCTATAACATGCTCCATTCTTATGCACCACATCTAAGGAATTCAGGAGTGGAGCAGGGCCTCATTGATAGATTGAGGAGGGTTGCCTTTATTCCTCTTTCTGATGGTACATATACCTCACTAGATGAAGGCATTATTTGGTTTCATGCTGACTGTGCAAGCACAAGCACTGATACTGAACTTGGAAATGCTGCCTTCCCCCACTTGTACGCCAGATTAAGAATTGTTAACCCCCTCCTGTTTTCTGAGGCACCTAATGATGCAAGCTCATTGAACAATTGCATGAGGATGCTTCAAATTATTGGTGTTCAGGAATTATCAGCTCATGAACTTATCAAAACTCACATCTTTCCATCCATATCCTGTTTGAATTTGACAAATGAGGATCACCAGTTGCTGATAGAATACATTGCTTTTGTTATGCTTCATTTACATTCAAACTGTGTCCATTGTCGGGTTGACAGCGGGTATATTATGTCTGAGTTATGTAGTAAAGCTCCAATTTTAACAAATCATGGTTATAAGAGGCCTACTGAGGTGCCTATTCATTTCAGTAGAGAACTTGGGAATTCTGTTGATGTGAAAAAACTGATGCAATCCTTGGATTATAACTGGCATGAGGTTGATATAGCCTATTTGAAACACCCAGTTACATCTTTGCTGTCATGTGGGTCGACGAAATGGAGGGAGTTTCTGCAGAAGCTGGGAATAACAGATTTTGTGAGGGTAGTTGCAGTGGAGAAATCTGTTGCAGACTTATCTTCTACTGTTCTGAATCAGATGATGCGTGATAGACATCTTATTTCCTCGGAATTGGTTGTTAAAGATTGGGAATCTCCAGAACTGGGTCAAATATTATCCTTGTTATCCAAGGATGGATGCCATGAGCAATCAAAATACCTCCTGGAAGTTCTGGATGCTCTCTGGGATGATAATTTCAGTGATAAAGTTTCTGGTTGTTGCAGCAGATCATCTGGAGTGAATAACATACTTTTTAAGTCCTCGTTTATGAATAGCTTAACTGATGTTAAGTGGGTGGCGTCAACCCTTGATAGGGAAGTCCACTATCCTAGAGAGCTATTTTATGACTGTGATGCTGTCCGCTCTCTTTTTGGTTGCCAAGCTCCATATGCTTTTCCAAAGGTTAGCTTAACTGATCTCTTTGCTGAAATGAACAGTTCAATTTTGGCTGTGCACGTGCGTTATTTTTGTTGCTTGATGCCCTGTATTTTTATCTGTAGGTTCTAAAGAACGTAGGGCTTGGGGGGGCCACACCTCTAGCAATTAGACCTTCTGAAGTGGGCCTCTTTTATTTTTTTTGTTTTTTCTTGGGACCTGGGGGGGGGGGGGTGTCAATTATACTCACATTATCCTTGGTGTTTCTCTGTGAGATGTCTACACCAAAGGTATTGAAACACCAGACTGCTTATAGTAAGATTTGAGTGCAGCTTAGCAGGCGATGGGTTATTTGATTAATGCAATATTGCGTGATGATGTCAGGCCTGCAATTTTTTTCATTGACATTTTGTCAGCAGAGTGCTTAAACTGCGTGCTAAATTGTTCAGTTCTCCTGAACATTTGTAACAGAAATTATTGCTGAATCATATTGAGATGATCTGGTGACCGGACATGTAAAAAGTATGGAACCAGTTTCGCGGCAGCAACCTTTTTCCAATTTCAATGCGTCGGCTGTGCTTCCATTTCTGTTTTTCTTGTCCACCAGTTGCCTTTGTAGTCATACCTGCCTTGGTTGTTTGTTGTACATTGAATATTTGTTTGACCGTCTATTTTTCTAATCAGTTGAGGTTTATACTCTTTATTTATTGTAGTATTAGCAGGCAGAATACCTTGGGTATACCAAGAGTTGTATTCACCTTCCTTTTCATTTATTCTTCCTTTTTTAAGGTTTTGACCAGATAGCCTTATGGGTTTTATCACCTTTTCCTTTTTTTCTTTGGAGAGGGGGGGGGGGGGGTGTTGTTGTGGGTAGGGTTTGAACCTCTTCTTCCTTATGTTTTGGGTTGGGGCAGGGAAGCAGTTGAGGGTTGCATGGGAAGGCAGCTTCCATCCAAATGCTCCTGCAGGAGTGGAACTGAGCCATGTCCCATCAACCGACCCGTCAGATGCTTGGCAATGTGAATCTGATGTTAGTTGGAACTGTAATTCTAAATGTATATGTATTCCTGACCTAATTACGTTCTAGGAAGAAAGATGTGCCATCTATGATTTGGATCTTACTAATGCATTTTATGTTCTGTTGTGACAGATAAAGAGCACAAAATTATTGAATGAGATTGGTTTTAAAACTCAAGTGACACTTGATGATGCATTAGCGATTCTTAAAATATGGCGAAGATTGGAGTCTCCTTTTGAAGCCAGGTATTTTACTGTTACTGTCGTAATAAGTTGATAATGATTGGTTGTGTCATGTGTGTGAATTGCATCTATGCCTTGCTTGTATATAATTGTTGCCGTTAGGCGGGAGGCAGCTTTTCACTATGTTGGTTTTTCATAAATGTTGGAAGTATTGGGATTTGAATATTGTGTAATGCCAATATGTGTACTTGTTGAATTTGGTTTCAAGATTCTAATTGTATCAAATGTTAACAGCATATCACAAATGTCCAAATTGTATGCATTCATTTGGAAGGAAATGGCAAGATCAAGGGAACAAGTGGTAGAGGCTCTCTGTTCAGGTCCTTTCATATTTGTCCCTCATTCATCTGTCAAACCTCATGATGATGTTGTATCTGGTATATTTCTGTCTCCTGAGGAAGTCTACTGGAATGATTCTACTGGAGCTTTGGACTGTAGCCGGGATGTTGACCTCTCTGTTGAGACCAGAAGTGGTTTTTCTAGCAAGACATTGTGCACAGTTTATCCTGGCCTTCACGACTTCTTTGTGAAGGAGTGTGGTGTAAACGAGGCTCCTCCTCTTAATCGATATCTGCAAATTTTAGAGCAGTTATCTAGAACAGCTTTGCCGTCGGAGGCAGCCAATGTGGTAAGCCATACTTTTGTCACTTTTTTGTACTCTTGTGTATGATTAGGTGCTTGAGGAGTTTTCTTCTATTAGGTTTTCCAAGTGCTCCTCAAGTGGTCAGATGGGCTGAAGAATGGTGCACTGAATGCTGATGATATAAATGATTTGAAGGAACATCTCATGCGGTTTGAATGTACTGTTCTTCCGGCAAAACAAGATAAGTGGGTTTCTTTGCACCCATCATTTGGTCTTGTTTGTTGGTCTGATGATGATAGTTTAAAGAAAGAGTTTAAGTACTCAGACAAGATTGTGTTTCTGTACTTTGGAGAACTGTCCAACAATGAGAAGGAGATGCTTCAAACTGAAGTATCTCTTTTGTTGCAAAAGCTAGGCATACCAGCTCTGTCAGAGGTATGTATCTCCACCTTTTTCCCTATGCCCATACACTATTACCACTAATATCTGCGATCTGTAAAATGAAATTTAATATTGTACCAAAACCTGAATATTTTCTATTCTATGTGCTGGGGACAAGAAAAGTTTCAAATTTTGCTATATGTGAACCTTTCCAGTCTGACAACTCTTGACAGACTTGATTTGTCCACTGGTTTTGGAGCAGAAACAAACGTCAGCATTCTGTTTTTGGTGCATGTTTTATTTCTACGGAAAATCCATCCAGATTTCACGGTATATATATTGCTTGTGAAATGGATGTGGTTCCTTACATGACAAGTGAGCCAATTTTCACTCATCATCCAGATTTTTATTAGAAGCTGGGTGACTGGGTGTTGAGTTTTGGCTACATTAACCGCTGCTTGTGCACCAAGGAAATGCTGCCTGCTAAAATTTATGGAGGGTGATGGTTGTCAACTGATAACCTGTTGTTTGGCTTGAGAAAGTTTACTGTTTTTGGTTGTTCTAGTTGTATGCATGCTCATTGTAACATGGTTTGATATGCACGTTCATATTATCATCATCTACTAATCTTATATGGCTATGCTCTTTGTGTTACTGTTGAGGCATATGTTGGGACACTTTTTGTGTTTGTAATTTTATAGTATCTTACTTTTCTTTGGCTAAAGAAGCTCTGCGTTTGATTTGTTTGTGTGTGTGTGTATGCTCCATTGCACGGAGTTGCACCTTTCTTTTTGGGAGGATGTGTATCAGTGGGATAAAAGGCGGCATGAAGATGGGTAAGACATAACTAGCTTTAGTGCCGGAGGGGGAACCACCAATAATTTCTCCTCTGACTATATTGGTAATTGCAATCCATAAACTAGCTACAGTTTGTGTCGGGTGTTCTCTTTGATTTCTTTCTCTGCCCGTATGAGGATCTTTGAAAAGCATTAGCAGTTTTAAGTGGTATTTTTCTGAATGATTGGAAGTTTTAGGTTTGTGATTGTCATGTAAACTGCAAGATGTTTGTGATTGAAATTTTTAGGTTCATGATTGTTAATTTGTTGTATAAGCTGTGAAATGTCCATGCTTTTATGATCATTTTATTCATACAGGTTGTGTCCCGTGAACCCATATATTATGGAGCTGCTGATTGTGGCTTAAAAAGCTCAATGGTAGCTTGGGTGCTCCCGTTTGCTCAGCGCTATGTGTATAACTTGCACCCTGATAAATATGACAAGCTCAAGTTATCTGGACTCAGTGAATTGCAGAAGTTAAAAATTGTTGTGGTGGAAAAGCTCTTTTATCGTAATGTCATAAAGAGTTGTGACTGTGCATCCAAGAAGCGGTTAGAATGCAGCTCCCTGCTTCAGGTAAACTTGTCTACATTTTACTCTCATCCCTCCTGGTTAATTTTATCCATTTTGTCCAATTTAGTTTCTGAACACAGCCTTACGACAAGTTAGTTGCTCCGTGTGTGGAAGGGAACTTCTAGTCTTCCGTGGTTTGTTTTAAATGTTCTTTGCATTCAATGTGGATTTCTCTGGCATGGCTGCATTTCTCCTCGTTAATTGTTTAGTTTCATTTTTTAGGGAAACATCTTATACACAACCCAGGAATCAGATTCTCACTCTCTATTCATGGAACTTTCTCGACTATTCTTTGATGGCCGTCCAGAGTTGCATCTGGCCAATTTCCTGTGCATGATTACTACCATGGTCGAATCGGGTTCAACTGAAGACCAGATAGAGTTCTTAATCCTTAATAGCCAGAAGATGGCAAAGCTTCCTGAAGATGAACCTGTTTGGTCTCTTCCTTCTTTGGTGTCTTCACCCGAAGATGACAATTTTCAAGCCTCTCCAATGGCCCTCACTGACCCAATCTCGTCTATGTCCAAGAAAAAGGCTGCATGCCCAAGCTGGCCTCCTACAGATTGGAGAACAGCCCCAGGATTCAATTACTCCCGTACTCATGGACTTAGGACCCAACCAGCCAGTACAGACCATGGTAACAATTCGGGGCAGGTTGATGAAACTTCTGAGAGTTGTATGCAGGACAAACCTGATGCAGCCTTGGCAGAGATAAATGAAGACATAATTAATCTCGAAAACGATGGAGTCCTAGGTCCTGATTCAGCTCTAATACTTCCTTTTGAAAATCAAGCTGATCAGATATGCGATCTGCCTCAATCTAGTGTAGACGCTTTGGCTGATCCCATGAATATTGTGGTTGAGTCGCATACTCCGGAAGAAACTCTATCTAAAAGCAGTGGGAGAGATCGGCTTCTTTCAATCACACCTGATGGTCACCAAGCAAGGCTGACAGGTAGGCTGGGAGAGCTCGTGGCGTTCAGATACTTTTCCCAAAAAGTGGGTGATGCAGCGGTGAATTGGGTTAACCAAGATGGTGAGACAGGCTTACCGTATGACATCATAGTGGGGGAGGATAGGGACAGTGAATACATTGAAGTGAAGGCTTCGAGGTATGCAAAAAAGGACTGGTTTGTAATATCGCCAAGGGAGTGGCAATTTGCAGCGGAGAAAGGGAATTCTTACAGCATTGCACATGTTATTGTATCTGGTCAAAATCTTGCCAAGATAACTGTGTATAAGAACCCTGTAAGGCTTTGTCAGCTAGGAAAGCTTCAGTTGGCTGTCATGACGCCAAAGTTATATCAAGAGCCTCCCCAGTGATCTTCTCTATGTACATGAAAACTTCATACATTTTTTGCCCATTGCCGAAGAACTAAGGGTGTGACTTAACATTGTGCATGGTTACCTGTGCGTGAGACAGTTTTTCATGGACCGAAGGCCTCCTGAATGTCTTAGACCTGATGCTCCAATGCTCTCCTGCGGTCCTGTGACTTGTTTTGCTATTTGCAAGCTAGCCATCTTTGGCTGCATTTGTTGTAGTGCAATTGTAGTGAGTTTACCACAGGCAACTGTACAGATATGTATTAGATGAGGATAGAGTAGTTATCTTGGTTTAGTTAAACTGTTTGTATTCTTTCAATATTTGGTGATCATGATTAAAATATTTATTCATGGGATGACAGTTGCTATCAATTACTCGAGTAAGTAATGGATTAATTTGGCCTGGAATTGAACTATCTTGTCTCGTGGAAGCTTGGAAGCTACCCAAACTTTTGAAGGAACGAATTTGCTAACCATATAACTTAAAACCCCCATTTTAAACACTTTATAGAAGCTGAAATTGTTACATAGGTTTCAGGTTTCATATGTTCATAGAAGCTAATAATTTTTTAAATTTTTTTTTTCACAAGTGTTACTTTGGATCATTCAAACGAGCTCATGTCTTATACAGTGAGCCAATTGGACTTCGGTGAAAGAGAGGAAACCTAATCTAAACCCAAGGCTGTGTTTAGTTCATGACGTTGTCTATTTCCATACAAGAGGACTTGCAAATCATGAAAATTGATCTCATGAAAGACCACCAAAATGTCAAATGAGTTACTAGATCATTGGCATAGGCATAATAATGTGGATTTTCTTATTCCTCTTTCTTCTGCTGGCTCTTGTAAACTAACCTTGTAAACTAACCCCAAGATTACATCTTAGGACCTTTTTTTTTTTGGCCTATATTCCACCAAAAATTAAACATACACTACACAACAGTTTAACATAGTCCCTCAGGCTCGCACACCGTCCTCTTTTAGTATTCATAGAGTTTATCCCAAGCCATTGATGCATCTTTTATAAGATCCAAAAAAACTATTTCATTACAAGAAACTTACACTGAAAATATTAGAAAATGAATGCACAAAAGATAAAGATAATTTGTTTTTCTAGCGCTCCAAAATTTCATAAAAGACTATCAGTTTCATATGTAACAATTTCTTATTCCGTTGTTTGATGCTAAGGAGCCTGTCACAAAATAGGAACTAAAAACTACATGATACAAGACATTGAATCATACATGAGCACAAACGACATTTCGTTCCACATTCCTACCATCGACTAAACTCAACCACAGCTTCAGTAAGATGCCGACAAACATGCTTCCACACGTTACACGAAGTAGTGCCTGTAGGAAGAAGTGAGATGTTAAGTATTGTGTTCCAAAGATAGATTATAACTAGAAATGTTTTCTTTGAAAGGTGGAGGGATCGGTGATTAACATTAAGTCCATATTTCAATCAAGTAGACACCACATACACAGTCCTTATTCCTTACGGGGGCTAGAAGTATGGAACAATTGATTCACTGTTTATTAATCAAGATATGTTGTTCCTCAGAACCCCTGAGTAAAAAGTTTTGGTATCCCCAAAGCCTACAAAGGTGCACAAAACAAAAGAAGTATAGTAAATGAGGCAACCCAAGCACAAAATCTCAAGTTGACATATGTTTGAAGTACCTCAATAAGAAATCCATAATACTCATTAGACGGTGGTGAAACATTTGATACAATAAAATTCACCAAAAGAAAAAAATGATACAGCTAGATAACTTAGCTGCAAATGTTGTATATTTGAATGTTCTACAGATAAAATTTCATTGGGGTAACCATCTACTTGTGTCAAACAAACATACTCCCAAAGCTAATCCCTAAAGTTGGCAGCAGCCCAACCAGAACATTCTCAGTTGAAAAGTTTGCAGCGGGCACGCTGAGTCATTGGCTCTATGAGAATTATAATGGTGGAAGATTCCAGATGATTTTATGAGTGAAGAACAATAGTCTACCGATTTTTCTGGTTGCTAGTATGCAGTCAAAGCCCTTGTCAAAGAGACAACTAAAATACCAGCATTTTGACCTTGACTGAGGAAACATCATATATTCATATTCATAGGTACAAAGAAGAATTACCTCAAGGAAATAGGGGCTGATAGAGAAGTCCTGTGTTCTCTGGGAATCCCATCATTAAGTTCATATTCTGTATAGCTTGACCCGAGGCTCCTTTCACAAGGTTATCAATCTGCAACAGTGTAAATTTTGATTTAGAATAACCAAGGAATTACAAACCAATGAAAAAAAAAAAAGATAAGAGGGAACTTTGGGGATTGATATATAAAAAGGAATGCAAGCCAAGAGGGAACACATACAACTGATATTATTTTAGCTCTTCCTGGAATTCTATCATCAAAGACATTCACGAAACAAAAATTGGATCCACGGACATCCTGAGTGCGAGGAGCTTTGCCTTTCTCCAACAAAATAACAAAATCTTCTTTCTGCGACAGGGAAAAAAAAAAAGCCCCAGGTAAGCGGACGAAATGATTGAGGCATTAAGCACCATATCCCAAGCCTAACAAATGAAGAGAATGGGAACAAGAAATAGGATAATCTCAAACAGAAGAATACTTGATGAGCATCTATAAGATACAGCCCTAATGCCTAAGGTACCTCGTAGAAGCTCTTTAACTGTTGATACAAATCATCCGCTGTCACACCTGGAACCATTTCAACATACATGGCTGATTCCATACCACGACTCTGCAGGAAGACAATAGTATCACATCTCTATGGGGCAAAGTTAGAAAAGGAAAGTATAGCTTTATGTAAGTTGTACTTACCATTGGCATCAAATGGGGAGTGAAGCTGACAATTACTCTTGAACCTGCAGCATCTGTTAGCCCTTGCTCAATTTCAGGAACTGGGAAAAAAGAAGTTAAGGTCAGCGACTCGATGGTTATCACATATAGCCTTAGAAAACAACATCCCCATTCGTATGTTGTTACAAATGCCATCCACAGTCATAAACATTTTCAAATGCCCAATAGCACAGGACCAACTCTAAGTGACTGAGAGTCTAACAAAATGCAGCAGGGAAACTGTAGCTAGGTAAGAAAGTAGTTTGTCTTGTAAGTCATAACCAACTTAAAGACATCTTAACATACATATACAGAAACATGCTACCCTGACACAATACTGACCATGACGATGTCCTGTGACTCCATAAGCAAATATTCCTTCAGCTACTTCAGTGTATAGATTAGCCTCCTTTGCACTACGTCCTACAAGATGAACCGATAAAAATCAAATGATATCAGGCATGCTATTGCGTGAGAAGGGAATTATAAACTTCCATCAAAAGAGCACCAACACTAACCTGCTCCACTCACACCCGATTTTGAGTCAATAATTATGTTTTTGTACTCAATGAGGTTAGCCTGTAAGGAAACAGAAAATAAAAAATAAATAAATGGACAGTTGAGGATGTTTATCCACCCTCCCGAAAGATAAAGAAACTTGGTTAGCGGATGCTCCGATGGAATGATTAATGTAGGTGGGCTGAAGATCATTATGAAATTCGTCCACTGCAGTTTAGAAGAGTAATACCTGAAGTACAGGAGTTGTTACTCCTCTTTATCACTTGAAAGACAATTTAATCAAGACTATATTCTTTTGGGCTAATGGGAAGTTTAGCTCTTTCTCTTTTGATAATGTGGATTTGATAGTTTGTATTTTGGGTATGCATAATGTGTAGGATGCTAGCTGAGCATCTCATTTTTGATCTGGTTTTTCATATCTTGAAACACTATCCTTGTGTCTTTCCATTGTCTAGCCCATGCACTCTCCAAAAACCCATAGAACTTCAGAAAACGATAGAATAACCCCTCTATGCATCCCTAAACCGCCTACTTCGTGCATCCTAAACCTCAAGCTATAATTTGCACACCAGCGCCATGCCCATCCAAATAACATTAATTTAGCCTTCACTTATACTGATAGATGTACCCATCAGCTAAGAAAAAACCCATAGAACTTCCAGAAAACGATAGAATAACCCCTCTGTGCATCCCTAAACCACCTACTTCCTGCATCCTAAGCCTCAAGCTATAATTTGTACACCAGCCCCATGCCCATTCCAATCACATTAATTTAGCCTTGCCTTATACTGATAGATAAACCCATGAGCTAAGAAAAATCATGCAACCTGTATTTAGCACTTTGTATTGATTGTTTAGCTTGGATTGCCTCGAGTTGAAACTGACTCAGATTTGTAAACAGTACTCAATCATGCTTCATCATTAGCATGTTCTCTGTGCACGTGAAAATGTACGAACATGTCACCCCTAACCATTCATAGATTTTTTTTTATATCCTCCAGCAGACACTAGAACTCCCATGCATTCAAGGAAAAGAAACAAATTATGGTTCGCAAGTAGTCAGCCAACTCTACCATATGAACTTCCATATCTACACATGACTGAAAGATGCTGTATAATTGAAATTAAAGAATATATTTCAAGCATATAAAGTTAACCCTAACCTTGATCAAGGGAATGAGAGGTAGCTGAATTGATGTTGGATAACAGCCAGGGTTGGCAACTAGATGTGCCTTTTGAATTTCTTGTCTATATATTTCTGTTAGACCATATACAGCTTCCCTCTGGATGTAGAGCCAACCACAAAAAGAAAGTTTAAAGAAGAATAAATAGCCAATCATAGTAATCACTGAAATTCCATAAAGCAAGAAATTGATGGCACACTCCAACAAACTCAAAGGCTGCAGCTGCTAAACAAGACAAATTAACACCATTCAACTAGGGTGGAGCATTCAGCAGAAATGTCTTAATGTAAGTTTGTTATACAAGGAGCAGTTTTGAGAATTACCACAATCAACAACATTTTGAGAGGTAACATTATATCCTATTGGCCAAAGGCTCGCAAAGAAGTAGACTACGTGCAGCATCTTGTCAATCGTCCGGTAGCAGCTATTATCACTTATTCTACAGATTTCATACAAATGATAGTGCATCAAAACACATCAATAATAACACCTAATTGAATGCTTCTATCGTGAACCCACAGATAATTGTAATGTTAATTTTAAGGTTCCATTGGACATGATTGAATTGGGGCTTCTTGTGATTCACCTTCATACTAAGCATGGAGATATAACCATAATTCCATAAGCATGGTACAATTAACTCCTCTAAGGGAAGGACAATATTCACCGTGCCTGTAATTCCGGGGCTCTGTGAGGTTGACCATACCATTCTTCATACTCAGCTGTATCTCGTAGTCGGAAATCCTGCACACAATATTCAATTACATCAGATTATCAAACTTCAAATACACGAACCTTTGTGTGACTGAAGAAATTAAGTCCCTGAGAGGTTGTACAGGATACATACAGCAGAAAGATCGACTACTTTTAGTCCGCTAGGAAGAGCTTTGATTATATCCTGAAGGGGAAAAATGAAAACATGAGATTTATTGACAGAACATGAAAAGATATACAATGACCTTGAGGAAAGGTCCGTTCAATTAACTTAGCAAGAACATTACATAAGAGCTTTGACTTTAGACATCTCTTGTAATTACAGGATATTACCTAATAGAAAACAATAGACAAGAACATCTTTCTAACCCCATAGCAAGACTAAGTAGTTCATCCTTCATGCACTTGCATTGATACGACATCCTCAACTTCATTGGCCTAGAAAAAATCAGTAACAGGCAACATCATTGTAAGGCTGAAACAGACCTGTGTTGTGGCATGGGGAAGACAACAAAACACAGCATCAACATCTGAAAAATTGGCATCCTTAATGGCGATCATATTGGGCAAATCCTGCAAACACAAAAGGAAAAAAATGTCTTGTTACTTTACCCATAAGCTGGGCACCAACTAACCAAACCAAACATACAATGAAGGAAGAACAGCCTTGGTGTTGAATCGCACTTGTGTCATCAAATGGGGAAATACTGACGCAAGTGATTGACCAGCCTTTCTATCTGCAGTCATCATAGTAATGCGAAAGTAGGGATGATTTGCGAGCAGCCTCACAATCTACCACAATATAAAGGAGAAGGATCAGTACTAGAAAAGCATCTACAGTGACATGAAGCATAGAAGGTACAGATTCCCTACCCTGAACCACTAATTCACAATACAACCTGAAGCAGAAGACACTACTTTTTGGCTGATCTGAAATATCCAAACCATACAGCTATCACAAAGAATAATCTCTGTCACCACTGATGATAATCACATTAGGAGCAGGTTGCGGGCACGGTCGCAGTTTTGAGATCAGTAATCTTGCATAACACACCACAAATAGAATGCCTGTAGCAACAATCCACTAAAACAATCTGCTGTGTAGTATGCTCAGAACATACCTAGGATATAGTACCCTAAGATTCTAACTAACTATTCCATGCGAAACCATGAACAAAAGTTTTTGGGCTCCAAATTGGTCAGCCATGAAAACACAAGCAGTATAAGGAGAAACCAAAATACCTCAGAGCCAGTGTAACCACTGGCACCAAGAACACCGATGCGGACATCTTTCTGCACATTCAGCTTCTCTGGAGACCGCACACTCACACTCTGTGGGGTAGAGGCCACTGAGTTACGAACAAGTAACCTCTTAAACTTTCCACCCTTAGATTTTTCCTGTGATTTTAAGGTCGTTCAAATTCATTGCAGAGACAAAAAAAAAACACCCAGATAAAAGGAAGAGGAGGTACCACAAACCTTTAAAAAGCACGTTTCATTGACAAAAGCTGAACCAAAAACTACAGAACTCATCCTTTGTGTTTGAGATCAGAGCTGCAGAAGAATGAAATACTTGTGTCATCAGCAATTTGAGACGAACGTTTAGCAGATTGAAGGGAATGAGGACTCCCCGAATAACCTCTTGAAAAAGCATGCATTTCAAACTAAAGTAAGATATTCCACAATAGTGAAACGCAATTTCAAGTTCATCCCAAAGCTCAAAATTTGCATTTCAATGTTCAAGTCAAAAGTTGTAACAAAGTGAATGAACCAATGATAACTGAAGTGAGAGCGAGTTGATACACACTCCACACAAGATAGTTTCAATCTTCCATTAACAAACACAACTACAATTTAAGAATCTAACACAACTCCATTAGCAAACACAAAGTCCAACCTCAAAGCTAACTAATACTGCATCTCAATCTTCCAACCACATTCAGTAAATTACCAAGACAATAAGAGAACGAGCAAACAAGATAACAAATTCAACAACGGCTTAACAGAGAACAGATTCAGCATCAAATTGACCCCACCTATTTCACTTACACAACTCTAATTTCTGTATCTAGTTAGTCACTCCACACAACAAATCTCCTTGTGGGTTTCATAAATTACAAGGAGAAGCTTGTTTGCTCAACCAATTTTGAGTCTGACAAATTGAACTTGAAGAAATTAACATATTCATATTTCACACTTTGAGTGGCGATATTCCCAATATATCAACAACTTTGGGCAACATTGCGAAACCTAATTTCAATGAGTTACTTTGTCACACTCGCACTGACTGACTGACTCATCACATTTTGAGTGGCGATATTGCGTAAACATGGAAGTAATCAATTCAAACCCATTTCAATCAATTGGCATTCACACTCCAAAATGACAACTAAACAAGAATAAGACCATAAACTCCCTCGCAGACATATAAATAGAATATGAATGTAATTTGAAACCTTAAAGTTGAAGCAATCACAGACGGGTTAATGAACACATCGAACTAAATGTGAAATGAGTGAACCCTAAAATATAAAGAATGAAATAATAGTGAGACAAAATTAGAGTCGATAGAAGCAGAGACTGACAGTGAGAGAGGTTCTCCGGTGGAGGAGTGCTTGTGAGAGCCGTCAGCAAAGAGGAGAGTTGCAGACACCAACTTTGTTACAAACTTACAATTTTACAAAGAGTAGGGTTCTATTTTTGTTCCTTTTTTTATTTGGGTTAACAGTAATACAGTATCAATGTATCATTAACAACAAAAATAAATTCCCAGAAAAAAAAGTTAGAAAATATGATAGTATTATTTTTGTTCACTTAAGCAGATGGGCCGGATGCATTTGTAGTCGACCACTCTTATTAACCTTTTGGGCCTTTTTTCTGGGGGTAGTCATTAGCCTGGGTTATAATCCTTCCTAACCCAATTATAAGGGCTCCGAATTTCACGAGTAAATATAAATGAATTTTTTAATGATAATATATCGACCTTTGGAGATATTGGATCGTAAATGTAATATACCGACTTTTACTATTGAATAATAATATTCCTGATCTTTCTATCTAGACGACATTATTATATCAACATTAACTAAGCGGCGGTAAACCTGTCTCCATATTCACGTGGCTGGCATAGGGAAAAAAATGTCACAACCCAATAACCTCGTTAACCCCTTCAGTTTCTGCAGTAACCCACATTACAAGACGTTCTTTGGTTGTGTGCCACATCAGTTCAAAACCAGTTCACCAACTCCTTAGTCGCTATGTTGGGGTCGTTTTTTTTTATTTTAAACTTTGGTTAACGAGAAAAACGGAAGGGTTAATGGGGTTGCTAGGCAAGGGTCGATTATTTTTCTTCTGCCTGCCAACGTCAGCACGGAGACCAGGTCATCAGTCACTACCCCCTTACTCACTATTGGTATAATAATATCACCTAAGTATAAAGGACAGTGATATTGTTGTCCAATAGTAAATGTCAGTATATTACAATTTAATACTCCCAAAGGTCGGTATATTGTCATCCAATATCCCAACATAAATTGGTAAAATTTTATCAAAAATTAAATGAAAATTATCAAAGTTTATCAAGGTTCACCAAAAATGATCAAAACTTACTAAAATAAAAATAATAATAAATTTGCGCATATTTTTTTATTGTTTTATTTTCAATTTATAAAATTTTGATTTTATTAATTTTATTTATAATTTTAAAAAATAAAATAAAAAATAAAAGATTTTAATATAAAAATATAAAATATAAAATAAAAATTATAAAAAATAAAAAATAGATAAATAATAAAATGATAAATAAAAAAGAAAAATGAAAAAATAAAAATAATAAAAAAATGAACATAAAAAACTAAAATGAAAAAATGAAAAATGAAAATCAAAATAAAAAATCAAAATAAAAATAAAAAATAAAAAATCTATAAATTTTTCTTTAGTTTTTACGTTTTGTAATATAATTCACAAATACTTAACTTTATATAAAACCATAACATTTTTCAAAAAAAAACTTACATAGACTTACCAAAAGTTACCAAAGTTATTTAAAAACTTACCAAAGTTTACCAAAGATAACGTTTGCCATACATATTATTCATAATTGAAATTTACCGGTCAAATTGTCAAAAATCTTTTTTGTCTAAGGCAACAAGTAGTAGGGGTCCAGCTAATTGATATACAACTTAGGCCCTGTTCTTTTATACGGTACCGCTGCGGTGCGGTAAGTTGTGGTGTGGTAGACTGCGGTAAGTTCCGATTAGTTGTGGTAAGTTGTGATGGAAATAATAAATTTATGTAAAACTATTTGAAATTTATTAAAAAGCTAAATGGTAAGTTGTGGTGTATTGTGGAATTGTGGTGAGTTGCGGCAACTTGCGGTACTGCACCGTGCGGTACCGTATAAAAGAATAGGGCTAATAGTTGAATACAACAAAGTAAAAAGCAAAACTAGCCCAAAATAGGTCCTAGAACCTCCCCAACCCTTGTTTGCCAAGGTAAACTCCAAAATGACCACAATAGATGGACAAAGAGGATCCTTAAGAGCCTTTGATAATGGAAGTAGGCAAAGAAAAACATTTCAGTAGAAAGCGGAGGCCACAAGCAAGACAACAAAGCCATGGAGAGAAGGAAAAGATGGGGCCACCAGGAGAAGGGCAACCCCCACGAACTCCCTCTAAGACGCGTGATGCTAGCCAACTGGACAATAGGGGTGTTTGGTTGTGAGCTTTTTGGGATAACTTTTAGCTTTTTAGACACTGTTAACTTTTTGACCAAGGTGGAAAAGCTACTTGAGTTGTTTGGTAACAAGCTTTACATATTAGCTTTTTGGACCCAATAAGCTAGTTTTCAAAAAGCTACTTGAGGAAGCTTTTTGAGGTAACTTTTCACAAAAAGCTAGTTTACCAAACACTTTTCCTACAATTAGCTAACCCAAACAGTTAAAGTCAAACAGCTATCAGCTAACAGCTACAAGCTAAGAACTAACAGCTACCACCTAGTTACCAAACTGGTAAAACACGGTGAATGCAAAGGACCAGGGTAAGTGAATCTTATGAAGGTGTATGCTAGTCCTCAAGAACATCTGAGGGAAGAGTACTTGTGGGAAAATTTTAGTTGTTTGGGAGAGATTTCACCCAACCCTAGCTTCTTATGGGGGATTTTAATGAGATCAGTGCCCTTGATGAGAGAGACCATGCTGATTCTAATATGGCTAGAAGGTACAAGTATTTTTCTAACTGGATCAATAATCTAGAACGTATTGATGTTGGTTTTTCGGGTTCGAGCTACACGTGGTATCGAGGAAATAATCTAGGGTTAGGAAGCTACAACTTGTACCCTATGGTACTTACGGGATCGGAGAAATGAACGAGTTTTCTATCAAGGAAGGGCTCTAACCTTCTTTAGAGGACAGTTGTAGTAAGATGAAATCATTGGGGTTATAGGAAGCTTATTGCGTGTCAACTTTTTAATAGCTGCTTTATGCAGATCCCATGATGATTGGAGGGATCTATAATATGTAGCTCTTTTTTGCTTTATGAATAATTGGTTTTTGCTTTATGCAGAAATGAACCCGACCCGATAACCCGACCCGAACCCGCCCGAAAATTTAGGGTTTTGAACACAAATTTTTTTAAAAAAACCGAAACGGACCCGAACCCGAAGACCCGGGAATTTCCGGGTCGGGTTCGGGTTCAGGTCGGGTCGACCCGTTGGGTCAAATTGGTGTGGCGCTTGGACTGAAAATTTGGGGCTTGTCACAAAAAATTGGGCGGTCACAACTAAACAGATAAAGCCAAAATCTTAAAAAAACCCTAATTCACTCTGTTTCTCACTTTCTCCTTCCTCTCGCCTCTCGCCTCTCGCCTCTCTGTTTCTCTTTCTCGGCTTCTCCAGGCAAGGCACCCAGACGCAGGTCAGCCCCTCATTTTCTCTCCTTCTTCCTTTCACCTCTCTGTTCTCACTTTCTCTCCTTCCTTTCACCTCTCTGTTTGGCATTTGCAGCTCAGCTTCTCACTTTCTCGGTTTCTCCAAGCGCACAACAACTCAGCAGTAGCACAGGCGCACAGCAGATCGAGCCTCTCTATTTCTTCTTCATTCTTCCTCTGTGCTTGTTGCTGGTCGACCGTCTACTGTCATTGCTTGCTGGCTCGCTGCAGATCGAGCCTCTCCATACTTGTCCATCGCACGCAGCAAGCAGATCGAGGCCTAAGGTTTGCACCTTTCACACTTTCTTTCACTCTTGTCAATTTAACCTCTTAAATGTTGGTCGAATCTATGTGTTGCTGCTTCTCTTTGATTTCTTTTATCAATTCAAGACGTACGCCTGATGTTTGATTTTTGAACTCTTTTGTTGCTCTTAAGACCTGTTAATCCTTAAAATGCAATGAAATGAAAGTAGAAAGTTCAACTGAGGCCTAATTACCCTATCAAAAATGAGAAGAAATAAAACCAACCATCTATCAAGGCAAGGTAAGGAAAGGCAGGCTCCAAATGACAGTTTCAGCTGATCATATACCCAAAATATACACAAAATTACTCAAAATTTGTTACTTAGTGTATACTTGCAGTAGATCTCACAAATCCCATACCCATATATTTCTTGACTCTTGTATTGTTTTCAGTGTATATTTCTCTGTTAGCTCCAAATGACAAGTTTCAGTGTACATGTAAGTTTTATTTAGCCATTTACTTGGAAGTACTCTAGTTCTCTTTTGTAGCATGTTGAGGTTTTAGCAGCAACATATGCGTGGTTGATGGAGGCAATTTCTTCTGATATAAATCCATGCAAAGGGAGTTTAGTATGGTGCAATTGCAGTTGGCTTATATCGAGTTTCCCAAATTTGTTCTGCTTGTGGTTCCAAGGAGTACAAAATTTTGTTTCTACAGAATATCAAATAAAGTATCAATTTGATGTCTTTGGTTTGGAAGGTTTCATAATTTTCATTCATAGGCGTTTTACTATGAGAGTGGTCAGTGGTCGCTTGGGTGTTAGTCAAGTCAATTTTTACAGCAACTTCTTTTGCTGTTTAATTGGTTTGAGTTGAAGTAAACAAGGAGTTGTTCTTGGTTTCAATTGGTTGGATGTTAAATGCAAATTGTCCAAGGGGTTTCGGCTGGAAGGTGGATTATCTTCACATGGTCCTCTTTAGTTTGCCATAATTACTGGTATTGTGGTGCAGGGTGTGTTGGATTGGGGTAAAGGCTGGATGTTACTCATCCCATCAGAAATTTTGGGCTGATGATTTTTTAAATTGGCTTCTTACTGGGTTTGTTCACTCTATCTACTGGTTTTGTTCAATTTGTTCAATTTGTGTTCTTGTAAGTTAAAGTCCTTAGTACAGGCTTACATTCATGTTATTTGATTTCTTCTCTGTTGACTGTTGCATTTATGTTATTTGGTTTCTTATTGTCTGTCATTTTTGTTTCTTGAATCTTGATTCTCACCTTGTCTTTCCTTCTTCTCAAGTTAAAATGTCACAACGTCGAGTTACTATTGGAGGTGCTGGTGTAGCTTCTGCTCGTTCAAAAAAGGGTCGTGGGTCGAGTTCTACTCCACTAGGTCGAAATGTTATTCCTCCAACAGGTTCGAATTTTACTATTTTAGTGCTTTCAAGTTTTAAGTTTGGGTAATTCTTTATTTTGTTCAAATTTTTCATTCATTTGCTTAAATATTTTTGTTCAATTTATTTATTGAATAGGGAGCTCTACTCCACCTACGCCAATTCCACTTGATTGTGATGATAATACTACCTCAAAGAAAAGACGTTGGACGTCACCAGTATGGAATCATTACGACATAAAAGAAGGATCATGCTTTACAGATGGCATACCTCGTGCTTATTGCAAGTATTGTGGGGGTGGACCTGTTGATGCATCTTCTAGTAATGGTACGTCTAACTTTAAGCGTCATACTGAGAATTGTAATTCTCGTGTGGCTAATGATGCGAGTCAAATGAGGATAGCTAAAGATGGAACTTTGGCTAAAAAATATGACAAGTCTATGTACAAGGAATTAGCTGCTCTTGCAATAATAAGACATGGGTATCCATATACGTTGGTAGAGCATGAGGGAAACCGAATGATTCATAGGTATATGAATGAGGAATATGCTCCAATATCTAGGAATACCGCAAAAGCTCATATTTTGAAGATTCACAAGCGTGAAAAGAACAAACTTAAGAAATCGTTGAGTGAAATTCCTGGTAGAATTTGTATAACTTCTGATATGTGGACTTCTTGTGTTGGTCAAGGTTTTCTGTCATTGACTGCCCATTTCATTGATGCAAATTGGAACTTGCATTCTAAGATATTGAGTTTTGTCCACTTGCCCCCTCCTCATAATGCAAGTGCCTTGCATGACAAAATTCATGAACTCTTAAAGGAGTGGAAAATTCACAAGAAAGTGTTTACCATTACGTTGGATAATGCAAGAGGAAATGATAATATGCAAGACATGTTGCGTGATACTCTAAATGTGCATGCTAGAATGCCATGTAATGGTGAATTTCTTCATGTTCGATGTGGTGCTCATGTGTTAAATTTGATAGTTAAGGAGGGCTTAAAGTTGATTGATGTGGGGATAAGTAAGGTGAAGGAGTTAGTAAAATATGTGACCGGCTCCGAAGGTAGAAAATTGAAGTTTGAGGAAATTTCTTTAGGTCTTGGGGTTGATTGCTCAAAGGGTTTGTGGCTTGATTGTCCAACTAGGTGGAACTCCACCTATAAGATGTTAGAGAGAGCTTTGCCTTATAGAGTTGCTTTTTCAAACATGAGGTGGATGGAAAGGTCTTCTTCTGGATTTCCTGAACTTCCTACGGATGAAGAGTGGTGTAGAATTGAGAAAATTTGTGAGCTTCTTCAACCATTTGATGAGATAACCACTCTCATTTCTCGGTACATGATGCTACGTCAAACTTATATTTCAAAAATGTGTGGAGGATTGAAAATCTCCTAGCATCACATGCTTTTTGCGATGATGTTCTTCTTAGGAGTATGGCAACAAAAATGAGGGGAAAATTCAAGGACTATTGGGATAATTATAGTATGATTCTCTCTTTTGCTACCATTTTGGATCCTCGATTCAAGTTTCAATTCATCTTGTTTTGTTTTCAAAAACTTGATCCTGAAACTGCTGAGTTGAAGGCTAAGATTGTAAAAGATCAAATGCATAAGCTCTTCAATGAGTATGTAAAAGAAAAACCCGCAACAAATGTAAGGAGTGCACCTAGCAAGAAAGATGACCTACAGGTTTGTTTCATATTTTCACATGCATCATTATTTTCTTCTTATTATCATTTTATTACCTATTGGATACTAACTTTTTTTTGAACTTTGTAGGGATTTCCAAGTTTTGATAATAATATGCTATCTGATTCGGAATTGGATAAGTATTTGGATGAGAAGAGATATGATCATACTATCGATTTGGATATTCTAGGTTGGTGGAGGAGACACCAAAGTGAATTTCCTTTCTTGAGTTGCATGGCAAGGGATATCTTGACCATTCCGATTACCACTGTGGCTTCCGAGTCATGTTTTAGTTTGGGAGGAAGAATCATTACCAAGTGGAGAGCCTCTCTTTTGCCCGAAAATGCGGAATCATTACTTACTACTCGTAGTTGGGTGTTTGGATTCAAGATCGATGGAGGTAACTTTCATGATCAATTGATTACTTCATTAACTTTTTATGCATATTGTATCTATTATCCTATAATTTATACTCATGAAAATAATATTTGGAAATACAGAGGAACATGATCCAGAGCTCAATGGTTTGTGTGTTCAAGTTTCTAACATCGTATTGAATGATGATATTGATGACCAAGAAGATGGTGAAGAGGAAGGAGAAGATGAATGGGAAGATTTAGAGACGGGAGGTTTTATGGAGCAAGGGGGATCTAGCAATAATTAGTTTATGTATAATTAATAATTATGAATGTGATGAGTTTGTACTAGAAGTTTGAACTTTGATTTATCATTTATCTCTTTATGTTTGTGGTGTGTAAGTGTGTTGAATTCCTACGGATCAAGTGATGAACTGATGATGATCACTTATGACTTGACTATCGCATTTGTGCAATGTCATGGACTCATGGTAATGATATGCATGTTTTATGTTTATTTGATTATGTACTTGTGTAAATGTTTCTTAATTATTTAACACTCAATTGTCATTAATATTTGATTTCGAAACAACACGGTTTTTGTTAAGCTATTTATCAAAGTTATGGATGCCAAGCAACATGCATATTTTTGTTCTCTTGAGTCTTGTTTGTTTAAAATTGTTAATTTTTAATTTTAAACTTGAAAATAGACCTTGACACGCTATGACATCATTATAAAATAGAAAATTGTATTAGTAGGCAAGTTGAATATATAGACTTGGCTATTTTTGTTCTAAAATAATGTCAAATTAGATGCTAGTCATAACTCGAAAACCCGACCCAAACCGCCCGAAACCGGAATACACCCGACCCGTATTTACCCGAACCCGAAATACACCGACCCGATACTGACCCGCCCGCCCAAATTGACAGGTCTAGTTAGCCCCTCTTCTACCCAAAAAAAAAAACATATTAAGGAATGTTATAGTAAAATAAAAATTAGTAATTAATATATTATTAAAATTGTAATGTGACTTATGATATGAAGTCGAAAAAATAGTTAAAAAATTATATAAAAAAGGGACGGATTACGTAATAGGAAAAATGTGTTTGCCAGTTTGCGCCGGCAAAAGGTGCAATCAATATGTTATTGCACATGCAATATATTTCTAGATATTGATGCAGTCTTTGTGTTTTTCGAAATTAATATATGAGTCTTGGAACAAGACACCTTTTAAGTGTTTTATTAAATCATATTTTATATACTAAATTAAAATAAAATAATATAATTGAATTCTATTGCGATAATTACTTACTATTAAAAAAGTACTATAATAAATTATAAGAAATACTAATGTAGTGAAGGGCAAGACGCTTAACAAGTATCTTAACCGACCGGCTCTTATTATAGAGATGAAATTTTGGTGGCGACTAGGCCGGATTCATTCATTTGTTTTAACTATTTTGGTCTAGCTGTTGTGGCATAATCTTGTGGTTTTCGATTTTTAAAGTTTCATCCCTACTATCATAGTATAATCACAAGGAATAAAATAAAAAAAAAAAAGAGAATCCCAAGCAAAATTGCCTCAACAAACGATAAAAAATTGTAATACGAACTTAAATTAAAATTATTAGGGTTACGAGCAACAATGAGCAACGTTTATGTGGTTTTACCCTCACACATAACTTCTATAAGCCCTATTTGAGGGATTTATCCTGACGGTAAACAATGCATAATCATCTGATGATCACTAGCTAAGCTAGCTACAATGCAATCTTATATCTGAGTATGTAAATGTTTGTATATATATATCTCTTCTCTCTGTATATATATCCTCCCACTCCTTAATTTTTCTCCAACAGCAATTAATTAAGCATGTTATTTACGTACCCTCAATGCTGCTGGAAATATCCTTATTAATTTTCCTAGTAACTCCACTCCTTTGGGAGAAATATTTCTGGGGATGAACTTCGGTCTTGAGAAATGACATGAAAATGCTCTACTCTTACGTCTTCGTTTTCCTTTCTGCAGATTTGATTGTGATTGTCCACCTTTTGTTTTTGGTTTGGTTTTTGATCTGCAAAATTTCCAGTAATATACATTAGGTGAGTGATTATTGTTTGTTTTTTGTGGGTGTAAAAGTTAAGAAAATAGTATTTATCACAAAAAAATTACCTTGGCGGGGGGAGATTTGTAAGCCCAATGATTGAACATTGATGTTTAGGGCTTGAACAACACGAGAAGGAAGCAGAACTGGAGAACATGCTGCATCCACAAATCCATACTTTATTTGTCAAAATCTCATATATATTCCATCTCAAGCTTAACTAAAAGCTGGAATAATTGATCATGTAATTAATTTTTGTAATTGGATGATGATTCCCGTTTTGGGGTAAGATGTTTATAATAACTATCTTGCATGACATGTCATATCCACATAAACATGCTAAATTTTTTTGTTAAAAAAAAGTATTTGTCACATCACTATTGTGATTAAGTAAATAAAAAAATACATAGAGACCTTCAATTAATTAAACAAAATTGTAAGGACCTTCTCATAAATGTGAAAGAAATTAATATTTAAAAAATCTAAATTTATAAACTAAAAAATAAAAAAATAATAAAGAAATGATATTTTACAAATATTTAATAGAAAAAAATAAATAATAAATATTCTTTAAAAAATAAATGAAATTTTTACTAAAAATGTAGCGTTTTTGAAAAAAATGATTTATTTTAAAATTGGATCAAGATGTAAAAGTGACTTTCAAAAATATAAATGAAATTATATGATTTTAAAAAATGGAAAAATATAGGAATTTAAATAAAATTGTTATATTTATTTATACTTTCATAATAGTAATGTGACAAATACTTTCTTCTACAAAAAATTTTAACATCATATATGGATATGTCATATCACGCAACTGCAAAGCTCATATCATTTTCGTAATTAAAAAAGGAAAAAGAAAAAAGGAAAAAAGAAGTGGGACCTGGCTTTTTGGTTGGTTGGAAGTCGGCGCATGCTGCTCTGGGGAGGAAGACTCCGGTTCCACAAGATTTCTGGGCCGGAACCGGTTCAAGAAATACGGCCTGCATACCCGGCCCACCTGTTACCCTCTGGCTCTGGCTGTTGGTGTTATTCCCATATCTTCCTCTATTGTTGTATTTTCTCACACTTCTCCATTGCTGCATCATCGCATTCATTCAAAATAAACTATAAATTTTACATCCGTACGTATTGAATCTTAAACATTAATACTCACAATCACATAGCTAAATCAGTCACATAGCTAAATGAGGGCCCAACACGTAAAAAGTTAGAATTATAAACTCAAACATAATCACTATAAAGATCGTAAAATTTTTGATGAGACCATTTCACCTAAAATTATGGAGAGATGAATTTTTTTAACGATGAATTTTTTATGAACTTTATATAACTAATATATAAAGAATGGTTGTATAGTACTGATCAAATAATACGGATTGAATATAACCATCATGGGAAAACCAGGAAGAAAAATATTCACAAATGTCGATACTCCATTCCTTAATTGTTATATGACACTATGGACATTTTATAATTTTAATACTCAACTCAACTTAAATTTAATTTTTATTTTTTATTAATATATTTTTAAAACTTATAAAGTTGTACTTATGTAAAAATAGGTTTTCAATATGAATTTAAAATTAATAATTTTATATTATAGATCATTATATATATTAAGAAATTATTAATTACTAGTAAGTTAAAAAAATCAACATAGTTAATAGTGATAAACAATATTAAGGAATACGACAAGTAAAACTCTTAATTCTTATTGTAGTACTCCCTCCGTTCCATATTGATTGTCATTTACTTGACTATCACTATTTCCAATATTATTATTTTACCAGTAATAAATAATTTCTTATATAATTTTTATTTATAATTGCAATTATACTTTTAGGATAGTATTTTTCATTATGAATCTAATTATATCAATTTTATATAATAAATTATTATTTATATTTAAAAATTTATAATTCAAAATTTTAAATTTTAACTATATAATTTTCAAAAATAACAATGAGCAGTAATATGGATTTGAACGAGTCATATTTTTAGTTATTGATGTTATACCATTCATGAGGTAGTGCTCAGCACTACGTTAATTAATGGTTAATGCATTCCCTAATGATGGTTAGCATGATAATTGGTGCTCCACCTTCAAAGTTGCACACATTGTTGAAACCACGACGTACACTTACAATTCACAACACACATGTGATTAAGGCATGTAATTAAAGCATAGAAAAGCGAAAAGCAAAAAGTAAAAAGGGAGAGAGAATATGCTTAAAATGTTGTTGCTAGAATTATTGCATGGCACGTTACAAGAATAATTAATGGTTTCAATGTATGTATATAAAGGATATTAGAAGTAGTAGTGAAATGTGGTGGCATATTTTGGACCACCTTGGATATATTCCTATTTATTGGCTAACTCTTAAGGGTCTTCATCATGATATATTGTTGTTATATTCTTCATCATCCACTTGAAACTAGATTCCTGATATGAATTTGGTACGTATAGTATTATTCTTGTATTGGATGTTTAAGAGGAATTCTCATGAACTTATACCATCCTTTTTAAGGTATAAATTCAGTATAAATATCATTATGTTACTATGATACTAGATGTAAGGAATCAAACTTATCTACTGCATACTCAAAATACAAAATTGATTCGGTATTGAGTAAGAAAAGGGATAATTTGCACATATTTTCTTTAGTTTTATGACATTTATAAATTCAACCTCTATACTTTTAAGTTAAAATCTAACTGTATTAAGTTTTTGAACCAGCTTCACTTGATTACTTTTTCAACGAAGATCAATAAAAGAAACTTTATTTAAATTTGTCCACTCACCACTCTTTTATAATGATAGTGAAATTAATACTCACCACTTATTAGGTGAAAATCAACAAAAGAAACTTTAGTTACTTTTTTGATGAAAATCTTGAATATATTCCTATTTTATATATTTAGTAACTCATTGTATATGTCAAGAAATTTATGGTTAAATTTTTTGAAATTTGTATGCACAATTTCCAAAGACGATGATTAATATGGAACAGAGACTTCACGATCATTATTGAGTTGTGTTTTTTTCTTTTTCAAGCATAGACATAGGGTTATCATGGTCCAGATAGGAATTAGGAAAAGAGATATATATTCCCAATCACAGAATTAAAGTGTAAATCAGATGAAAAAACAAAAAACGATAAACACGAACCGGAGGGAGAGGATGTGATTCGATTGCCTTGACATGGTAATGATTTTGGTGATGCCTTCCACGCTGCCCAACTTGCTCCTATTATCGTACAGTACATGCATGCATGGAATATCAGATTAATTAATATAATCTATGGATTTAGATCAGATTAATTACTACTATAATTAGTATATGCATAAATGATTACCGATCCACTACAGCTAATGTATCTTTAACCATTTATCTTAATTCAATTCATCTTAAGATTCAAGATTATTGTTCTCCCCCAACTCATCGTATCTAATGATATGATGCATGCATGATTCATTCTACAGATTAATCCACAAAGCTAAGATATCTTTGTAATTGTTTTATAGATACGGAATAATTTCTGTATTCTTAATTATTCATCACTATAATTAATTTGTTAAAATCTATAAACGTAGAAAATATGATAAAAAAATGGTTTATAAATTCTTAAAAGTACTTTGAAAGGTAGTTAAAAAATTATTTATTAGAGATATAATGGGTATTACCGTTGTTAAAAATTTTTATTATGAAATATAATTGTTAGAATTGTAAAAATTAGATAGATGGAGATATATGAAGCCCATTGTCTCAAATATATAAGATATTTTTCTTCAATTTTGATATTTAATTATTTTAAAATATTATGACTAAACACTAACCAAGGAATGCTAACCATAATTGCAATAATAATATGATAAACTTTGAACAATCGTACCTACTTGATATTTTAAGGAGTTAAATTTTTCCAAAAAAAACATTGATATTTAAGAATGCATCATAAATTTATCAAATATTTTTACACAAATTCATCGACTTAACATTTTTCATTAAATATTGTAACTAACTAGTTACAAGTACTACAGTACAAGCGACCTATTGTTGCATCTATCACGGTCTATTTTCGATATAAATTTCTGGACAAAATAAAATATTCTTGAACTGTTAGTCTGTTGGTGCATAATGAAGTATATGACTCTTTAATCCAATATCACACTTAAATCCATAATTAACCCAAATTTGTTTCGATAATTTTATACTATGTGTGGGCCGTGTGGCAAGACAAATAGCCAAACATTTTATAGTAGTGATAACTTTTTTTGTTTATATTTCACATCTTCAACCAAAACTTAACTATAAAATTCATAATATTCATAATTCTGATTCTAAGAAATAAGAAGCTATCGTTCCAACTTTTTCTTTATCTTTTACGATTTTATTCCCTATTTTTACAGATGAATAAAATTGATTAACAACGAGTAAAGATAAATAACCTTACTTATTAATAAAATTTTAAATAATGTAATCAGTAACCAATCTCCCTAGCTATAGTAGCTGCTTAATATTTACATTCTCTTTACAAATAAAGTGGGGGTAAATCTTAGGAAAAAATTGCACTCCTTGTGTTGATGATATTTATAAATCCTACTTTTAACTTTTTAAAGTTAATATTTAAGTTCTATACTCTTTTGAAACAAATTAAATTAGCAACTTTTTAATGAATATGTGATTTTAATGAACTATTCTTTGTCGAAATAATAAAATTTCATCATAAATCACCTTCATTATTAAATTGAATTGTTCAAAAGGTTACAAAACAAGGTTGGATTAATTAATATCATAAAGCGAAGGACGGTATACGCAAAAATATTTTCGGTATTTTGTTGTCGAAGATTACGTGAAATACATAATTTTGATTTACCGCCTTTTGATTTTTGATATTGAATATTTCGTGAATAATATACACACACCCATAAGGACTCCCATCCATTAACTATAAACCTTGACACGATGATTAATTTCTAGAGAATCAGTTAAAACGTAATTAAGGATGATTAATTAATTAATTAATTAAATACCTGGTAAAAGTGATGATCACCACAGGCTTCATGAAGAATGTGAGCAGGCAGCCATGGAAATCCTTCTTCAAACCCAACATCTGCATCCTCATGATGAGCCATTTTTATCCCCAGATTCACGACCTCCTGACCGCCCGATTATCCGATTCGGATTGATCAACGGTGAAGATTTAACTTAGGAAGACGATGTAAGTATGTTAATAAGAATAATTATGGGTATAATTAGAGAGGAATTAAGAAGAATGAGGAAGGAAGAATACAAGCTCCCAACTTCTAACCTGCAACTTAACTTCTCTTTCTCTCTCTTCCTACGTTTGCGTCAGTGGCAATTATATAGGACTCTCAACGCGGCTGGGGCCCCTAATCATTAATTAATTAAATTAATGGGATATCAATTATCAAATCAGGGTTTAAATTTTTTTAAAAATTGTCAAAAGTCCGCGATACTTACGTTACGTGGAGCCTCCTACCTTAGAGAGAGAAGGGTGAGTGCGTTGGATCTGCTCCCTAAATTTTTGTTCCCCCTGCTCTCAGCACGGCCAAAAGACGATTTTGCCCTCACACATTTAAGTTGCCAACTCTGAGTTCCCATCGTTATATTAGACCAGTCAATTCGGTCACTCGGATGGGTTTTTGGCAAGGTTGTTAAAATCGGGATCTTAACTCGAAAATATAGGGAAGTTAGGATCAGAAATTAGCACATGTAGAATCGTGGATTGTATGTAAATTGTAGAATCGTAACGAGGATTTTGGACCATAAAATCGTAGGATCGTAAATCATGATCGAGATTTTAATAACTATGGTTTTGGGTCAGGCGACCAGGTGTATGTCGAGTTCGGGTGAATATGGGTTTTGTGTATTTCGGATTCAAATAAATAAGGGTGCTATATCATTATTAGAAGATAATCATTAATTTCTTAATATTCTCCCTCAGTCGCATAATTAATTGACACTTTGACTAAATTTTGATTGTTAATTACTCACAAATTACAATGAGTTACAATATGAAATTACCGTCATTAGAAAAATACTTTACTAAAAATTACAATTGAGGTAATTTCATATTGTAACTCATTGTAATGTGTGAGTAATTAACAATCAAAATTTAGTCAAAGTGTCAATTGATTTGGGACAGAAGGAGTATAATGTTCTATTGTGCAAAAGTAGTAATATCATTAAGAATAAAAATACTATGAGAATAGTATAATATTGTAATCTTTCGATAATATATACTATAAGAAATTTTCAATCAAATAATGACATTAGAGATTGTGTATCATTTTTTTTGAAGTGAAAGTTAATATGAAATAGACAGATTATATTTTAAGGATGCTAATTACACATTATCAAATTTTAAGAATATATGAAATTTAGGTTAATTTTGAATTAATAATTTTACCAAAAATATTACAATAATTATACTTGCACATGCATTATTAATAGTAGATAATAATTACAATGCCCATTTTCTTCCTAATGAATAAAATTCTTTACTCTATTGCAATAATATTTTCAAGTGTATTTTTGGTGATGTGTAAACCTTTTGCTTTATTTCTATATTGTTTAGTTTCGTAAAAGTAGTTATAGTAACAAATAATTAGAAATAAATGCAATACTATTTGTCTTACTTTGCCCTTAACATTCATAAAATCAACCTAAAAATTGACTTTCATTAAAAATTTAAAAATAATTTTCTTACTAATTACTAACAATCTTGGCTAAAAATTTTCTTTATTGATGTTCTTTATGATATTGATGTTCTCTTGTGGCCACAAAAATCACATGAAAAAGGGAGATAATAAAATTTTTAATTGGGTCATAATTACATGCAAGATGAATTATTTCACGTTAGAGAAAAATAAAATAAAAGCGTAGGCAATTTCCTTTTTGGAAAATAGAGGCAGAATCCAATAGGGTTGGGTTCCAACCCACTTTCTCTCGTTTGACAGCAGAAATTCAGAGCATAAAGAGTTACAGACATGATCAATATCTTGATTGGATGCCAAATTTATTGTTTTTAAAATATTAACTTCAAATTTCATACTCTTCTTAGCTGCAATTATTTTTAGTTACATAGCATCCATCTCGATCAGTTACGTTACGTGCAAATTACAGCAAGCAGAATAATTTTGTTACTTTTGCAAATTTCCAAAATAAATATTACTACTATAATCTAATTTTCCAAATAAATATTACCTCAAATTATAGGCAGTTTTGCATTATGTGCAATTAAGTTTGAAAATTTTTACTATTAATTACCTAATGTGTATAATTGTTCATCTTATTTAATTACTAAAGTAAAAAATTATTTTATAGAAATATAATTTTATAAATTTTGTGAATATATAAAGTTTTTGAAAGCATGAATATACAATATCAACAAGCAACCATTAATTGTGCCGTCTTGAAGACCATAAAACGTAAAAAGTGGTATTATTTGAGAAGAAGGAAGTAACTATTGAGGGCCAACTGAATCAGTTTCAATTTGTAAATGTGGCATGTCCTAGAATGAGAATTCTGTAATGAGAATTTGTTTAATAAATCTCATTCGTTAAAAAGATTTGTGTCTCAATAAATATGATTAACTGTTGTAACAAGTTACTTTGATCAATATATATTCAATTTAATTTTTTAATGCAGAATCAATAACTTGTATACTCCCTCTGTTTGTTTTTATCAGTCGCCTTGGAAATTGTGCCAAAAACTTTGACCGTTAACATTTTAATTTGTATAATGATTCATCATACAAAATTGATGTCATTAGATTCGTAATAAAAAATAATATTAAAAAAATATAATATTATATTTTTTTTGGAAAACAATTATATTAAAAATTATTGATTAAAAATTGACACTGAAACCCGTACGACAAATAAAAAAGAACGGAGGGAGTTCTTTTTAACTATGATGTTTGAAAAAAAAGTTCAATGGCAGAATCTCCTTAACAATTGTAATCTTTGTAAAAAGTTTACATCTCAATAAATTGCATTACTTGCTGCAACCAGCAGTTTGATTAATTTATATCTTAATTTTAAAAATTCAAAATTAAAATATATTTTTAATTATGATAGTATAAAAAAATTTCAATTATAGTAGAATATGTCATCCTAACAATCATACCTTCAAAGAGTCATTAATAACAAATTATAAAGTATTTTGAAATTGTCGGTACAAAATATATAGTTCAAACTTTTCAAGTGAAAATACATTCATTTAACCTAGCTACATTGAACCAATGAAATACATTGAATCCACATTCTAAGTAACTTTTGTTTCAACTTTACCATATCTATAACTTTGAACTTTTCATAATTTACAGTATATCATTTTATTTTTTTACATAACATCACCATATTCCTTAAAAAAACTTAGTGTTAAATTTAATAGGGTTAATTTTATATTTTGGATACTATATATATATATTAAATAGTTAGTAGTCAAAATATTTAAAAATAGTGAGTATATATATTCATCAGGACACATTAATAATTGGGATATTGGATGATAATATACCCGACCTTTAGGGGTATTGGATTGTAATATACCGACCTTTATTATTGGACAACAATATCCATGACCTTTATACTTAGGTGGGATTATTATACCAACAGTGACTAAGGGGGTGATGATTGGTTAACCGGTTTCTATTCTAACAGACCTTGTTAACTCCTCCGTTTTTCTCCCTAACCACGTTAAAAAAAAATCGGCCCTAACATAGTGACTAAGGGGGTGGTGAACCAGTCTTCGTACTCACGTGGCATACAACCAATCAATCTCTTGTAATGTGGGTTAATGAGATAAACGGAGGGGTTAACGGGTTTATTGGCTTGGGACAATTTTTTTTCCCTCCGCTAGCCACAACAGCATGAAGACCGGTTCACCATCCCCTTAGTTACTATTGGTATAACAATGTCACCTAAGTATAAAGGTCAAGCATATTGTTGTCCAATAATAAAGGTTTGTATATTACAATCCAATATCCCCAGAGGTCGATATATTATAATCCAAAAACCCTTAATAATTAACAAGTACTAGAGTATGTACTATGTAGTCACCCCCTCTTCACATCATGATGCATTGATTCTTAACCAACAACTAAACTATATTATTTTCACTCCTCTATACTCATTCCTTCAAATATTTGTTGGGGGTTGTAAGTAATCCCATAAATTAAAAAATCTTTCACTTCAAAAAAAATCTATACTCAAGGGCAAAATAGTAAATTTCTTGTTAATAAAAAACCAATCCTCTAATCCAATAAGCAGTTTACTTAGGAGGAATATCAAAAAAAAAAAAAAATCCAAAAGAATGAATTAGGAAATAGAAAATTAGTTGACCAAGATGTGCAAGGCAGGAGAGAAAATCTAGACTAAGGCATAATTCTTCATTGACGAGTTTTTTTTGTCCAAAGTACGTGGATGTGGGTTGGGTTGTGTTCGGTAAACTCCTCCTCCTCTTATTCATAGTTGTTGTGGTTGATATATATGGCTCACGTAATGCCTAACCCTAATTAATTAAACAAAAATAATTATATAGATAGACCAAGTTAATTATTAAGTTAAAATAATTATTGGTTAATTATTGTTGTGTGTTTTAAAATTGTAAGAATGATTTGGTAAACCATAAGATTAAATCATGGATAAGACTACTTTGGATGACAAGCTCCCCATTATGCCTTTTTGAAGGGTGTTTTGTGATCAAGTGGGTGTTTTTCTATATGGTCTTAACCACCTACACCAACCCCATCAACCATATTAGGAAGTACCACTGGAAAAATCTCTTCTCCATATGATTTATTAAGTACTTCTTGTTAAATATATATAGTTGATTTGGGCAAATTAGCTAGATTTTTAGACAATATTCATAGAAATAAATAACATGTTTTTTTTTATAATGAAATTCAGTGTTAGTAGGACTGGATAAAATAAAGATTAATAGTTTAGGTGAAGGTTAAAAAATTGAGTATTAAAAATATGAGAAAAAAAGGATGGACAGAGTTGGGTATGTGAAACTATCTCAACCAAAAGTTTAACCAGATAGTTGAAATTCAAGAATGGTTTTATACTCTACCATGAATATCCTTTGGGATTAAATATGGGGGTGTTGAGATTAATAGTTTAGGTAAGTGTTAAAAAATTGAGTATTAAAAATATGAGAAAAAATGAATGGACAGAGTTGGGTATGTGGAACAATCTCCACCAAAAGTTTAAGCAAATAGTTGAAATTCAATAATGGTTTAATTTTATACTCTAACACGAATGTCCTTTGGGCTTAAATATGGGGAGTTAAGATTCAAACCTTAAGACTTTTTATTTAATTTGACTCTGATACTATGTAAAGCCATCTCAACCAAAAGTTTAAACCGATAATTGCAATACCTATCATGGTTTTATATATACTCTAACAAGGTAAAGTCTCGTCTGATTTGTTTAATCATAATTATGCAAAATTTTGATAACCAAATTGTACATAGATTTAAATTTGTAGGTAGTTCAATATGTTCAATCTATGCTTGACAAGAGTACTATACCCAAACTTCATTACATGTACAACGACAAATTTGACTTTGAAAAGTAGCACTTAATTAAGATTTTTTTAATTCTTTCTTTTTTTTTTAACTATCATGATATGTTAAGTTTAGGGCTTGGAAGTAACTAACAATATGACCGATTTTTGTTCTGGTTGGTACAGAAGGGACGACTCCATTTAAGAGGCATACATTCATATGTTACCAATTAGTTTTTTGATGATTTATTAATGTGTTTTTGGATACTAATATACTGAACTTTTGGCGTATTGGACAATAATACACTGAACTTTGGCCTTGGACAACAATAAACTGTACTTTGGGGGTATTGAATAATAATGCACTGAAACGATTTTGGCAGTGACTAACTTGGTGGCAATGCTACGTAGCACGTGGAGGAGATGAATTGGTCCAAAAATATTTAAATTTATGACATGTCAGCTAAACCACACCTAAGAAAGATAATCAACTTTGAAAAGAGTAAAAAAAAAACATAAAATCGAATTTGTTTGAACGTGTTTCCGCCGAGAGATTGTTTTTGTAGTTGTGTAAAGTCCCCTTTGCTTTTGTAAATTAGTTGACATGTCATAAGTTTAGATATTATTTCGTCTATTCATTTTCTCGGTCTACCACGTAAGATCACCACCAAGTCAATCACCGTTAAAATTGTTTCGGGCGCATTATTGTCCAACACCCCTCAAGGTTCAGTGCATTATTGTCCAAAGTCAAAGTTCAGTGCATTATCGTCCAAATCCAATACCTCAAAAATTCAGTAGATTAACATCTCAAAATCCTTTATTAATTAAGTAGGGTCATTTTCTAATATTTATTTAAAAGATAGGAAGGGGTTGCCATGCCATGCATGTAGTTTGCTCATTGTTCAAACTTGGACATTTATTACATATATGTTGAGGTATTAGTTGTTGGGTCCTTGATGGAAATTATAGTTAGAATAAAGAGTACATTTAAGATGTGGTGGTCTTCAGGATGGGCTTTTGGGTAAAAGTATGAGTTGTGAGTGTGAGTTTTCGAAAAAAAAAATGAGTTGTGAGTTTTGTGCCATTCATAAGTTGTGGCTCACAATCTATTTGAGAAACTTATATTGAAAAGTTATGAAATATGCCATTTTATAAGTGGTTCTTTAATATCACATAATATATAGTACTATACAATAGTATGCCCTTTATTTATTGTGGTTGTGTTTTTATGTTTGTTTTTGCTGCTTCTCTTTTATTGTTGTCCATTTGTTGTGTTTATATAATTATACATCTTTGTCATGTGAAATTTTCGGTTTGTTTAAGGCTTTGATAGTTTAAAAGATAGGAAAATTGGATTCTAATAATTCCTACTTTCATCTTTTGTTTACTTTATTTTTTTATCATTGTAGTCCAAAAAAAAAATTATATTATGATGGGACACAAATGAGTGTATACTCTAAATATAATATATTTTGACTTGCATTTGATTCAAAATTTAGCACAACACTTCCTCACTATTTTTATGAATTTACAACGTTTGTCCCAGATTTTTTCACTTTTATTCCTTTTAAAAAAATTATCATAATTGCTCGGATTCTCAAAAAAAAAATTTAAAAGTTATTTAAGTAAGTACACTTCATAAACTTTCTAGGGGAATGAATGAAAAAAGACAAAAACAATATGGGGTAAGAATGAAAATAATAGAAAAAAATGTGGTGGTAAATTTGGTACAAGAAGAATACGATTTATATTTTTTTTGGACCATAAGAATACAAAAACAAAGTAAGGATTATAGGCATACAAAAGCTGAAAGTAGGGATTATTAGAATCCAATTTTCCTAAAAGATATTAGTTCGAAGCAAAAAGATTTATCGCTATTGATATTATTTTATTTAATAATTTAAAAGTAAATTGAAAGCGTTTTCTTTTATAATAGGTAATAGTCCAATACATCGTGCCCCTTATCTCAGTGAAATACTAGCCCAACAACCTCATAGCAAACAAGGGTAGGGAATGTCAACGCCCCATATCCGACCTACCACATCTTCCATTCAGCACATTCCGCATACTGATAAACAAAAATGTTCCCCCAAAAGTCGAACCTGATGCAAGCACCAACCAACTTTATATATACTTTTGTTAGGATCGGATTCAGATTTGTTGCTAATTGTTAGTCACTTGTTAGGGTGTAAAATAGAACAATATATGCAGCGGAAGGAAAATACAGGATGATTATGGAATCGAGGATAATAATAGAGAGACAAGAAACAAAGATATATGGGCGAGACAGTATTTACGTGGGAACCCGAAAAACTGGGAGAAAAACCCACGGGCAACAACCAATATCCACTAGTAGAAAAAGAGATATTACAAGAGGTAGAGTATAATCTCTCATACACTCTTACAACCTAGGGATGAGTAGGGTGAAGATGTGGAAATAACACTGTACCTCTCTCATGGGGAGTTTTGAAGACTCTCACATCAACTACATTGGACGCTTGCCGCACATTACAAGGTGAATAAAGACCTCTATTTGTAGGGGTAAATATCCTATAGATCTGGCCAGACTCCTACTCCAAATAATACAATTAGGTTTTAGAATGCTATTACAATTAGGAAATTTACCTAAATATAATTGGGAAATAAAATAATTTCCTAATAACAACTAATTACTTGGAGTTCAAACAGGTTTAGGAAACTTGCCAAATAATAAGTCAAGAGAATTTGGATATTAACCCAACAACTTTGATTCTATGCAGTAGTTTTACTTTAGTGGAACACACAATGGGATGGTGAATATGAATTAGGATTTGGTTGGAATAGAAGGGGTGCATGAAGTCTCTATTTTAAATGGACATGCATAGATTCAACTTTGATGTAATTGTCAAAGAAATAAATGCAAGGGTTGGAGGACCATGGGCTTTAACATGCCAGGTATATCCATCTATATATGTATTTATCAAGATAGAGAATTGTCTACAACACAAAACTCCTACATGCAACCTAGCTTGTTAATTGCTTGCATTAATTGGTGCAAATGTAGTCCCATCTAAATAGTTATAATGTACTTTCAAAGGGGGCACAATGTTGGAATTCCAGTGCAAGACTATGATGTTGTAAGAATACACGTACATCTTAGATTAAGATTAGTCTCAATCGGGTCGACCTAGTAATCGAGTTCTCGGAGTATTGCGTGGACCTACAGTAGAGAATTTCCGCATTGGAATCTCAAAAGTCAGCATCTTTTTCAGTTGGATTAACAATCATTTCTGCAGTTATACTCTTTCCTAGGTGATTAATTGTTTTGTAATTGTTATGAATATTCCATCAATTAATATGTATCTATTTAGGAAATAGATCACCTATAACCCAACAGTGGTATCAGAACTACCATTTGCACGCTTATGTTTTATGCCTTATTATATATAATTTTGTCAATTGTTGAATTATATTATGAATTTGCTAGATTAGAATTTAAGCTCAAATTTTGAAACTTTATGAAAGTTTTGGTCTTTATTATTCATAATAGTAAATATGGAATTTTAATGTAAAAGTTTCATACTTTATTATTATTTATTCCCTTATTACCTTCAATTATGTGGTTATGCTTATTTAACTGTTAAAATTAGTATGAACTTGGCATATTTTAAATTGGAGTTAATTACATTTACCCTACCTGACATATGTGGTAATAATTTTCGCACACCCGACATTTGAGAAATAATTTTCACCCTACCTGACATTTAGTGAAAGTAATTTTTAGTGTTAGAATCCGGTAACTTGTCATCGGAAATGGAAAAATACAATAATACCCCTATATCACTATGTGAAATTATGATGTTGCCCTTTAATTTAAGAAGGAAAAGACTATGTTGGAGAGTAGAAGACAGACATGGTGGTTTGGGAGGGGTTAGGTTTTCATTTCATTTTCAGATAGGAGGTAGGCAAGGAGTGGTTGGGTTTTAAAATGTCATAACAATTAATACTAAGGGTACAAAAGTCATTTCAAATTTAATTGAAAGTCAAAGGAAATAATAACAAGGGTATAAAAGTCACTTCACATTTATTTTTTTACAGTTTACCGGAAAAGTCAATAAAAAATCAATTATAACATACCTGAGGGGCTTTAAATTTATGACCACTTAAATGTCAGGTAGATTGAAAATTATTTCTCAAATGTCGGGTATGCAAAAATTATTACCACATAAGTCAGGTAGGGTAAATGTAATTAACTCTTTTAAATTGTCTTAGAAGCGATCATGTTTAATGTTGTTAAACAGTAGGCAATACCCGAAATAATTTTAATTCACAAAATAGAGTTGTGTAGAATTATTTTCTGATGTAGACTATTTACAGTAAATATGATGAAAATTCAAAAAAAAAATCAAATAAATTCGAAAAATTCCACGAAACATACTGGAGGGGTATGGAAGTGTTCTAGACTTGCTCTGATTTTTGTGGAATTTTCCAAATTAAAATAGATTTTTAAATTGAATTTTCCAGATCTGAAGAAAAATAAATTTGTTTGCTTCTTTGATTTTTATAGAAATTTATAAAAATTCTGGAAAATTTACAGTAGGTCACTGGGTGACCATACTTGTAGGGGAAATTTTTGTGTGAATTTTCAAAAACATTAAATTATTTTCCTTGAATTTTCAGATCTACAGGCAGAATATAATTGTTTATTCCTCTGAATCTTTGCAAATTTTTTTGAAATTTGATAAAATTATGGAAAATCACAGTAGCTCACTAGGTGACTCTACTATGTGGGAAAATTGTAAAAATTAATTTTCGAACTTATCGGACTGTTCTATTTTAACTTTCCAGTAAAACAACGAATTAAATTAGTTTAGTTCCCTAAATTTTTCAAGTTTGTGCAAATTTGATAAAATTCTGAAAAATTTCATAGTAAGTTATGATATGAGAAATTTTATGTTGGTAAGTTTTGGAGTTGGTTGATATTTTTATTTACGTTTTCATGCACGAAATATCCGACACTGGGAAGCAACACGGACCGTGTTGCCAGCAGTGTCGGTGAACGCGTGCCTTTAGGGTTTGGGATTAGTTTTAGAAATTAATTATCATATCCTATTATCACTAAATCAGATATTAATTGGGGGTTAGCTGTATCAGACGCTTACCTAGAGTCTTCTATGTAGTGTTATAAAATAAATAGAATAGTATCCTACGGGAATAATTCCCTACGTTTTGTAAGAGATTTTAATTTTCCATTTTGTTTGTCGAACAATTTAGTTGGATGATTATTAATAAAATGAGTTAGTTTTATGAATACTGATACTATACTGGCCTTGCGTGTCCCTAATACATGCGGCATAAGGCTCCATCAAAATGTTATTAAATTAACTATTCAGCCTAAAAATCTCGGGGCATTACAACTCAAAAGTATTGAGGCTGGCTTACTATATGTGTGTCGTAAGCACCTTCAAGCGTCATTCTAAATGATGCTTAGTCTAAACCTTTCTTTCTCCGGTGGCTTTGTCTTTGTCTAGGAAAGCTTTGGGAGGATTTCCACGAGGCTCAAAAAGCTGGTTGTCAAGTAGGTGTTGTTGCTGTTCTTGGGTCTCTATTGTTTGAGCCCCAACCAGAGGTTTGCCTTTTCACAAATGAGCTTAATTTCAGTGTGGCGTGTACATTTAGATGTTAGTCTTCTCTTTCTTGCATAAAAGATTGATGCTTCTCTTTTCAGGTTAGAGCATAAGAAAGAAAATTGAGCAAAAACTTAAGGAGAGCTAACAAAAAGTTATAATTTGGAGAAGAAACATGGAAAAGTCACCGACTTGTTGAAAACACTTGTGGAACGCGAGGTACGTACTATCAATATTCCCATACTTCAACCTTGAAATGTGCTTATTTTTGTTTTGTACAACTTATTTGGTGGTATATGGCATATGTGAAGCATCTAGTGACCATCTTCCTCCAAGGACATGATTGTGCTTATACTTGTGGTGAAAGGTGTTTGTCTCACATAGGGTTTGAATGATTCTTACCTTCAAAAAAGAATCATTCTTGACTTATACTAGTTGTTGTTTGATTAACTAGTTATGTTTGAAAAGGGTAAATCATTATATGTATAATCACAACTAATGGTGGAATTTTGGCTAGCTATGAGAAATGATAAGATTGATAGTCTACACTCTCATTTTATGTTCAAAAAGTAGAATTGATTATGTAGAATGACAATATAAGCTTGGATTTTAGCGGAATTTTAGCTTTGGTTAGAGAGCTATGAGAAATGTTACGAAATTACTGAGAAAGTGATAGTAGCTAGTTTTGTAGTTGGCATTGATAGTGTTTGAAATGTGGGGAGCTTAAAGTTATAATGGTCTGGAAGTAAACTTAATGGAGGTGATGAACTTGGTTTATGTAAATAAATATTTTAGCAGGGAACTAAGAATTAGTGAGAAACCCTTTTGGATCAGAAAGAAAAAATGACGACTGTTGGTCAATTGCTGAAAAATCTTGTTGGCTGTTAGCATGTCCTTTATATGATTTACTATAACAGTATAAAAAAACTTATTGCCACTGCAAACAAGAAATTTGCACGATTAGGTGGTTGACTGAGATTTTTTTTTTTAAAAAAAAAAATTATTTTGTATTAGTTGCGGTAACTTATTTATGTTATTAATATTATTGTAGAGATTGTTGGATGACCTTTTATCGCTTGAGCATGATGCTGCTGAAAGTGAAAATGAACATGAATTTGAAGATATTGAAGGTTGAAATGATGAAAAATACAACGATCTTGATAACCATGTTGAAGATCAAGATAATGATATCTTTTGAGTTATATATATATATATATATATATATATATATATATATATATATATATATATATATATGGAGAAATTACCTTTTAGACTTGTATTTTTAGTTATATAAGTACTAGTTACAAACAAGTTATTAGCAAAATTTTCTTTAACAAATTCAAATCATACATTCTAAATAGTTTTAAAACAATGTATTATACTATTATTACCAACAGATGTGTGCATGTTCAAGATAATGATATCATATATTGAAAGAGGCACCTACAACTAGCTAGTGATGGCAAAAATGTAATTATTAATAGATACATGATTAATTGATTATTACCAACATATATGTTCATGTATTAGACTACTATTATCAATAGATGTGTGCATGTTTAGAATACTATTATCAACAGATATATGAGGATTATTATAACTTTTGACGCTGTTGAGGAGATTCAAGGGAGGAGCTCACTTCAACCAAGACCCATGATATACAAGTGATAACTTTCGCATCAAACTTGTAGCACCAACAATATATTTTGTTGGTAAAAATTTTTTATTTTACCATTACTTTTGTATCTGTTGGTAAAATACTATGGAGTACCAACAAATTTGAACTGTTGGTGTTACAAAACAACACCAATAGATACACTTATCAATTGGTATTACTTTTACCAATGGACCTTTTACCAACATTTTGTGACAGATAAATATATGTAGATAAAAGATATTATCAACAGAAAATTCACTTATACCAACAGATAGAGACATGTTGGTAAAATTCATAGTTCAAAGGAAGATTGAGCCTTCTTGAAGCATGAAAATGTCCCTCACTTCATACACACAACAACATGATCCCCATCAGTTAGAAAAAAAAAAAAATCCCTTATACACCTTTATATAGGATTGTAACACTATTAGCTTGAGAGGGTAATTACTGTATATTTTATCTTAACTAAGACAGATTTAGCGGAAACCTATAACTTAACAAATGTTATTTCCACTTTATTATAAATGGAAAAGTAAGAATTTTCTAATATGATTATGAGAATGATGCAAATTACACAAGTAGGTACTAGCACATCTTGGGCATACTTTAAAATAATAAGAAGAAGGAAAAAAAGCATAAATTTCACATATAGGTTAACTGATGACAAATATTAAACTTAATTATAGATAAATATTTCCTAGAAACTACTTTATTAGTTTATAGCATTGAAGTTTGTAGATAAATAGTTCCTACAACTTTATAGACAAATAATAATTCGCCTAAATAAAAAAGAGAATCCCTATGAATAAAAACTTATCTTGAGAATTTTCATGTGTTATTTATTTAAGCAAATATGACAGAAAGTATAACAATTTAGCATAATTTAGACAATTATTTCCTGATTTTGTGATAAGAATCTGTTAAAAACTAAAATAGCATTTTCACCTTAAAATTAGAGAGAGATATTTAATGTGTATGGTTCTCCTTGTTTTCAGAGCATTTTACTTAAAATTAATTAGGAGAGGTTACAAACTTGTATATATATGCCAATCAAACCCACATAGAACATCATTCCTAGTTTATATATTAATCCAATTTAATCACCATCCTAATATCCTTAACTATTGTTTCAAACTCCAAAAAAAAAACCCTTAATTTCTTCCTTAGAAATCATTGTTAACCCGTCATAATGGAAAAGTCTCGAGCAATCATCATCTTGGCTAGCATTCTTTGCCTGTTGTCCTTGGTTGGTGTTTCTAATGCTGATACCGATCAATTCTCAGTCGAGGGCCAGGTCTACTGTGATACATGTCGTCTCCAATTCATGACCCGTATTTCCTATTTTATGGAGGGTACGTTTTCTTTCATTCATTCTTCACCATTTGGTCTTGTATTCGTGTCTTAATTATTTTTAACTATGAAACTCGATCAATATCAATCTTGTCTCTATAAACCAATCTCTCTATATTGCAAAATTTAGTGGTAACAATGTTACATTAAACCCCAATCTAATGAGTATCGATACACTCGTTTTCTTTAGAATTGTCTTCCCTTATTTGGTGTAACATTGATGTCATTTTAACTATAACTAGAACCCTTCTTTCCGAATTATAAAATTTAGTGGTAATACAGTTACAGTCAATCTTTGATCCGACCCAAATCCGCTTGGTAATTTTGGGTTTTGAACATGATTTTTTCGACCCGAACCCGAAATATACCGAACCCGAAAAACCCGCAAATTAACGGGTCAAAGCCGACTCGCCTGTTTGATCGGAAACTTTATTTTTTATGTTCAAATCTATTAGAATTTGTGACTTTTCGTTGGAATTCTTGAACTATAAAACTATAACCGCAACTCATTCATATGTTATTTCTTTAATGTAAGTTGAAACATTTACAATAATCTATCGGTATTATAAGATAACCATATTTTATTATGTATATTGTGCCAAAAATAATATTTATAGAAAAATTTTTTAAAAGAAAAAGTGGAAAAAGTTCGCAATCATATCCCATTGGATTGACCAAAAACCGAAATATACCCGACTCGTATTTACCCGAACCCGATATACGACCCACTCGTAACCCGCCCGCCTGCCCGAATTGACAGGTCTAGTTACATCAAACTCTCAAACTCTACTGATACTAACGTTTTCCAAATGTTGTGCATATATATGTATATATACACACAGGCGCAACCGTGCGGTTGCAGTGCAGAAACATCACAACTGGAGTAGAGAACTTCAATGAAGAAGCTACAACTGATAAATCAGGACACTACGTTTTCAAAGTTAGTGGTGACTTTGAGGACGACATTTGCCAAGTGACCCTAGTAAAGAGCGGTAAAGACGACTGCAACGAGATCCCGATCGAGGCCCTCGGACAAGCCGGGGCCCAGATCTCGCTCACATCCAACAATGGCGAGGCCACCTCTGTTCGCATTCCCAACCCCCTCGGATTTGTGAAGAAGGAGCCCCTCTCCGAGTGCGAGGCTGTCATCAAGGAGTTGGAAATGGACGACACCGACAACAATGATAGCGGTCACGGTGGTGTCCAATTTACCATCGAGCCCATTGCTCCCGAAGCTGCAGTCGATGCCCCGGCCGGTGCTAGCGGTGAAGCCAGCTCCGGCTCAGGAGCTGAGGCCGGAGCTGGTGGTGAAGCCGGGTCTAAGTCTGAGTCTGGGTCTGGATCTAACTAAATGGGGTGATTTATGTTTGGGTCTCTTTATTTGAAGTTTATTTAATCATGCTTAACATCACTCGAATTCTTTACACTCGCTTACTTGCCAATGAAAAGTTCCACTAGGATATGAATGTTGATGTAACATACTTAAACATCACTTAAATTTCCATATGATCAAACAAAGAAACAAGTGTTGGTTGTCCCAATTAATATTTTACATTCTGGCCCTTGACTTGGGTTACTATTTTTTTGGGGAGTACTAAGTTGTGTTATTTTTTTAGAAAAGTCTCGTCCAAGCAAAGTAGCAAACTAATCACATATTCAAAACATAGTAATATATTACCCAAAACATACTATTATATCTAGCAAAAGATACTAATTATAAAATACAAAACACATCAAATTTGTTTTCTTCCAAGTGCACTGTACACGAAATAGTTAAATAAGGAATCAAATTTCACAAAATATGAGTCCAAATCTTCTTCAATCTTCGTCTACATGACAGGAAAACATCACTTAAACCTAGAGGTAGCACCAACTAAACTAATCCCCGTCAAAGCAAATACCAAATGCCAATGAATAAAAAAGTGCTTTATGAAATCTTCCTCAAAACACAAATGCCACTTTCTAGCTAGCACAAACTTAATTTCTCCTTTCAAGCATGTCTTTGATGGGTATCTTTCCATTGGTGGCCTCCCAAGAAATATAATAAGTTTTAGAGGGAGGTTTAGACATTAAGATTCTATTACTCTATGCTTTCAGAATACCATAAAAAACCATTAATAGAAGAGTTATAAGACCAATGAATTAATTATTTGTTAAAAGTAACTTTATTTGAAGCTAAAAGCGTGTTATCTTTTAATTACACTTTCGACATAACCAAAACAAGAATAACAAATGTTACTTCAAGTTCTAGCAGCCCCACGACATTTAAAAGAGACTAAAATAAGACTTAATGAAGGCTTATACACACATATTATAGTTCTAATTATAGTCAAATATTATAATTTTCAGGATATCCAAAAATCTCAAGAAAATTAAGGTATGTAGATCTAAATTCTCAACCCTAATGGATGTATGTTATTTGCCTAAGAGATGGTCAAAGTGCTGAAATTATTTTATTTATGCAAAATTTTATGTAGGTGATTAATTGTACTTGATGAGGTTTATGTTTATGTGTTCATGTTATATGTTGTATTTGTTGGTGCAAATTAGTGATATTAACTTTAGCTACTAAATCCATGATAATGAACTCTATGAAACTAAGTCATCATGTTCCTTCTTTAATGTGATGATTTTTATGTTACCATGGTTAATTACATGACTAAGAGATACATGATCCCAAGTACATAACACTCAAGACTACAAGTTCTACTTGCTTTATGTGTCCATTTCATCATTACCATTCTCATACATCCATAACATGTAGTTGGTGATCTTGAATCATCCTTAGTGAGTCCCCATGGTGCATGATACTTAAAGTCCTACTATGCCCATGGTGTGACAAGAGTGATGGAAAGACACACTCATTTTTATGGTTTTATGGTTCTTTAAGTCCCTAGGACATATGATAAAGTATGATACAAAAAATTACTTAGAGGTACTCTAACTTTTGAAGAAACAATTTTTTGGTACCCTAACTTTTCAAAACTAATTTTGGGGTACCCTAACTTTGAGGATTAGAAATTACTAGGTGAATTTCTGGCGAAACTCCGATTGATTCAAATCATTTTTGTCCACGAAAACAAATGACATTTTCATCCACAAAAACACTTAATCAATTTCACGCCTAAAACTCACCGTTGAATTCAAATAATTGGCCGAAAATTCACCTAATTATTTTTAATTCTAAAAGTTAGGGTACCCCAAAATTAGTTTTTAAAAGTTGAGGTACCAGAAAAACATTTCACCAAAAGTTAGGGTACCCCTAAGTAATTTTTTGAGTATGATAAGTGGGATCATTAAGTCTCGTAGACATCATGGTTTATGTATGATGATCCTCACCAAGAAATCATTTATGGGCATCATGGACATCAAGAGCTTGGCCACACCATTTTGTGTGCATTAGCCCTCTAGGTCATGGAGTCATAAGCATGCATATATGTTATGTATGTTTTACTCTCTATACTTATCTTTGGCTAATCAATTTTTATGTCCTCCTCTTAGGTATCAATCCTTCCTAGGTGGCACGATGTGAGATGACCTTTAAGGGAAGGTGATGCATGGATGCAAGGGCATGATGTCGTGGGAACTAAGGACCTATCTCAAGAAGAAGCTATGAATAAAGACGATTTAATTAAGTTTAAGTAATTTATATTTCTACTATGACTTAGACTCTAGCTATTATTAAATAATTACCATGTAATATGTAATAAAGCTAAATAAGTAATGAGAAGTACTACTCCCCTTCCTCTGCAACAAACCACCTTGAAAATGGACTAAAAGTTTAATCCATGAGTGCATTTTGACGGGATATATAGTGTGGATTACCAACCTTTTCTCTAGATAATTTAAGCCCCACTTGGCACTGATCATCCCACAAGATAACCTTGGTAATATTCGCTTAAGTTGAAGGTTGAAGCTATGGGTGCACTTCCTTAGGAGTTATGTAACGCCCTGGAAATTCCATTATAAAATTCTAGCAGTCAACTAATGGTTACAGTGGAAGACAAATTCTATTCGGGCGTCACTGCCGTGTCTCCGAAGAAACATAAGGCAAAATAGTACTTAACAACTATACTAACCAAAGCAAAAACCAACATTTGTCCATATGAAAACACACTTGTCTTTAACTTGAGCCAACATAAAAAAACTGAAATCACACTAGTTTATTTAACAAACTCCTAAGACCGGCGCATCCTCACTTCTAATTCCCATCCCCGTTAACGAAATCTGCACCTGAAAACAAAACAGTTAAAACATGAGATAGAACTCAATAATGTCTACTTCTAACTTTCAAAATGATTTAAAATTCATTTCAAACCAATTAGAGGGAGAAGGGAAAAGTTCAAATCATTTCACAAACTAGCAATGCCCAACCCAAACACAATATATCAAAAACTATTCAACTTTTGATACAACATATAAATTTCAGTTTTATTAAGCGGGCGGGAGTTTACAAACCTCCCTTCAACACGGAGTCACAGACTCCTATCAAGTCAATACTTTCACAATCTCATCCCAACTTTTCTTTTAATTTCAATACACTGGATGGCCATCCAATAATTACAACACGTGCTCGCTTAACCTCGGGGAAGACCCTTTTTTAGCACAATTTATCAGGGTTTTCCTGATCTCTTGATAACGCCCCTACAGGGATCCGCCCTGGTCTCCGGGAAACGCTACCCGAACCCGCATTTAGTCTCACTAGAATTATTAGTCCGGTTTAATACTCAACAAGTTCCAAGTTTCAAGTTTCCAAACAACCAATCCCAATTCCCAAAAGACCTCGGAAAACCTCATAAAATGATTGTCCTTATTTAACCAAAATCAAGAGGATTACAACACAACACTCAAAACAGACAGTCAACTTTACATAAAGTCCCCTTTCGGGATGCAGTTTCCAAAACAGCTTAAATACAATAAAATAAGTAAAGCGCATCCAAAGGGAAATTAGGGCATAGACATTACCTGTTGATCGTTACTTCAAGTCAATAAACAAACACTTGAGCTCACTACTCAAAACGTACCCAATCCGAACCTATAAAGAATAGGTTCTAAAAATTAATAACGATCTAACGAAGTTAGTACAACACTCCCCCTAGCTTACCCAACCCTAATTTTATTAAACGCACAAACAATACACTACGCACAAGGATTGTACAATTAATCTTCGCACAAGCAAGCAGTAACTGGACAGCCCACTACCTCTTCGTTGTTCGGTCTCTAACTTGACTTACTGACCTCCTATGAATTTAAACTCTAACTTAATGGAATCGTTGGGATGTCTACTAAAACTTCTATGTTGAACACCAGATCTAATTCAACCTTGAAGAACCCTAAAAATTAGCAAAATATACAATCGGTCCAGTTCTGACCTGCTCCTGGTAAATGACACCTAACTTGGGCTACACACCTCGAAACTGCGAACCGTAAAATTCCTATGAAAGCTAACATCTAGAGGTACCTCCAGTCCAAAAATCTCAGTTAAAAACTTACTACACAATTAATGGTGTATCTTTAAATACGACGCATCCAATCTGTCCCAAAACAACTCAATTTTTATTTTACTCTACCAAGTTCGACTATAATTACTCTCATTCAAAAACTCCACTTGACATATGTACTTACTCAACAATAGAATACCCAGATAGCCTTTCCTACACCCACAAACAGTATTAAAAGACTCCCCCCTGCCTTACTAATTGATTGTCAACGTACAAAAAAAAACATTGAAACTATGTTAATAAGCATGCTACTGTACTATAGTACTACTTACGCCAAGGCCCCCAACTTTGACATCTAAATTTCATCACAATTACTATAAAACAATGAAGTTGCATCTTCACCTACACAAGATAAAAACCACTTTTATGCATACACCCGAATTTTACATGAAACAAAAACTAACAATATTAACACGTCTGAACCGATTTGGGTTGTACAATAATACTACGTGTCATGCATAATATTTAACAATACAATAACCATAGATTCCTCAAGTACTAATAATATATTCAAAACATAGTAATATATTTCCCAAAGCATACTAATCACATATTCAAAACATAGTAATATATTTCCCAAAGCATACTATTATATCCAGCAAAAGATACTAACTATAAAATACAAAACACACCAAATTTGTTTTCTTCCAAGTGCACTATGCACCAAATAGTTAAATAAGGAATCAAATTTCACAAAATATGAGTCCAACTCTTCTTCAATCTTCGTCTACATAACACGAAAACATCACTTAAACCTAGAGGTAGCACCAGCTAATCTCCGTTGGGGATGGTAATAAAACCAGAACCCACGGGTGCCCGTCTTTACCCGACCGTTATGGGTGATATATTTTAGAAAAAAAGGGGTAAGGGTAGGGTGATGGGTACTCGTCTCTATCCGATGGGTACCCTACCCGCCCCGCCCCGAATACCTTCAAAACAAAAAACTATCGTTGATTATTTATTATTGGGCCCCAAATATATATTAATATTTGCATTTATAGGTAATTTGTTGAGTTTTGTAACCACGATATTTTCTCTAAAATTTTATCATCCATACCCATTTTTTCAGGCCGAGTAAAGGCAGGTATATTTAACATATTAATTGTATTTTGGCATGATAATTGTCCAATTTTCCTCTTTCTAATACGAATCTTCATATAATATTTCTTTTGTTCGCTAATATGATTATATCCGAAAATAACCCGATAAATTTGTACATATGGGTATAAACGGGTTATATAGTTTAATCTTCAATTATACCTTTTGAGTTTGGTTTTGGGTGGTGAAGGTGATCGAGGCTGATGGAGGTGGTTGTACGGGTGGTGGCAGGTGGTGATAGTCGTCGGGTGGTGGCTGGGAAGTTGGGCGTCGAAGGTGGTGGAGGTGATGAATGTATGGTGGTATTTATGGTGAATGAAGACACTGGTTATGGTGGTATGAAGAAAAGAAGATGATGATGGCTGAGACCCATTCTACTGAGTATTTATAGGAGTTGAATGTGATTATTTTATGGATGTCGTCTACATTTGGCCTGGGATTTTGGCTGAAACGTGGCTTATGAATTTTGGTGGGCTTCTAAAAAAGCCATTGGAGGCTTGAGGAAGAAGAAGAAGGAAGGGAAGGTGAATGGTAGAAAGAGGTGGCAATGTACTTAAAATAATTAAGGGAGTGTTGGTTGTATGAAAAGCTAGTAATAAAAAGAAAGTAATATATTTCATAAATATTATTTTATGTAGAATATGAAAAATGTGTAAAATGGATTAATTTATGTATAAAAACAAAAATTAATAAATACTATAATTTCATAAATTAAATTATTCTTATTAAAGTTAATATAATTAATTGGAAAGTAAATAAAGTTTGAGCTAATTAATTTAAATTATAAATCATAATTGAGATTAGAATTTTAATTAACATAATAAATCGAGTTTTAAAAAATATAGGTTGTTACATATAAGTCCAAGGAATTAATTATTTGGTAAAAGTAACTTCATTTGAAGCTAAAAGCGAGTTATCTTTTAATTATACTTTCGGCAGAACCAAAACAAGAATAAGAAATGCTACATCAAGTTCTAGCAGCCCCATGACATTTAAAAGAGACTAAAATAAGACTTAATGAAGGCTTATACATACATATTATAGTTCTAATTATAGTCAAATATTATAATTTTCAGGATATCCAAAAATCTCAAGAAAATTAAGGTGTGTAGATCTCAATTCTCAACCCAAATGAATGAGTGTTATTCGCCTAAGAGATGGTCAAAGTGCTGAAATTATTTTATTTATGCAAAATTTTATGTATGTGATTAATTGTACTTGATGAGGGTTATGTTTATGTGTTCATGTTATATGTTGTATTTGTTGGTGCAAATTAGTGATGTTAACTTTAGCTATTAAATCCATGATAATGAACTCTATGAAACTAAGTCGTCATGTTCCTTCTTTAATGTGATGATTTTTATGTTACCATGGTTAATTACATGACTAAGAGATACATGATCCCAAGTACATAACACTCAAGACTACAAGTTCTACTTGCTTTATATGTCCATTTCATCATTACCATTCTTATACATCCATAACATGTAGTTGGTGATCTTGAATCATCCTTAATGAGTCCCCTTGGTGCATGATACTTAAAGTCCTACTATGCCGATGGTGTGACAAGAGTGATGGAAAGACACACTCATTTTTATGGTTTTGTGGTTCTTTAAGTTCCTAGGATATATGATAAAGTATGATAAGTGGGATCATTAAGTCTCGTAGACATCTGTATGATGATCCTCACCAAGAAATCATTTATGGGCATCATGGACATCAAGAGCTTGTCCACGCCATTTTGTGTGCATTAACCCTCTAGGTCATGGAGTCACAAGCATGCATATATGTTATGTATGTTTTACTCTCCATACTTATCTTTGGCTAATCCATTTTTATGTCCTCCTCTTAGGTATCAATCCTTCCTAGGTGGCATGATGTGAGATGACCTTTAAGGGAAGGTGAGGCATGGACGCAAGGGTATGATGTCGTGGGAACTAAGGACCTATCTCAAGAAGAAGTTATGAATAAAGACTTGATTTAATTAAGTTTAAGTAATTTATATTTCTACTATGACTTAGACTCTAGTTATTATTAAATAATCACCATGTAATATGTAATAAAGCTAAATAAGTGATGAGAAGTACTACTCCCCTTCCTCTACGACAAACCACCTTAAAAATGGACTAAGGGAGAAAGCTTAATCCATGAGTGCATTTTCACGGGATATATAGTGAGGATTACCCACTTTCTCCCGGGATAATTTAAGCTCCACTTGGCCCTGCTCATCCCATAAGATAACCTTGGTGATATTCACTTAAGTTGAAGGTTGAAGTTGTGGGTGCACTTCCTTAGGAGTTATGTAGTGAGGACTACCCACCTTATTCCTTAGAAAAGTAAGCCTCATTTGACATCACTTAACCTATAATATGAGCTTAATGGATGAACTCTAACATGGAAAAGATGCCATATTGCAAGGACACTCAAAATGTACAAACCTTATGAACACATATGGATACCATAGACCTATATGAACTTTTATGGACATCATGAACTCACTTAGATTTTTGTGATCATATATGGACTCATGTACTAGCTTTTTTTTTTTTTTTTTTGAAAACCAGATCAATAAGCATTAGATAAGTGCAAGTTTATCAGTTAATACATAGGGAGTAACACTCTGAGGGCATGAACTCAGCCATATACGCTCCTCCTCCCCATCATTTAACCTAGCCAGAGCATGTGCTACATAGTTTCCATCTCTCTTCACATGGGACCAGGTACAAGCAGTCAAGGATTTGCTCAAGTAAATTACATCATCAGCTACCAGATCGAACTCTCCCAGATCAACCTTGCCCGTTCTTGCCTTGGTAACAAGCTGCAGACAATCAGACTCCATAATAACCCGGTTATATGCGAACCTCCTCGCAATCTTCAGCCCGTAGACTGCCGCCTTTGCCTCTGCTATGTTTGCCGGCCATCTTGCTTTCACCCCTTTCGATGCTGCCACTAGGACGTTGCCTAGCTCATTCCGGATGACGACCCTCAGTCCCACAACGCCATCTTTGTCACAAGCTGCATCGATATTTACCTTTACCACCCCTGCTTGTGGTGGTTGCCATTTGGTGCATAATGGTTCTGGGTTGTGTTGTGACCCTTGCTGCTTTTTGTTGGCCTCCACGAACCCCTTCACTACCCTGCTTATCCGCTCCGTCAATACTTGGGGTAGTATCTTTCTTTGCTCAAACACCTCTTCATTCCGCGCTTGCCACCCAATCCACAATTTAAATAAAGCTTGTTGGAGCTCTTCCTCTGTCAGTTCATCCCACCAGGTCTTGAGAATGGAGGAGAAATAACTATGGTTTTGAATTAGCTGTAGTGACCTTCCTGTTGTTGTTGCCCAGAGGGTTTCTATTTCTTCAAATTTTAGGAGTGCATGCACCGGGGTCTCCTCCGTTTTTTTACATCGAGGCCAGAGTACATCATTCCCTACATGTCGGTAGACAAGATTTGATTTTGTCGGTAATGTGTCTGAACATAGTCTCCACAATAGGTGTTTCACCTTTGGGGTGACCGGTGCCTTCCAAATTTTAGCCATTATTTCATCCAATTCTTCTGCGTCTACTCAATCCCCAGCCAGTATGCCGAGGATACGGCAAATTGGCCATTATTTGAGTAGCACCAAATCATGGTATCCGGTGGACTTTGTTCGCTGATCGGGATGGCTGCAATGAGCTTTCTGTCTCTTTCATTAAAAATCTCGGCCACCTTTTGTTCATTCCAACTTAGACCATCTTCATTCAGCAGCTCCCTGACCTTCATGTTCCTATCATTGTTGCCGATAGGAGTTGTAGCATAGTTCCCTTCTCCATCTACCAGCCAAGGATCACCCCATATATTAATAGAACTTCTGTCACCAACCCTCCAGCATATCCCTTGTCGGAGCACTTTTATCGCTCATTGGATACTCCTCCAGGTATAGCTCGGGTCGTATCCTTGCTTTGCATCCAACAGTCCAGTCCTCGGGAAATATTTCTCCTTTATTAACCTTGCGACGAGGGATTCCGGTTTTGTAAGAATCCTCCATCCTTGCTTTGCTAATAGAGCGTCATTGAAGGCGTCTAGACGTCTAAAATTTAGACCTCCAAAACATCTCGGTTTGCATAGGGCGTCCCAACTTCTCCAGTGGATCTTCCTTGCATCATCACTGCTTCCCCACCAAAATTTTGCTATATAACTGTGAATCTCCTCAACAAGGGTTTGGGGAATTTTAAAGAAATTCATGAGATACGTGGGTATAGCCTGTATAACGGCCTTGATCAAAACCTCTTTCCCGGCCCTCGATAAAAGCTTCTCCTTCCATCCTTTCACCCTCTTCTAGATTCTTTCCTTGACCCCTTCAAAAATCTCTTTCTTTGAACGTCCCACCAGCGTGGGCGCCCCCAGGTATTTGTTGTGTTTTTCCACTCTCTTCATTCCTAATATTTGTGTTAATTCATGCTGCCTGGCCATATCCACCCGTCTACTTAACGCGCCACTTCAGACTTTTCCAAGTTGATTTTTTGCCCAGACGCCTGGTCATACTCCTTAAGGATCTCCGGTATTTTCAGGCATTCTCGACTGTTCGCCCTTGTGAAAAGGAGGCTATCGTCGGCGAAGAATAAATGGGTGATAGTTGGCCCCCCTCTGCTGGCTTGTGTACCGTGGATTTCCTTTTTTTCTGCAGCTCTTCGTATCATCCCTGAAAAAGCCTCAGCAACAATTATGAAGAGATAAGGAGAGATGGGGTCCCCTTGTCGGAGACCTCTTTGGGGAGTCACATTTCCCCTTATTCTTCCATTAATCACAAAAGAATAGGACACACTCCTAACACATCTCATCACCGCTTCCACCCACCCCGTGTAGAAGCCCATTTTTTGTAAGATCTTCTCAAGGAAGTCCCACTCCACTCTATCATAGGCTTTGCTCATGTCCAACTTGAGGGCCATTACTCCTTTCCTACTATTAGACCTCTTCTTCATAGAGTGAAAGATTTCATGGGCTATGATAACATTGTCTGTTATGAGTTTGGAAGGGATAAAAGCACTTTGATTTTCCGATATGATGCGTGTTAGGTATGGTTTTAGCCTATTTGCTAATGTTTTTGAGGCTATTTTATAGAGCACGTTACAAAGGTTTATGGGTCTAAACTCTGAGACAGATTTGGGGCTCTTTACCTTCGGGATAAGGGTAATGAGGGTCTCATTGACCGAGTTTAGGCTGATGGTACCGTTAATCAAGCCTTTGACACACTCAATAACATCACTGCCAACGATATGCCAAAAATTTTGATAAAAAACAACATGCATACCGTCACTTCCGGGGGATTTGTAGGGGTGCATTTCGAAGAGAGCTACTTGGATCTCCTCACCAGTAATGGGCCGCTGCAGTGCTGCATTAATGTCCGATGTTACAACATGTTCAATCCCTTCTAGCGATCTCTCCCAGTTTTCAATTTGCCCCAATGTGAAAAGATCCGAATAATATTTGCAGAAGATGTTTTCTAGTTCTTCTATCCCCGACACACGTTGTCCGTTCTCATCCATCAAGCTGTTAATTTGGTTCCTTCTACGCCTTGCTCTCGCCTTATGGTGGAAGTAGGCGGTGTTTCGGTCTCCGTCCTTGAGCTCGGTCGTTCTGGCTCTCATGTACCAGAAGGATTCCTGATGTTTTTGCAGTTCATGGAGCTCCCCTTCCAGACGGGCACACTCCCTGATATTCAACTCCGTGACAGGTTGTCCTTGCAATACTTTGAGCAAGTCTTCAGTTTTTTTTTTTTATTTTTCTATCTACGTTCCCGAAGACCTGTTCACTCCAAGATCCTAGTTCATCTCCACATCTCTTCACCTTGGACACCACATCACCATTATCATTTGCAGCCCATGTCCGTCTGATCACTGCTTCACAATCTGGGTGATCAAGCCACATTTTTTCGAACTTGAACGATTTTCTAGATCCCTTTCTGTGTTGCGGTCTGCAGTCAGTATCAAGTTCGATGGGTGCATGGTCTGATTTTTTTCTTACTAAGCACAGAGATATATATTGAATGGAATTTGTTACACCATGTCGAGTTCGCCACATATCTGTCTAGTCTTTCTCTCACCCGATTCTGCTCATTCCTTCATCTTTCCCAAGTAAACCATCCTTCATCACACCCTAGGTCTCGCATATCTAGCGCCTCTAGAGTATCCCTGAATGCCTGCATCCGTCTTTGCTCTCTATTCACTCCTCCACTCTTTTCCCCCATTGAGGGGACTTCTGAATTTCCCGCTATTTCCCTCAGCAACCCCCACGTCCTCCATTTATTATGTCCTTCCGGCCAGCCATAGACACCGATGAATCTCATAAGAAGCCCCTCTTCCCCCCAAATGTCGCCTCTGATATGATGGTCATCATACGACACGAGTCGAAAGTCAACTCCATTTCTCCACATCAAGGCGAGGCCTCCACTCCGACCCTTGCACTACAAAAAAATTGGCTTTTGCCAACAGGGCTTATCTCTTGGTAAAAGTCCAATATCTGTTGGTAAAAAGTTTTACCAACAGATAATTATCTGTCACTAGCCTGTTGGAAATAAACCTGATTGTAAAAGTATTACCAACAGATATTGTAATCTGTTAGTATTGCTAAGTAATGCCAACAGTTTTGTTCTGTTGGTGTTGAGAATTTTATACCAACAATTAATATCTGTTGGGGATAAGTAACATATACCAACATCTTTAAATGTTGGTAAAAATATTACCCACACAGTTTATCTGTTGGTAATTCATTTTCCGCCAAATTCCAAAAACATTGTCCAACAAATATATCTATTGGTAATACAATTGATACATTTTTAAAACATAAATATCTGTTGGAAATAGTGAAGATAGTATAATGCAATTTATAAATATATCATTACAATACACTGTACCTATCTTACAAAACCAATTAAACCATTCACAATATCAAAAAAACCTTTCATTCATTAGATGTTCTAAATTGTAAAAACAATACATATGTCTAAATTGAAATTTACTTAAAGAAGTGCAAAGTATCAAAATGAGAGACCAAATAGTCTTCAGATCGTAGTTGCTAATATTCAAGAGTAATATTGTAAAGAAAAATGTATCACAAAATTTAGTGTTCCCCGTTTACATTTTCGTCAATGATGTCTTTGTAATCAATATCGTCATTGCCATCGTCTCCGCTATCATCTTCAAATAAATTGCGAAGACCTACCGGTATCTCCTGCGAATTCGAATAAATTAAATTCATAATAATAATAAATTATTATCTAATATAATCAGAACATTTTTTATTGTGACCCAAAAAAGAGGTAGGAGCTAAAGTGAGATAAAATCAAGACTAGCAGTATATGAAGAAATTTGCATCGAAAGGCAAGAGATAGTTAAGCCACAATGACTTGATGTTACTTTATCCAAATACATCTAACAGGCAGCTCATTTCCATACTCAGTTTCAGTTCTACTATGCCCAGGTTCATCACGAAATTCTCATCATCCACAATCCTGAAATTGCTATTTTAGTTGCAGCAGAAAAGAAGAACAAAACCAAAACACAAATTGGTCACTTTAGGCTACAGCATCAATAGGCATTGGGCTATCAAGATCATATGATCTAAATCCACATCCAATACCCAAAAGTCCTGTGACAAAACAGGGTATATGAGGGGATCTAATGCAGTAGTCTTGCTTAAATTAAAAATTGAAAGCGACTGGTTCCAATCAACCAAAGATTTTCCCGCCTCCAACTCACCGAGCAAGTAAAATTCAAGGTGACCCATTTTTCCAGTCACAGCAATACTAAATAACAGCCAATATAGTCACATACTCAAATTTACCCTACAACAATTTACAGGCTAAACTTACATGATTCGAGATCATCATTAAACTCTGTGCAATACAACCAATATACTGCCCACATATAACTATCACCCTCAAATTTACAGGCTAAACTCATATGATTCGAGACATCCTTACACAAAAATCCCTTTACCAAACAAGGTATAGGGGGTCTGATGCAGCAAGTCTTACACAAATTCAAGGAGACTGCTTTTAAATGACCCAATAGGCCTTCCTTTCCGACTTAGAAAGCAAGTAAAATAACCTAAAGTGACCTACTTTTCCAGTTCCTGCAATGATAAATACCCACCAAGATACAGCCAAATATAACTGTCACCCTCAAATTCACCCCAGAACAATTCACAAACCCCCATATGCTCCCATTTCCAACTCACAGAGCAAGTAAAATAACCTAAAGTGACCAACCTTTTCCAGTTTCAGCAAGCATAAATACCAGCCAAAATGAAATTTACCCTACGACAAAAAACTTTTGATACAAAAGAAACAAACCTACTTTGTTATTGTCACAATCATCTGTAGCACTTGGTTATTGCTGACATCTCCAAAACGACATTTCTGTACAGAAACAAAGAAGTATCAGGAGTATTGAACTACTTTCATTTCATTTCTATCTTTGGGTTTTATTAGCTGTTGACATTCCTATACAATGATATTTCCTACAAAGATATTGAAATCTTTATTTAAGTAGGGTCATGTATGTGACTGTTTCTTTCTTCTGCATCCTCATTTAAGTGTTCCATTTTGTTAGGCATTAAGACATCAACCATGCTTAATTTCATTGACAGTGGAGGGGTTTTCTGATTGAGATATTGATACAATAATATTTCCTACAAAGATATTGAAATTTCTGGCAGAAGTACAGGGGAGGAGCTAGTTTTGGTGCCTATGAAGATGTCGAAGGGCACTGTATGCCAGCTGGCTAAGGAGAAGTTCCAAGCTCCTAAATATTACTCAATGTGGCTATGCCATTAAAACTGATCAAACTAGTTAGGTGACAAATTTAAAAAGTCCGTAAAGTAAAATCTGAATTTTTTGACAAACTCAACATAATGAGGGTAGGGGCAACAAACCTTCCTTTCATACATTGTAATTATTGATGTAGGGGATTTGCCATTACCTTTGCCTAGTCAAGGGAGTAGGGATCCTTGTAACACGACCTTCTCCATCTCTCTATTGGTTTCCATTGATGCCATTTCTAGCAGAAGTTTAGCCTTAGGATTAAGCTCCCTGATTAACATCAATGGCGATGGCCAGACAAGAGGGTCGACACCCATGGGGTTTCACAGGGCAGCAGAGTCCCCATGCTTGTACTTCATCCAATGTGAGGGCACATTATTATTGTTTAATAGTACACCAACTAACAAAAAGGACATCATTAATTTGTTGTTAGTCCTAGGTAGCAATTTAAATACACGAGGACTTAATTATTGTCTACCTTGGCACTGTTTCTTAGATAAGGGAGAACCAATATAAACCTGTAGAGCTCCCTTTGCTGTAATAGATAAGAAGTCTTTGACACCAAGCCTACTCTTCTAGCAAAGCCCATAGGATTTCCAATGACACCAGCAGACTCAAAAACCTGATTCAGTTAAAAGTTTAGCCTACGTAAGCTTGTATCAGGCATTGAAATAGCAATCAAGGTCATGAGATTTTAGTACAACACTTGCTCTAAGTTAAGGCGGGAACCAGTGTGTAGATCACTGTGAATCAAGGTCTGAGCCCTTTCACAAAACCTAATAAAAAACGACAATATCAAGTATCAACTTATGAATTACCTAACAGAATCAAAAATTAAAGTGTGTATTATTGTTTAAAATGAATGCTTACATGGATTTCAGTTGACAGACTTCAAGCTTTAGATCATTATCCTCGCGAACTGCCTCAACATCACGATCAAGATAAGGAGAGGTCCACCGATTTATACTGTGAGACCTTATAGGGGTCACAGAATACAACCTGCTCGGTAAGCCTGCACAACTCCACAGTTCAACAAAATTCAGCAACTATATAAACAACCAATCAGTATTCGAGTCCAAGAAATGAAAATTTCATGGGAGCAATCCATGGATATCAATGATCTGGTGAAACAGCAGAGGAAAATTATTTGGAAGTTTCGCATTCATTAGTTTCGCATTAAACTCTCACTGATCTCACACAAGAATTGCCAAATCAAATCAGATCTGCTGAAAAACCCCACAACCCAGTCCACCATTTCGAAAAAAAAAAGCCCTGAAAACTTACGAGATCAAGCGCACAAGCAAATCCACCCTCAACTTTATGTAGAAGAAAAGAATTGATGTTGCACATTTACCTCAGAATCAGATATGCTGAAAAACCCCTCAACCCAGTCCACCATTTGATCGATCTCCATGAGATTAATGTTGCACATTTACCTCAGAATCAGCGAATCAGATCCGTACACCAGATTTACCAAAAACAAGTAAATGAACAAAAGAATTGTAAACCTAGTTCAGCAAACAACCATATAAGAGGATGAGCATGCATTGAGTCTTCGTTAATGGGCGAGAGATAGAGGATTGAGCTGTCGATCTGAGCGTCGCACCACCGTACGTGAGTCAATCTGAGTTTTCGATGGAGAGAGATGGGAGGCCGACCGCAGACAAAGATGGGAGTGTAGAGCCATAGAGAGGGGAGTGCACAAATCTGCGGATGGTGGGGCCGATGACGAATATGACAGGGAATCAGGGATCGAGGGAGATATGCGACGGCAGCAGATGATGGGCGGTCGGGCAGATGGGGGACGACGACGGTAGAGAAGAACGACGGCCGAGCGACAATCGAGCGAGGCGGAGTTAGGGAATCGAACGAGTTGCGATTTGAGGGAGTTGGAGTTGAGAAAGAAGAAGCAAACATTCGATTTGAAGAAGCCCAGTCGTTCAATTGAGTTTTGTCAGGGCTATCAGTTTGTAGTTTTTTAGCCTTGGTTTTTATTCAATGGGATGGCGTATAAAGTGTATTACAATAATACCAACAGTAAGTGCTTATCTGTTGGTACAAAATTATTTTTACCAATAGATACTATAAGTGTTGGTATTGTAAAAATAATACCAACATTTAAATTTTCATCTGTTGGTATTAATATTATTTTACCAACAGATAATATAAGTGTTGGTAAATTATTAATAATACCAACACTTACCTAATCTGTTGGTAAATAAGCACTTTTACCAACAGATAAAATATCTGTCACTAGTGATCTGTTGGTAAATGCCATTTTTTTTGTAGTGTTGCTTCCTACAAAGACTCCATTTTCAAAACCCACTTTCCTCTTCAGGTTCTCCATAGCTGCTACAGTTTTCATTGTCCCGGAGAGGAAGACAATGTTTGGGCCGTTGCTTTTGCTCCATTTCTGGAGCTCTTGAATTGCTCGAGGGCTGCCACCCCCTCGGCAGTTCCAACATAAGAGTTTCATTGCGACCCGCGGTGCTAGCTCAGGCCAGTCACCGCTGTACTTTCTTCGGTATCCAATCTCATGGTTTTCTGGAGCCTCTCCTCATCACCTGGATGATCAGCCAGCTCCTGGCTGTCTGTGTATTTCCTCTTTTCATGGCATTGGGCTGCTTGAGTGCTTATTCTTCTGTCAATGGTCCTCGGTATTCTCTTCCACTTACTCCCATTTGGTCTTATGTCTACTTTTCCCATAAAGGGGTTCACTCCATCATTTTGTGACTCTATAGGTACCCCTTCTTTGATTGGGCCTCTCCTTTGGTCCACTTCTCTTCCTTCCCCCTCTAGCCCAATCGCTTTGCCATTCCCCATTTTCCCATCTATTACTGTGTACTCCTTTTCCTTGTTTTTTTACGTAGTCCAGCTCAGTGCCATGCACTAAGGGTTGATTATGTATTTCTTTCATCACCACATCCTCCCCTTGTTCTTGGTTGATCACCCCAGCCATCTCCGCTCCCTGTTCATCCGATGGTGGAAAGCTTTCATATTGTTCCTCATGCCCACCTATCTTCTCTGATGTTTTGATCACTTCTTTGCTTCGGTCTTGCTCAAATATCAGTTTTTTTGCTATGCTTATCGGCCCCACGTTCTTTATCTCCTTCAGATTATTCATTGTCTCCTTACCCTTTTTCCTCATCAAGTTATCCATCTTCACTCTTTCTCTTTCCCTTTCTTCCACCTAAGCTCTGCTCATCCGTTTCTTAGGGCTAGCACGCAACCATTCTCCATATTGATAGACCACCTCCTTATTCTCTGCTTCTTGTAGATGGTTGTAGTCTTTATCTGAGTGTCCAATCTTGCCACAGAAATAGTAGAAGGTGGGGAGTCTTTCGTACTTGAAGTCAACCCACTTCTTTCCTCCTCTTACCGCCATCATAACTCCTCTTTGCAGTGGTTTGAATATGCATATGTTCGCCCTGATTCGCATCGATTTCTCCAGACCAAGGGGGTCAGATTTGGCGAATTCCAAGAACTCACCCAGTCCCTTCCCTATGTCGATTGCAATGTTCTCTGTTCTCTTATTTATCGGCACATCATACACTCTTACCCAAAAGGGGCAAGTGTCCAGTGTTATCTCCGACGGCTGGACATCTCCATCAATCTCTTTCAGGATCAACAGATTATTGTCGAAGGACCATGGAACCCCTTCCAGTATCTTCATCTTGTCGTTTTGATCAAAAAATTAGAAAATAATAAGGTTTTGGTCGATCTGCCTGATGGATACCCCATTCTTGACCTTCCAGATCAACGTTAGGGTTTTTTTGAGAGCCTCGAATGAATAAGGGCGATCAGTGCATATTTTTCCGGCTAAAAGCAGTTTCGTTCGGTCGAATTCATCAGCAACTTCTTCTCCGTCATCTTGTCCAACCACTGCCTCTTCAGCCTCTGTGAGCGAAAGCTTTGTCCACTCTTCTCTCAGACCCTCTACTGATGTGCTATACTCTGCCATTCTCTTGCCTGAAGGACAGGACTCAATTCCCTCAAAGGGACTAACTGACACACGCAGAACAACGGACTCACCGGAACCCTACAGCTGTCCCTTGACGGTGAGAGAAACCCTAACAGTCAAGAATAAGTATGCAACTAAGGTAACATAATTTTTAAAAAAGCAAAAAAAATTGGGTTGTTAAAAAGCATAAATTACACTTTATAAGTTTTTCAATAAGACTTAGTTGAGCTCAATCGGAGGTCGGATGAGTGAGTTATAACCGATCTAGACAATTTTATCAGAAAATGGTCCAAAAGCCATAAAGGACATCTAACCTTCCAAAAGATAAAAATTGTCCTATTTCCTAATATTTCCCCAACAATATAATGATTATTTGGATTATATTGCAATAAAATATTATTTTTGGACATATTTCTTTTTCTTTTTCTTATTCTTATTATCTTAAAAAACAAGTTGTTTGTTAATTCTATAATCACTTTGTAAAACCGTCATGGAGTTAGAAGCATGCATAAATCCTATGTATGTTTTTACTCTCCATACTTAATATTAATTAGGAGAGGTTACAAAACTAGTAAATGCATGCGTTTTCCTTAATTAAGGTCATATTTAGAGACCCAAACTTATATGTATCTATATATATAACCAAACCCAAAATAAGGATCTCACGGCCGCTACTTATAAAAAAAAAAAAAAACCCACATAGAACATCGTTCCTAATTTATATATTAATCCAATTCAATCACCATCCTAGTATCCTTAACTATTGTTTCAAACTCCAAAAAAAAAACCATTAATTTCTTCTTAGAAGTATATTCATTGGTAACCATTCATAATGGAAAAGTCTCAAGCAATCATCATCTTGGCTAGCGCTCTTTGCCTATTGTCCTTAGTTGGTGTTTCTAATGCTGATACTGATCAATTCTCAGTCGAGGGCGAGGTCTACTGTGATCCATGTCGTTTCCAATTCATGACGCGTGTTTCCTATTTTATGGAGGGTATCCTTTCTCTCCTCTCTTTCATTCATTCTTCACCATTTGATCTTTGTAGCGGTGTCTTAATTGTTTTTAATTGTCAAATTCAATTAATATCAATCTTATCTCAGTATAAATCAATCTCTTTGTATCATAAAATTTAGTGGTAACAATGCTACATTAAACCCCAATCTAATGAGTATCCATACACTCGTTTTCTTTAGAATTGTCTTCCCGTTTTTGGGGTAACATTGATGTAATTTTAACTATAAGCAGAACTGTTCTATCTAACGTAAAATTTAGTGGTAATATGGTTACATCAAACACTAAAATCTACTGATACTGACGTTTTCCAAATGTTGTGCATATATATGTATACGCATAGGTGCAACTGTGCGGTTGAAGTGCAAAAACATCACAACCGGATTAGAGAACTTCAACGAAGAGGTCGTAACTAATAAATCAGGAATCTTCGTTTTCAAAGTTAGTCGGGACTTATTGGAGGACGGAACTTGTCGAGTGACCCTGGTAAAGAGCGGCAAAGACGACTGCAACGAGCCGATCAAGTACTTCATAGGAGACGGCTTCCCGGTTCTTCTCACATCCAACAATGGCGAGGCCACCTCTGTCCACGTTTCAGTGTCCCTCGGATTTGTAAACAAGGAGCCCATCCCCGAGTGCGAGGCTGTCAACAAGGAGTTTGAAATGGGCAACACCGAGGACAATGATAGCGGTCACGGTGGTGCCCAGTTTACCATCGAGCCCATCGCTCCCAAAGCTGCAGTCGATGCCCCGGCCGGTGCTAGCGATGAAGCCAACACCGACTCAGGAGCTGAGGCCGGAGCTGGCGGTGAAGCCGGGTCTAGGTCTGGGTCTGGGTCTAACTAAGTGGGGTGATTCAGATTCGAGTCTCTTTATTTGAAGTTTAATTAATCATGTTTAACATCACTCAAATTCTTTACACTCGCTTCCTTGTCTATAAAAAGTTCCACTAGGATATGAATGTTGATGTAACATACTTAACATCACTTAAATTTCCATATGATCAAACAAAAAAACAAGTGTTGGTTGTCCCGATTAATATTTTATGTTCTGGCCCTTGGTTACTATTTTTTTGAGGAGTATTAAGTTGTGTTATTTTTCTAGAAAAGTCGATCAACTTTTTCAAATCGATAAATATCTTAGTTGCGCTTAATAGATGAGAAAACTTAGACGTGGAGCATGAGAGGGTAGGAAATTTTCCTAATAGGAGGGTAGTGAAAGTTTTTTCCGAAAATATTTTTTCTAAGAAAATGCTTCCTAGAATTCTACCAAATACACAACAATTTTGTCCTCTCGTCCAAACAAACTAATCACATATTCAAAACATAGTAATATATTTCCCAAAGCATACTATTATATCCAGCAAAAGATACTAATTATAAAATACAAAACACACCAAATTTGTTTTCTTCCAAGTGCACTATGCACCAAATAGTTAAATAAGGAATCAAATTTCACAAAATATGAGTCCAACTCTTCTTCAATCTTCGTCTACATAACAGGAAAACATCACTTAAACCTAGAGGTAGCACCAACTAATCTCCGTTGGGGATGGTAATAAAACCAGAACCCGCGGGTACCCGTCTTTACCCGACCCATTATGGGTGATATATTTTAGGAAAAAAGGGTAAGGGTAGAGTGATGGGTACTCGTCTCTATCCGATGGGTACCCTACCCGCCCCGCCCCGAATACCTACAAAACAAAAAACTATCGTTGATTATTTATTATTGGACCCCAAATATATATTAATATTTGCATTTATAGGTAATTTGTTGAGTTTTGTAACTACGACATTTTCTCTAAAATTTTATCATCCATACCCATTTTTTCAGGCCGAATAAAGGCAGGTATATTAACATATTAAATGTATTTTGGCATGATAATTGTCCAATTTTCCTCTTTCTAATAGGAATCTTCATATAATATTTTCTTTTATTCGCTAATATGATTATATCCGAAAATAACCGGTTAATTTGTACATATGGGTATAAACGGGTTATATAGTTTAATCTTGCGCGCCTTCTATATTATTGAAGAAAAGCATTTTGGACACTTTGCTAAAGGCCAAATAGGCCCATAGAGCCATTGACATAGTTTCGAAAGATGATTTAGCATAAGAATTTAGAACTAAATTAGATTCCCAAAATAAATAAATAAATTATTTAGAACTAGTTTGAGTTGGTTAGTTTAGGTGTACAACGTCCAACTTAGTCTAGTAAAGCTTAAGGTGCAAAAAGCATAAATGGTTCTAAAGCATAAGATGCGGGCTACAAGGTGATGGGGCACACTTTTTAGATGTGAGGCAAACTTATACTGATGCTTATGATCATTCACTAACCATAATACTTTTGAAAATAAATTAGATATCCCATCAAAAAAATGATAAGATTTTATTATAACTATAAAAACAACACATGTCTTCCATTCTTTTAGCATGAAGGGAGATACAGAGGGACAAATGAAAGGAGAGACGTAGAGAGAAAAATATTATAAAAATCGACAAACTAATCATGAGAGAAGTTGATGTCACAGCAACACAAAAATTTTAACCTAGGCTTAAAGTACTCAAAGTGCAAACTTTTTCTGTCAAGAAGCAATAAGTTGGATTTCAAACTTTCTGTGGCTAGCCACTTTTTAAACTAAAGATGTCTGATTATCACAGCATCCAAACAGGTGATATCAGATATGCAATTCTTATTACCCTTGTTTAGAGGAAAAGGTGGTAATTTTTGTAAAGGACCAAGTGATATGTAGATTCATTTAAGGCATGATTTTTTTTTACAATTAGCGGCCACTTAGCCACATTTATTTACCAAAAAAGGTGCTGAAGAGCACAAGATTCAACCCTAAATGAAAATGGGTGGAATGCAATGGATATGTAAAGCCAAAACAAAGGCTTTACAACCCCAAAAACAAGCTAGTGACTCCTCTCATTTAAGGCATGATAGAAGTTGAAATTTTGACATTACGCTATACAGCAAAGTTTTAAATCTCTATTAATAAGAAACTTTATGTCTAACTTGCTCGAAAAGCTTGCACCAAATCACCAAACTCTAAGAGGGACAAAATGGCAAACAAGCTCAAGTTCAAATCACTAGTGTTGCTACTTTCCTGATTTTATAGTTGGAAAAAAAAAATCCTATAATGGCAAACAAACTCCAATGACATCCCTGACACACTGGCAAGTAAGGGTGACCCAAAAACAAATACGTGATCGAATCACAAACTGACCTGTAACACCAGATTTTGTCACAATATTGTATAATTATATTGCAATAGTTTATTATTCTAGATTAGGTTAGGACCCGAGACAATTAATTACATGATATCACACATCCCCTCATCTCCAGAAAATGTCCCATTTCCAAGCATCTCACAATAGGTTGTTCATTTCCAACCATTTCCACGTCAAAAGCTTTCATTTTCCGTCATTCTCACATATATAGACTCACTCTTTAGAACGTCATTTTTTCCAATTATCTTTGTTGTAAAAGTCCTTTCGTAAGCATGCAACGCCCTCATAATTTTTATATTATAATTGTGATTAATTATAGGCATTAGTAATTATGCGAGAAAATTTCTATGTATGGACTTTATGTATTTCAAAGAAGCTCAACTCTAGGTATTAGTATGAATTATTGGTACTATTGACTAAAAATAAGAGGCAACATTTTAGTAATGATTATTTATAAAACATGTCAAGTATGTCCCAAATACACATACAATTGATGATCAAGTTTATAAATTATGAAAATACGGTTTTTGGATATTTTACCAATCAAAAAAATTATGAGTTTTAAATTGAGCAAAAAATTTTTCTAAAAATCCCTACAGAGTGATACCAACTAAGAGGAAAAAACCAACAACAATTCAGCTCAAATTACTCACAAAAAGGATTAAAAGAAAACTAATTAAGTTAATAGGGTTCTAGGAAGTAGGAACACCAACAATATAAACATTTATCAAATTAAAATCAAAATTAAACCCCAAAATTTAAACATGCAACCCCCATTTTTGTTTTCTATAAAATACGACTCATAAATACGTAGACCATGATTACACTAAAACCTAGCATAAATGCATAATCCTACAACAATCTTCATCTCTCTCTACTTAGCACCCCCTCTTTCTCTCTTACTATTATAGTACTCATTCATCCAAATTTAGTACAAGAAAATCACTATCACCAACATTCTCTTCAAACTCAAAAGAACACTCATGAAGAATAGAAGAAAGGTCATGAGGGAAGGAAGCTTTCCGATGGCGGATCTAGCCTTTTGAATTAGGGGTGTCCAATACACTATTACACTCATTTGATAAATATATAGTTAATATTTTTTTATCCAAATTTTTAAGGTTTAAGGGTCTCACCCTCTATGGGTATCCGCCACTGAAGCTTTCTACTCTCAATTGCTCAAGTAATCTCTTCCAGTCCTTCAAGTCACTTCCAAAGGTATCTTTATCTTTAAAAATTTAAGCTTTCATGTTAGTTTAGTACACAAGAACGATATGAGTACATAATCTAGCAAGATATCATAGAAATATTTCGTTAGTAAGTATATGAAAAGATTTAATCAATCAATTAAGGTATATCAATTATGGTTTTCAAAATCATCACAAAATTTTCCAAGAATAATCATAATATTATATATCCAAGATAATATCAAATTAAATGAAAGTTATCTAAAATAATTATTCATCAAAAACACATATTTTAATGACACTTTATGGCAACAAATAAGAAATGAATAAAAAACACATCAGACCTTGGTAAACTCAAGGTTGTGACAAATTCAGCATGTTGTACCAAGATTCGAGACACAGTACATCCATGATAGAACCAATGATATTGACAAAGCTTGTTTAAACTAACAATCTTAAGGACTAACCACACATATTAAGCAACATACATTCACATACATGAAGTATGATACTGTAAACCATATCAACCTAACCAAGTATATATAAAGACCTTTTTTACTTTCATCAAAACTAATACTTCATCAGGTAATCATAATATGGAATCAACCAATGTCCTTGATAGGGTGAACACCTTTCCTCTAAGCTTAACAAAATTTTGACTGATCTGATTATTCGATTTTGTCCGACCAAGAAAAATCGGGCATAGTCAACAAAAGTTCATCTGAATTTAAAAATTGGTCAACCATTCATTGTCTAGTTTAAAACCAGGTCGGGTCCAGGTAAGGAAAACCGGGTCCGGGTTGTTCAAAATTTTGGGGAAAATCCGATTTCACTCATCAGACAATCGGATAATGTCCAACCCCGGTTTGTAACATGACCTTGCTTCTAATTACCATTATAATGTACAATCCAGGCATCGAACAATGTTCGGTCATTCCAACACCAAAGGTATGAAGTTGTCTTTATACACAATTCAGACACCGGACATCCGGGTCCTAACATGGGATATCCGAGTCCAGGTATGGTCTCAATGTCTGAATTGCTTATTTAACAAGGTCCTAGTAACATATTTTTGACAAAAGACCGATTGACTAGACACGGAACTACCCAAACCTGAATTTTAGCTGGACATACTTTCCTCTTTAATTTAAAAACCTCCTGGAAGCTCTAATACTCACAAGTTACTTAGAGCACCCGCAATGGTGAGCATGAATTATAGTCTCTGGATGAGGTGGAAGAAGTATGACCCACCAAAAAAATTAGAGATATACTCTCCATATTAACTTGCTTTCCAATAGTGGGTGTAAGTTTGATTAAAATAAGCAAAAAAAAGTGTAGGCCCCATATTTAATAGTTTAAATACACTATAACATAAATGAAAAAAATGAAAAAAAATATGTCGAGAATCTCGTCCTCGTCCTCGCGCGGCGAGCACGAGTTCGAGTTTTTCTCACTACCGAGACTCGTCCTCGCCGATGCACTGTTTTTCTCGTCCTCGCCCACACCACATCAGCGTTATTTCAGTCTCAAACTTGTCGTTGCGGATGGTCTTACAACAACAATATAGCGCTGCTAACTCGAGATATGAGGTATTCCTATGTATGCAGACAACCTTCCTCAATACATGAAATAACATGAACAACTATCAACTTGAGTTGTGGTTGGTATTTTTATCTTCAATGCTAGCCTATGTCATGTATATATGTTCAATAATATTTGCCATTATTCTTCCATCCTTTAATAATAATACTCACAAATTTATGAAGGATAAGCTTAACATGAGTTGTGATTGGCATTTATTCTCAAAGCTCACCCAATTTCTCCATTACTTTTTCCTTTTTTCTAAATCCTTAGCAAGCCACAAACTTCTCAGGTACGGGAGAGAAAAAGTAGTAGAACCCATGCAAGGGGCGTCGGCTATTTTGGGGGCACAGCCATTGATTTCTGCTCGTCGATTTCCAGTAATTAGATCAGTTCAAACTCCAGGCATCGATACTCCTTCAATGGCGGCAACTTCTAACACTCCCAAGTGGGCCCAGAAGACCATCACTCTCTCTCCTCTTCGCCGAGGCTGCCATCTCATCACCCCCAAGGTTTTTCCATGTCTTGCTCTTTTCATTTTCTTCGTCAATTTCTTCAATTTGAATCTTGATTGCAATCTGTTTACTGTGGTCTTCAAAAGGTTATGGCAGTTTCTTTTGTGTTTGCTCTTTGTATCGATTTTCTTTGGTTTGTTGGTTAGCTTGATTAGGGTTCAGCTGGTGTTTGAAGAGTAGGGAGTTACATGATTGTATATACTGCTGAGCGAAATGGTGAAGGATTCAATTAGCAAGGGTGTTTCCATGAGGTCAGTGGCCGTCAATTGTGGGTTTATTTGCAAGTGTTTTTGAGAAACTTGAACTGGAATTCAAGGTTATATCAATCTGTCAGCAATCACCCAAGGGTTTTGGCACTGTGTGATGTACCAAGTTCTAGCCTGGAATTGGTTGACTTGTTTGTTCAAGAAATATGGTAGTGCAAGTAAGGGAAGTTGCAGGCTTGATAAATTTTTATGTTTCATTCTTTTGATTAGTTCAAAGTCATAAGCAGCTTGGGGAAGTATAGTTCGAGTTCGATTCGAGCATTGATTGTTGAGATGGGTGAACGGTGAAGTTCATATGTTCAATTGATTGCCATCGAGCTTCACTGAGGTTTGCTGGGGTATGAACTGCTGCATTTGGGAGCATGTTTAACTAATTTTGACTAGTTAAGTTGGAGATAGCATATGCAAGTTTTCTAGGTCTCAATTGAGCTTCCATAGATCTTGAATTTGAACACATATCTGTGTTCAAAATTTAACATTTCTAGCAGTTTGGCAACTCTGTGAGTGTATTTGGGGTCCAAGGGATTAGCTAATGGAGGTGGTCAGGAATAGAAATAGGAGACAGAAAATTAGGAACAAAAAGAATAAAGTAAGGAATTGAAGGTTATGGAGATTTTGAAGAAAGGATGAGGTATTGCATAGGAAACTGGTGAGTACAATAAAAAGAATCCAGGATAGCAATGTTTATTGCTAACAAGTGCTTTGGTGGTAAGTTCCTGCCTCTCCCCCATCACCTTTTCTACTCTGTGTTTCTTTCTGCTGTCGTCTCTTATCCTATATTGTCTATTACACTCATTGCTGGGGACGTTTCCACCATAGTTGATAGTTGACCATTGTCAGGATAGCCTACTGCTGTACTGTTTTTACTGCCCAGTGTGGTGGAGGGATGGGCTCTTGGTACCTACTGCTCTTTTTTTTCTTTGCTCTTTTGCTTTTTGTGGGTGGACACTTCAGAGTGGAACTTCTGTAGTGTCTTTTCAATTTATCATTAGTTACTCTGTAGTAATGACTTATTGATGCACTTTGGTCTCGATGTTATTACCCTGTATTCACATCTCTGTTGCTGGCATTACAGTCTCATCCAAGATCTAGTTTAATTCCAGTCACACTTTTAGTTTGTGTAAGCTAAACTTTTGTATGCAACTTTTAAAAGTAGATGTTGGCTTATATTAACCTGCCCTCTGTCGTTGGCTGCTGCCCTTTACATTGGGTATTGGGCATTGTCTGTATTGAATAGATGGTTTGGTACGTAGAATAGGCTCTGTATATGCATACCTTAGTCACCTACTTCATATGTCCTTTCTGCTTCTCTATCCTTTACATTATCCTGCCCTCAGACAGTCAGAGCGCTCTCTTGAATTCTTCATCTATTGATGGCTCATAATGGTTCTTTCCATCCACAATAATACAACCAGACTATCCTCCATTGAGTGGCGAGACTAAGAAGTGCACAAAGTTTCCTGGTTATGATTTGGCCCTTGGAATTTTGGAGCACATGGACACATTTGTACAAGGGAACAAGTGGGTTGGGGAAAAAACTAGGGCATGTTATGTATGAATTATGGTGTTTAAGAAATGTGTTCTTAAGTAACTAGAACATAGTTAGTATCATGTTTGATGTAGAGCTCAGATGCCATGTTCTTGGGGTGAAACACATGAGTAATCCTCAGCTTAGTAGCCCTCTTATAAAGATTAAGTTAGCAGGAGGAGATGGGGATTATCAATGCTTTTGGTGTACCCCAACCTGGTTATAGGAAGAGCTTTGTATATACTTTGGGATGAAAAGGTGAGGGTAAAAGCATTGAAACAAGGAGTGGTTTGGGTAAAAGCAAACGTTTTGTTTTGTACTGCAGGATTAAATGGTGAAGTTTGATGGAAAAATCATTGAAACAAGGAGTGGTTTGGGGGCAAGATGGCAATTCATCCTATAAGCTAATGATGGTTTACCCCAAGTATCTAATGATGGTTTACCCCAAGTATTGAATTAATGTTTAGAAACATACATCAGATTCAAGGTTCATGTATAGCCCAGTATTGAAGTGAATGGTTAAAAGTTGGCTGGATGGTGCTGTAACATTACCTACTGGGTTTGCACAACTTGCTCATTTTGAAGTTCTGTACAGTCACCCACCATACCCACATTTATGGACTTACCCTGCTCACCTAGTGGAATGAACGTAACTGTTTTGGACATGTAACCTCGAAGAAGGAGGCGGCGATTCAACTCCCGTAGTTCAAACCCCCTGAGGACTCAACACAGAACGAGGCTTTTGCCTCAGAAACATAGCTTTCATAGAAACTTTGCTATCAGCTTTGAGGAACATTTTAATCGTAGTGCACCGTATACCTTTCAAAACCAAGCTTAAGGTTATCAGTTGAGAGATCCTTTTTATCTCGTACTTTGCAAGACTTCATATATGTTACTCCCTTTTGGCATATATGATGGATTGGTTCCGGAGAATTCCATCATCCATGTATGGAGGGATTGAAAACTGGCTTGGGTCATGGCACGGAAAAGTCGTTAAAGTGTGGCAGTCAAGTTCTGTATCGCTTTTGTCATGGGTGAAAGTGCGGATGGCCACACTCTAAAACCTTTCCGGTGCAGCTGTTTCAGTGTGGATTTGAACCCGAGCATGTATGTTTATATACAATTTTTGGGTATTCTTTGCTTCTTTTGATACTCGTGACTAAAATTTTTGCTCTCTGTTTTGTGTCTTTGCAACTTTCATTGGAAAGAGCTCATAATAAACAATGCAACAAAGTGAAGTTGGAATAGCCATCATTGAAAACTGAGTTTTCTGGAATTTTAAATTCGAGGACATTCTAATGCTGATTTATTTTATTTGTTCCCGAAACAATGAACTCCCTTCTTGAGCCGGGAAAAGTGTCTTGTTGTACTTCTTTCATGGCTGCTTCTGGGTTTCATTTGCCATGGCATCCAATAATTTTAATGAATAAAATCCCCTTTCAAGTCCTTTGATCGGACCAGGATGTTATTCTGAACTTTTGTATAGGCTTGCCTTTACTTAGTAACTTAAAAAAATCATGATTGTGATTGAAGTCTTGGATATCTGTATGATGCTTATGAGCTTATCAGTAAAATATATTCACAAGGATCCTCTGAGACCTATAAGAATTCAAACTGCAAAATAGCTTATGATCGATGTAGGTGCCACAGTGATTGATGTTAGTGCATGGCTTAACCTTTGAAAGCAACAAGTTCTCAGTAATGTAATGAAAACCCCTTTCTGTTTCTGTCCTGCTCTGTTGAGTAAGTTCTTGTCTTACTCTTTGTTGTCGAGAATTTGAAATTGTCACCGAGTGTATCTTAAGGTTTACCCATGCACAGTATGCACCTCCTGCCCCACCCCCTCCTTCCTTCTCCTGCCCCGTTTCTCATCATTCTATTTATTTATATTGTCTTTATATTGTCTTCCTATAAGCAATGGTATCTAATGTCTTTTTCAGGTACTGAAGGAAATTGGACCCGAGTTATCTGAATTCAAGTGTGGCCTTGCTCATCTTTTCTGTAAGGAATCTAAACAGGGCTTATAACAAGTAGACTCTATTGGCTACTGAGTAGAACTGGCCAGTTCTCTTAAAAGTGTGTTTGTTTCTTGCTGTAATACTTCAGTGCAGCATACCAGTGCATCTCTGACCATAAATGAAAATTATGATTCTGATGTTCGGGAGGACACAGAGACTTTCCTTAACAGGGTAGTTCCAGAGGTTAGTTTTTATTATTCAAACATCTTACTTTGTCCATCATGTTGTGTTTTGACACGAGGTCTTATGCCTGTTTCAATATTCTGTTCAGGGTAGTTCTGCTCCTTGGAAGCACACCATAGAAGGTTAGTCTTGAGAATGATCTTTCTGAGCTTAGTTGACTATTTTTTTTATTGTTTTGTTATTATAATAAACAGATTCATCTGAATTATTTAATCCGGACTGAGTAGTCTTTGTTGAAGTTCTGTCTCAATAATGTATTCTGATATAATGTTCTAGTCCAACAGTACCTCTTCATGGTTGTCAAAAAATTGTTCAACCCAAAATCCCGGGCTGGTCCGGAAAAAATCGGGTACAGTCATAAATTTTTCGTTCAAATTTTGACTTCGACCAATTTGACCGAAAGTCTAGACGCAATGTTTCCCTCTTTTCTATTGATCAAACACGATATTGACCCAAATGTAGGCTTGTCCGAATTGTCCGCCCGGAAAATACAAAAAAAAAGGGCAACGGACATCAACTTTCCATTCGATGTCCGATTTTTCCGAACCCAAAATGACCTGAACCCAAACTTTTGACTGCCCTACTTCACACTCCCATGCATGGGGGAAAGATTGCCTACATTAGGCCTAACAAAAGTCCAGGTCCAGTCAAATTGGTCATTCGGTGAAAAGCCCGTTACCCGGACCCTGTTGGATAAGCAATTTGGACACTGAGGCCATACCCGAGCCTGGATGTTTGGTATACGAATTGTATATAAAGGCAATTGATACGTTGCAAGTGCATGTATCAAGGTCGTTCCCACTAGGACTTGCCCAACAAAGCACCAAACTAGCCCTCTAATTAATTGCTAAGTGGATTGGATTTTTGATGATATTTATCTAACAAACTACTTCTAACTACAAAAGCAATAATTCTAAGGATAAATCAAATAAATAAAAACGTTCAGGAGACTAACCTATGTTGCTAGCGAATCAAACAAAGCGGGTTGAACACGAATTTCACCGATTTGGAGAACATTTAGGGTCGATATCGCATAAAATCTCTCACAGTGATCTTTGGAAATGAAGCGACTTGCCTAGCAAATCCAATCACCTACTTTCGTGGATATTTCAACTTCAACTAGGTTAATGATCAAATTATCAAATGACCCCTAACACAAAACCTCTATGTCTAGCTAATTTTAGAGTCAGTTTAACCTAAGCTTTCCAATTCTCAAATTTCTCATGTCGGTGCTTCATTTAAGAATCTACAAATTACAAGCATGCTAATGGTGAACAAGCAAAGGCAATGACATACATACTCATAAGTTGAATAACAATGTATCCAAATTAGATTCAAAACATATTCTATCCATTAATAACTACTAGGGTTCATCCCCCAAACTAGGGGAAAACTAATCACTAATCATGTTTAAACTACAAGCACATAAATTCTACTCTAGAAAGCATATAAATCTAAAGAGAATGAAGAAATCACCAAAGATGTGCAGAAAACCCTTGAAAGAATTTGGCAATTATGGACTTTTGCTCCTCCAACACCGAATCGATGTTGAATAATCTTCAATCTTCAACTCGATTTCAAACTCTTGATTATTGTGGATTGGTGGGAAATGAATGATGGTAGAGATGGAGGTGGATGGTATGGAAGGAGTGAATGGTCATGGATGATGGTGGATGATGAAAGAAACCGCAGAAACCCCCACACTTATAGCAAAAAACAAGCGAAAACGGCCGAATCTGAACGGATAGGCTTTGATACAAACCATGTTGGGAATAACAAGGACCATGTTTGTCTTGACACAACCCTCAACACGGGTCATGGTGATGGTTTTCTGGGAAATTGAGCTCTTTGAAGGCTGACACAGACCGTATCTAACACAACACAGACCGTGTCAGGGATAGAAAATTTTGGGTCAACTTGTTTTGGTCATATCTCCTTCATCCGATGTCTGTTTGACTTGATTCTTGAGTCGTTGGAAAACTCTTTCAATGATGAATCAAGGATTATATGCGAACTTTGGAGCACTAATCTGTACAAATTGAGCAAAGCACCGAGAACTCAATTAAGATAGCGAAATAAGGACATAAAAGATCAATTAAGCATATTAATCCCTAAATTTCACTATCAAAATGCTCTAAAAATATAGTCAATATATGCCCTTATCAACAATGTTACAATTTTAGTGTTGGAATGACTGAACATTTATCAATTGTCTGATGTCCGAACTGTTCGATGTTCGGATTGTACACAACAGTAATTAAAAGTCAAGCCAAGTTCGCTCACAAACTTCTTCTGAACATTGTCCGAAATGACCGGATCCGGATTTTCCCCCAAAATTCGGATAGCCCGAGCGCGGTTTTCCTTATCCGGACCCGACCCAGCTTTAAACTGGACTATAACTGATTTATTGATTTAAAATTCGGATGAACTTTTGGTGACTATACCCGGTTTTTTCCGGGTCGGACAAAATCAGGTTGTCAGATCAGTCAAAATTTTACCAGACCTGGCCTAAATCTGGATCGCCTTAGACCTTGTGTTGCCATGACTGCACTAAGGTGATGAATATACTATTAGTGGACGTCCCATTAGAGGGGTCAGTTCAAACCGCACAAGGTCTTCCTACATGGGCAATGGAGCTCCTAGTTGGATCCCTAACCAACAAAATAAATGAAAAAATACATTAATTGATAAGTAAAGATGAGTAGCTGATCTAATGCCTTATACTATTATGTTATTCCTTTTGTCATTGCAACATTTTTCTTGGTTATGTGCTTAAATGCAGTCCTTTTTGCGTCTATTATTAACATACATTTGTTCTTGTGTACTTTGCTTAATTGATTTAGCGAGACTAGTATCTCTAACTCATTATCGCTGTGTACCCTGTTCTTGCAGGATCAGATGATATGCCTGCACATATAAAATCATCAATGTTTGGTTGTCAACTGACGTACGTTCTGCAGTATTTGATTTGTTTTATACTGATTCAATTAGTGTTTCTTGTTGGCTGTTGCTCTTACTTTGGCTTTTGTTTGTTTAGGATTCCGATTACCAACGGAAAACTTAACATGGGAACCTGGCAGGTAAGTTAATAATTACTCCTGGCAGGTGGGGTTACTGATGTAACAATTGTTTTGTGTATGATCGTTTGTTTGGTTGGAGTCAAGATTATTGAGAATGGTGACGGGACATGCCTGGTTTTGCTATGAAGTCTCCCTCTAGTTTATTCATGCAGTCAAGTGTCTAGGGTGATGCTCCAATCAACATTCATTTTCATTACCACTCCAACCCAGATGGTGCTCTGGTAGTGGTCCTTTTTCTTAGAAGTATTTTGGTTGCCATTTTCCCTAAGTACCCTCTCATAAATTGAGCTATAAGATGATGGATAGAAACCATGACATTTGCTGGTATTCTTAGAGCAGTGCATGCTACCATCTTAACATAGATGCAAAAAGTCTTGTTTATGTGATGGAATATTCTCTTCATCAAGGGGACCCAATTTTTCAAGGAAAGAATTGCTGCCCGGTCATTAATAGTTTGGCTATTAAATTGGTAATAGATTGAAATTTGAAAGGGATCTCATACAGTCTAGAATGAAGGCTTGAATCTTTCATGAACCAGCCAGCTTGAGTGAAGTTGCTAAAGACCTGCAGTTCCGTCTTTACTATAGAGCTGTCATTTGAAGTCTACATTGTTTTAGGGCAGTTGAACACACAACCTATGCTCACCAAATAATCCATTAGGTTCTCACACCATTATGCTACAAGCTTGGTTTTTCGAAGTCTACATTGTTTACAATACTGTTTCAAGTGAAATTTGATATAGTCGGTTGGCGACCGTTTTAAGTTGTTGATTTCTGTAAATAGTTCCCATGAGCTTGACTTCATTGCTGCTGTAGAACCTGACCTGTTCAACTTTTAGCTGAGTGGTAATACAAGATTAGTCGAGGAATTCTGAAATTGAATCAGATTTCAATCCTGGCAACTGGTTTTCTGGCTGATTTATCTCTTGAATTAGCAAAATCTGAGGTAATCTGGCTGTTGTCAATTCATGCAGGGAATATGGCTGTGCGAGCACCGTGATTATCCAACTCCGCGCAAAGTTGTCGTGACAATGAATGGGATATAGACTCAGGCGTTGACGGTTGGTTGTGACTTCCAACTTTCCCCTGTGTATCTCCCACAGTAGAACAAGGAACAAAGCACAAAGCATAATGTTTTTTGTTCGTATGGCTCATTTTGAGCCTTGGCCTGAAAGTGATGTCTGCTATCGTTAAGCTCTATTTTAGTTTATAGACAAAAGTGACTGGCTCATCTCCGCTGTTTGCATCTGGCATACTGATACAGCCATTGCTATTGAAACTAGTTGAGTAAAGCAGAAACCTACAATAACTGAAACTAGGCAACATGGGGTCTACATAAGCCATTGCTGTTTGCATCTGGCATTCTAGCTTTGGCGCAACGGTTCACGGGTTTGAGTCTTGGAAGTGCAAAGTAAGGTAGGTAAAAGTAGTTCTGGCCGTAAGGCAAGTAAAAGAGCACGACTTTGTTCTGCTCGTTTCAGTACCCAGTTCAGAGGATCGAATCTGATAACAGATTATTGTCCATTTGTCCAAGCTACCCAAAAAATGAGGGCTTGTTCATCATCTACTCAATTAGAACAAAGATCATGAGCTCCTCAATTAGGACTTCGTTGCAAATATTCCCTCTACATCGAAGGAATCTACTATGTTAGAGACCTTAGATGCTTATGAGTTGTGATGAATACTTTAATGTTTGGTATGATGCAGTTGGGCAAAGTAGCTTGACACTGCTAATTAAGTGTAACAAATTGTTGGTGATTTTGTTGACAAGTGCAAGGACATTGGAGAAGGTACAATTATCAAGTGGCTCAAGAGGTACACCGAGGGGCGAGGGCATTCTTGAGATATTTAGGCTTGAGTATTTAAGGTTGATCGAAGTTGATTTGTCTACTGCAAATAGTTGAGGCCCATGGTTTCCTCAGTATATTGGGGAAGCATTGGTGCACGGACGGGATTTGGAAGAATTGGTTAGTCATTTGAGAATGGAATGTTAGAATGGAGTGTAGGGAAGAACTGGTTAGTCGTGAATGGAATGTATATGGTTCTGACGTTTATTCTGACCCGACCTGAATGGCGCGCTCGAACCTGATTAGAAAATGTCAAAATTAACCTAAAATGGAATAGAACTCGATGTGACCCAACCCAAAGTGACCCAACCAGAACTTATCTTTTACCAAAGTTCTTTTTTTAAGGACAATCCAAACAAAAGAGAAAGCAACCCCAAAATAATTCGACCTAAACCTGAACCTTATTGACTCGAATTGACCCAAATATAAACGAGTCCAACCGACCTAAGTGACCCAATTATCGACTCTACAAGTGACCATATTATGAAACACAAATTATGTGGAAGAAAACCCTAATTTGTGACTAGTTGTGCAAGCTAGCTGCATTGGTGGCCAATCTCAAAATAAGCGCCCCATGCAAAGCAAACAACGTTAGCGACCGTATCATGCATGCATCGACTCTTTCTTCGTGCTTATCGCTGGGTGACCATATTTTTGTCTGCCCCTTCCTTCAATATATATACATGCACTCCCTTCCAGACCCCAGCTAGTCTATATATGTTACTTTTAATTATTTTATTTATAATTTCTTACATAATATTTTACTAAAAATTACTACCTTTCTTTTTTATTCGAGTTTTTAATCAACTTTTCCCGTGTCATATTGTCTATCATTTTACAATTTCAATAATATGTGTGTCAAATCTATAGGTAAAAAACAGTTTGGTAAAAGTTAAATTTTGGTAACTTTTGGTAAATTTTGACAAATTTACACTAATATATCAAAGTTAATTTCTTTTTTTATTTTTTAACTTTGGTAATTTTTGGTAAATTTAGGCAAAAACTAGTAAAATTTTGGTAAAATGAAGTTACCATGAATTTGGCAGGTACTAAGGGTCTGTCAAACTCATGGGTAACTTCAGTTTACCAAAATTTACTAGTTTTTGCCTAAATTTACCAAAAATTTAACACGACTAGGTATATATCACACCATTTATATACTTTTTTTTCATTTTTAAATAAATTACGTGAGCTGAATAAAAAAATTTATATAAATTACCAAAAAAAATAATCCTGTTCGCTTTGATTGTAAAGCAAAATAAAATAAGGTAAAATAAAAATTTTACTTGCCTTAAAAGAAAGAGTTTCATCTTGACAAGAAAAAAAAAAAAAAGAAAAGGTGTGCACTTTTTATTAAAAGTTGGAAACTTCAATTACCAAGCCAACTAATTTCTGAACAGCATAAAAAATCAAAGCCAAAGAAGTGGGTTAATTGGAGTAGTATTAACTTCAACTTCCCAACAATAATTCATCTAACCCGATCAACGGTGTAGAAGTGGCCACGAAACGAACAATCAACCATCATCGTCAATCTTATTAACCAGGACAGAAACAGTCGTATTCCTGCGTACATCCTTTGTACACAAATGTCCATTTGTAACGGAGACGTACATTTCTTTTAACTTATTTATTTATTTATTTTTAACTTATTAATTAAAGTTAGTTTTTGGTGGGATTTGTCATAAATTCATTTCATTTGGAATATAATTAAAAGCGAAAAGGTTGAATTAATGGGGAAGGAAATTAAGCAGGAGAAGAAAGAGGGGAAAGCAGAGCAGGAAAAGAAAGAAACCAACCCTCAGGTGCTTCATGCATGAGTGAATATTAACAAAACCTCCCACCCCAAGATTTCTCCATTTTCTTTGGGGGTTAGCTATTTATGTTTGTTTCTCACATTTTAGTTAGACCCTTCTCTTTCCATGCTCTCCTTTTCTTTCTCTCCCCCTAACCACACATATATATGTGTATATATACACACAAATTAAACAATACATGCAAACTCAGCTCTCTTAGACTCCTCTTCTCTAGAGAGACTAACTTGATTGAATTATAGTTTTGAGGCAGAATGAGGAAGAACTCGATAATGTCTAGATGGGTTTGGATTCTTGCCATTAATTACCTCCTAATTATGGAGTTAATGGTGGTTTTAATTCAAGGTTATGGGCAGAATTCAATTCACCATCGTCATGATCATCATCATAATGTTTATCATGGTGGTAGTAGTCTTCCTGATGATAATATTGTAAGGAAAATGCAAGCTTTCAAGGCTTCTCTTCTTCAACGTCCTCCTTCTCTTTTAGTTTCTCCTGCTCCTTCCTATCCCCAATCACCTGTAAGTACTCCTTTTACCCAAATATAATAACTTTTTCTTCAAAAACAAAAAGTTGTTTATAATAATTAGACCCAAAGACGATTTTTGTTTGGGGTGGCCATGGGCGGATTTTTGAGTGAGGCCTGTTCTTTTATGCGGCTGGCTATTTGCCATATTTCACCACAACCCACCAATCCACCACAATCTACCACAATCCATGACAATCTACTTTTTCTAATTTAATTAATTTCTTTTATTAAAAGTTAAACTTTCCACAACCCACCACAATTTCACATTTTCCAACACATTTACAATTATTAAATCGAAACCCACCACAACTTCCCACAACCCACCATAATCCACTACAATTTTTTTAAACCCACCACAATTTCACCACAACCAATCATATAATAGAACGGGGCCTAAGTATTGTATATTCATGTTGAATTGATATTTTAGAAAAAAATTCAAAATATTGATAAGGGCGTAAAATTTAATACAGTAATGCAATTATTCATAAATAAATTTAAATAATCTATCATATATTGGGAGGATTTTCTGTTTCAACTATGGTTGCTGAGGGTGGGGACGAGAAATGTGAATAATAGAAGAAGAAGTTTGATGGGATGGTGCATTGTCGCCATTTGTCGGCAGGGGACAGGGAAGAGTGCACGTGTGTATCACGTGAGCAACTACGAGGTGGACCCCACGGGGAAGACAGACAGCACAGAGGCACTCCTGAAGGTGTTCTCAGATGTTGCGGGTGGAGGAGGCAATGGTGTTTTGATGGCTGGGATTAGCAATCTTGGTGGCGTAGAGATTAATCTTGACGGTGGGGATTACTTGATTAGTCGTCCACTTCAGTTTCCAAAGACCAGCCTTGGGAACATTCTGGTACACTTTCTCGTCTTAACTTTTTTTTCTCAACTGCTTTTGCCCGCTGTGATTCAGTCAATTTGATATTTGTGTGGCTCCATAAATATCTTAATGGGGTTGGAAGTGGGATGAGTCCTAATTATTGGGGGGTTGTTCAAAAAATTTAAATTCTCTGGATGATGTAGAAGCGGATTATGAAATGTTATTGTAGATGCTCTTGTTTATCGTCTAGAATGAATGTAGAAGTTCAACAAGCTAGGGTCATGTGAGTAACTTGGGCTTCATTTGATCGGTATATGTTCAAGTCGAGCCTATCTTAGGCCTCATTTTTTTTATGGTGGGTTTGTTTGCAGTTCCACACCGTATTGTAGATTTTCAATTTTCATCACAATTCACCGTAACTTTCCATTTTTCTTTTTATTAAAAGTGAAAACTTTTTAAATAAAAAAAAAATCAAAACTTTCACTTTACTTACACCTCTACCATTACTTTAAATTACAAGATACCAACTTACCTTCCATTATTTCCACAACAAATTTCTACAACAAACCGCACCGCAACCACACTTTAAAAAAGAGCGGGGCATAAAAGTGAAGATTACACCAAATTAATCATTTTAATAAAAAAAAGGAAAAATAATAGTTTATACAATATTTAAGGTTTATTTTCTAGAGGGATGAGGTTAGATTAGCTAAAATTAGGATGAATAAATTTAGATAAAAATCTAATTGGATAATATATGAAAAGAATGAATAAATATCAACATCTTTACTTTTCAATTATTCAAAACAAAGGTCGGGGCACCGTTCTTTTATGCGGTACCGCAAGATACCACATTGCAATTTACCGCAACTCACCGCAATCTACCACAGTATACTATTTACCTTATTATTAAAGTTCTAAAGATTTTCAATTACCGCACCGCAACTTGTCGCAATCTACCATAATCCACCGCAACTTACCGTACCATAACTTATCGCACCGCAATTCTGGTGCCCAAGTATTTTACTGATTAATTAAAAAAACATAGCCCTGATGACGAATGGAAAAGTGGGAAATTAATGCAATGGGGTTCATTATGTAGAAACTTGCTCACTTTGACAGAAAAAGAAAAAGAAGTGTTTTTAGTGGTTGGTTTTACACAGCAAGTCAAGATGATGAACAGAAAAGAAGGAAAATAGGAAATGCAACGGGCTTGGTTATTTGACTCATTCACAGCAGTTTAGAGGAGCGTCAGTGAAAATGTGCTGGAATATAGGCTTTTTTCCACAAGCTACCGTGAATTAGTTATGTTACACCCCACTCAAATCAAGATACAAAATGTACCAACATCAATCAGGCCCTATTCTTTTGTACAATGCAGTGTCATGCGGTACCACAATTTATCATATTATTTAATATTCTTTCATGTACACTTTACCATATCATAACAAACTTTACTACAATCTTTATCAATATATCTCATCACTTCTCTCATCTACTTTTCACATTATCTCTCCACCTATCAGGCACAATTTCCTTAAATTTTATCATATCACGCCGCATCTTACCACACTTTCCACAATTTCACTAAGACTATCAGCAATGACATACTTTTGGAATAAGTATGAAAGAGAAAGAGTGTAAAAAAAGGGGAAAAAAAAAAGAGGCATTCTTAAGAATGGAGAAGAGAGAAAAGGGTATGGGGAGGAGAGATAGAGAGAACTAGGAGAGAGAAAATATTAAACAAAATTTATTTTGTTTTTATCTTTTTTTGTACTATTTTAATAATTATATATTACCCATTCCCCACTCCATTCCATCCTTCACCATTAACAATACTAATTCTTCATTACCCATTAAAATAAGGGTTTTTGGATGGTAATATATCGACCTTTAAGGGTGTTGGATTGTAATATACCAATCTTTATTATTGAATAACAATATCTCTGACCTTTATATCTAGGAGACATTATTATACAAAGAATAACTAAGAGGGTGGTGAACTGGTATTCATGACCGGTGATGTGGCTGGCGGAGGGAAAAAACTGTCCCAAGTCAATAACACCATTAACCCCACCATTTTCTTCACTAACTCACATTACAAGACATTGGCTGGTTCTATGTCACGTCAGTACGAAAACCGGTTCACCAACCCCTTAGTTATTGTGTTAGGATCAATTTTTTTAATGTAGGTTATTGAGAAAAATAGAGGAGTTAACGAGGTTATTAGGCAATGACCTGTTATTTTTCCCTCCACCTGTCATGTCAAAACAGAGACCAGTTAACCATTCACCACCCCCTTAGTTACTGTTAGTATAATAATATCACCTAAGTATAAATGTCAGAGATATTGTTGTCCAATAATAAAGGTCGGTATATTTCAATCCAATACCAGCAAATGTCGGTATATTGTTATCTAATATCCCTTAAAATAATACTAAACCTATTATTTATTTACTTGGTGTTCTCCATTTTGAAAAACACCAGTATCGCAATTGCTCCTACTTATTCACTATCGGATTTTTATATTGTGATTAAGTTCATATTTTCTAAGAGATTATATATTTACTTATCAAAAGATATATATCAATTATAACAAATTTAGATTAAACTCGTAATAGACATTGTGTTTAAAATAACTTCTTTATTTTTAATATCAAAATTTAGAATGTACACCTTTAAAACACCGCCAACTTTCTATTTTATCTTACTTTTTAGCAAAATTTTCTATTTTGTATATTGTTGTAATAACAATGTACATGTAAATCACTGTATAGATGCCAAAGTCAAATCCTGTTGCTGAAATGTTTAGTCAAATTATTCTCCCAAATTGTACTTATTCTACATGGAAATCAAGCAATGAATTGTAAACATTAAACAAATGACATGTTTATTGGTTCCAAAGTTCGGTACATACAATTATTAAATAGAGACGTAGCCCTTTTTTCCCCCTTATTATTGAACATTCCAAAAGGTTGTATAATTTATACTGATGCTATAAAGATTTGCAAAAATAATACAACAAAAAGAGACAATAAAATAGATAAGAGACACACAATTAATACTTTTTTTTCTTTTTTTCATTTCTTTTAAAGTGTTTCACAACTGCAAGATAGCAATTAGTTAGCCCTGTTCTTTGGTTAGGTAATTTTTAGGTTTGGATGGATAAGTTAGGATAAGTTGGGATAAATTGAGATAAGTTAGAATGTTTTTTTGGGGAATTGTGTCATTGGAGCCGATGTTCTTTTGGGAAATTATGTTAGGTTTGGATAGATTTAGATAAGTTTGGATAAGTTATGATAAGTTGTGAGAGTTATATAAACTAACCAAAGAACATGGTCTTAATCAATTATGATAAACATGCCAATACTATACACTGCCAAACATTAGCAGCCCTGCGTGCGTCGTCTAGAGACGTATACCGTTGGGGATGAACTTAGTATGCGTGGGTAAATAGCACGTTCCTCGCACGTGAAATAAGAAAGAGCTAAATAGTAAATACTCCCTCCATTCCTCAATATCTGTCATTTTGATCAATTTTTTATTTTCCATAATATATGTCACTTCACAACTCCAAAGCAACATTAATGACGATTTTTTCAAATTTACCTCTTACTTTTATAATTCCAATACAATCATTTGACTAAAATAGAAACTTAACTCTTACTTTTACCATTTTCAATACAATTATCATTTTCAATACAATTTTCTTAAAATCTTCCCAAAATTTCAAAGTGACAATTATTAAGGAACGGAGGGAGTACTATGTTGAAAACTTGAGAAATTAGGCAGAAGGGATTCCTAACTAGACGGCAAGGTTAGATCATGAGTCAATTTTCTTAGGCGCAAGGCAACCATGATTGCCATCTTGTTGGAAAAAGGTCACAAGAAAATGTTGCCTTGTTTTTCCGCAACTTATAATTTTGTTCCCTTCTTTGCTTTGATTCCTTTCTTATTCTATTCTTTTAGGAATTACCTAATCATCTCCCTTTCTCTATTCTATTCATGGGCAACAAGTAACCTCTTAATTATGGTCACTTTTGTCGCAAGGTTGGCCTTCTAATTGATATTGGATATGTAATATGGAGTAATTGTTATCATTGGAAAAAGATTAAAATTTTAATCATAAATGTCTCAATATAAACAATGACTTGCTATATAAAATTACTATATCACTAGATCTGTAACGAAAAATACTATCATAAAATTATAATATTATAATTGTTAATAAAATATTATATAAGAAATTATCAAACAAAGAATGATCTTCGAGATCATGATAATCAACAATATGACAATGTGGAACGGAGGAAGAAGTTCTAGCGCAAACAAAAAGCATTTTAAATCATAACTACATTTTAATTACTCTAAACATTTTACATTCATGTGTGTTTAAATTGTCAAAAAGATATTTTTCATACATTAATTAGTTTGAGAATTGTTACCACTCATAATTTTTTTTTTAATTAGGGGTGGAGACCCAATTTTATTTACCGAATAGGCCAATGTATCGGAAACCTCAGCTACAGTTCATGACCCCACTTGAAAAATAGAGCACACAAACTCTAAATACAACAACAAAGAGATGAAAAGAAATAAAAGTTACAAAAGAGCACGTACACAAACTCTAAATACAACAACAAAGAGATGAAAAGAAATCAAAGTCACAAAAGGCTTACATCCACGTAACTAGCAAACAAAACCATATATCCAAAAGTTATTTTTTTTTACTTATACTTTTTTCATGAATATAGAATGATGTGTAGCATATATAATACCTAATGTGTTTGATATGATTGTCCTACATCCACATTCATCAACATAGACGAGGAATGTTACAGTCATATGATTGATAAACATGCATACAATAGTGTTTGAAATTTAATAAAAAAACGTACAAATCACAGACAATATTTCAAGGGAATGGTGCCATTGTTCCTTCAACTTTGTACATGCTAAATCTCCTTCATTTCTATTAGGTTGATCTTTCGTTGTTTTGTAATGAACAAATACTAAAAACGAATTTCCATGTTCAAAATTACAGATTCATGGAGGGACACTCCACGCTTCAGACACCTTCCCCACCGACCGCTACCTCATCGAGCTTTCCTCCACCACAACCACCACCAAACCCCAAGAAACCACCGCGTCCCTCGGCCAAAAGCTAACCTCCGGCGCCTCCTACAACTTCGAGTACATCACATTCAAAGACCTCATGCTCGACTGCAACTACCGCGGCGGCGGAATCTCCGTCGTCAACTCCCTCAGAGTCGGCATCGACAACTGCTACATCGCCCACTTCGCCACCGAGGGCATCCACGTCCAGGGCGGCCACGAGACCCTTATCCGCTCCTCCTTCCTCGGCCAGCACATCACCGCCGGGGACGACCCGGGAGAGAGAAACTTCACCGGGACAGGGATCACCCTCCAGGGGAACGACAACGTGGTAAGTGACGTCATCATCTTCTCGGCCGCCACCGGAGTCATGGTCTCCGGCCAGGCTAACCTTATCTCCGGCGTGCATTGCTACAACAAAGCCACCAACTTCGGTGGGACCGGGATTTACTTAAAACTTCCGGGTCTGACCCAGACCCGGATAGTCAACTCGTACTTGGACTACACCGGGATCGTGGCCGAGGACCCGGTTCAGCTCATCGTGGCGAACAACTTCTTCCTTGGTGACGCGTTTATTACGTTCAAGTCGGTCAAGGGGGTTGCGAATGGGGTCAACATTGTGGATAATATGTTTTCCGGGTCGGGGAACGGGGTGGATATTGTGCAGTTGGATGGACAGTTTGGGAGTGTGGATCAGGTCCTGATTGACAGGAACAATGTGGATGGGATGAATGTGAAGGCGACCATCGCTAGGGTTGCGGTCCAGGGGAATGGGAGCTCCTGGGTTGCGGATTTTAATCGGGTTTTGTTGTTTCCGAACTTGATTAAACATGTGCAGTATACGTTGAGTACGGAGGGGGATTTGTTCCCGGTGTATGCGTTGAGGAATGTGTCGGATAATCGGGTGACGATCGTGTCGAATTTGGCGGCTACGACGAGTGTTTATGTGATGGTTGATCAAGGGTTTGGGAGTTAGGGATGAGCAATCGTCCAAGATTATTGATTTGCTTGATTACTTGGAACATTCGTTGATTATGTACGTGGGTGGGTGAGTATATTAAGATATCTAATATGTATGTATGTAGCTTGTTTTACCATTATTTTGCATAAGGAAGCAAAATCAAATGTTGAGTGCATGCCTTTTTGAGGTATATATATATATGTAACGCATATACGAAAAGGAAATCAATTTAATTTACGCCATGTTGTTGTTATTACTTATTTGCATTAGGATCTTTGGGCATTGCATTTGGATTTGAATCAATTTTTGTTGTTCTATATGGTTGAAAGTTTCAAAAGGACTCAATAAGTTAGATGAAGTTTCAAATAATACCTTGAAAAATATTAACACACGCCCAACCACAAAATTAAAAGCAACACTACCAAAAACAGGCGAGATAGATCACACTTATGAAAATGAAAAACAAAAAAACACCTTCACATATCCGGCCAACATCATGCAGAAGAAACTCAAGAGAACAACCAAGGATACCAAAAGAGCCAGACACCCCTACTAATTTATCCGAACCAATAAGATTCTTAAACTCTTCAGTTGCTTCTTCTTGACCTGCTTTACAGTCGTTTCGATTCTCGATCTTTTAAAATGATCCAAAACGATACTTTGTCAAGTTATTTCCATATCGATGATCTAAAATCTTCTCACATTCTAAAAGATGTAGCACATTTGTGATGTGATAAGGGAGTACATCCAATTATAGATTAAAAAATTTAAATTAATTAATTTCTCAAGCAAGTTTATATTATATATTAAAATTTTAAATTAATCTATAGATTCAGTTTAATCTAGAACTTTTTTTGACAACTACAACTGTATTTTTAAAAATATATGTTGGATTGGTCGATGTAAACAACTTCAAAATGAACACTCATTCATATCAAATGAAAGTTAAAATCAAAATATTACCACAAATCACTTAAACAACCGAACAATTATGACTAACCAGTTTTGGTTAAGATGAACTTGTCAAACTCATTGGATAATTGAAACATATTTACTAGTAGTGGTTGATTACTACTAACTCCCAAAACATTAGCATGTGAGCAGTTCTATGTCACAATTCAAGCAGTTCAAAGTTGCTTCACGTACTTGTGACTAGGTCAAAAGGACATCTCAAAAGATGCAGCTTAGCAGTTTTTAACCCCAAGAGATAATGAATGAAAGTTTTAATAGTTGGTTGGAAGGTTAAACTACAACCTAACATGTCAGAAATATGAATGTTATCATAAACCACACTACTTTAGATTCCAATTTACGCAATCTACTTTTGTGCTTCACCTAACGTACCCTCGTGTAAATAAATTTGGAATTCAGACAACTCATTAAAACTGAGTCAACTGTAACCCGACTTCAAGCCAATTAATCACAAACTTTCGAGCTTTAAATGTGTCCTTTTCATGTCCCAAAAAAAAAAAATGTGTTCTTTTCAACCATTTAATAGGTAGTTATAGCTCAAGAGGGTTACTCAACCTAAAATCACGTAGTAATATTGAATTGGAACCTTGCTTAGGATTGATGGGATGGTTACCCTTGATGTTTGGTTTTGAGTTTCAAGGCTGTAAAGACTTTATAATTTGTGAGAAGATGTTGATTTGATCATTGAGTACATATACACGTTTTCAAGAGGTTAGAGCAGATCCTAAATTGATACTATAGCCCAAATAAAAGATCTGATTTCCTATTACAATATTCTATTAAAAGATAATTACAACTAAATAAGGAATGTCAAGATATGTATGCTAACATCCCCCGCAAGCTCATGATCGGGAACGAACATGCAGCTTGTCACGAAGAGTGATAAAATGATGAGTGCCAACAGCCTTTGTGAAGATATCAGCGATCTGATCAAGGGACCGTATATGACGGACTATAAGAGCACCAGATGCAACTTGTTCACGAACAAAGTGGTAATCGATTTTGATATGCTTAGAGCGCTGATGAAATACTGGATTGGCAGATAGAAACGTGGCACTCAGATTATCACATAGTAAAATAGGTGGCTGCTGAACAGGGATGGCCATTTCCTTGAGTAATTGCTGTAACCAAATTAACTCAGCAGCGACAAAGGCAATAGCTCTGTATTCGGCTTCAGTGCTGGAGCGGGCGACGACTTTCTGCTTGCAAGAAGACCAATTGATAAGGTTACCACCAAAATAAATGGCAAAGCCATGCTGCGATCTGCAGTCATCAGGATCAGAAGCCCAACCAGCATCAGAGAAGGCGACAAGACGAGCATCACGAGCTTTTTGAAGTACTAAGCCAGATGATATTGTGCCTTTCAAATAGCGCAAAATACGCTTTACGGCACACCAATGAGTGTCAGTAGGATTGTGCATGAATTGGCAAACTCTGTTGACAGCATAGGAGATCTCAGGTCTCGTGATAGTAACATATTGTAAGGCACCTACAATGCTCCTGTATAAAGCCGGATCAGGAAGAGGATCACCAGAAGCGGCAAGACGTGTTCCAGGTTCAGCTGGAGAGGAAATTGGCCGAGCCCCAGACATGTTACTACGCTCAAGGATGTCACATATATACTTTTGCTGGGAAAGCTGAATGGCAGATCCTGTACGAGAAACTTCAATGCCCAAAAAATAATGTAAATGGCCAAGATCCTTTAGTGAGAATTCCCGATTGAGAAGTTGAACAAACTCATCAATGAAGACAACATGGGAGCCAGTAATAATGAGATCATCAACATAAATAAGTACATATACCACATGAGAGCCATTCTTCTTAATGAAGAGAGAAGGATCGGAAACACAAGCCTGAAATCCATGATGAAGAAGAGAGCCAGTGAGCTTGTGAAACCAAGCGCGAGGAGCCTGTTTGAGACCATATAAGGCCTTACGAAGCCTACATACATGAGTAGGTCTATCCGGAGCTACAAATCCTTGGGGTTGATCCATAAAGACTGTCTCTGCAAGATCTCCATTCAAAAAGGCATTATTAATATCAACTTGACGAAGAGACCAACCATTAGTTATAGCTAGGCTCAAAATAAGACGAATAGTAGTAGGCTTCACAACAGGACTGAACGTATCAAAGTAGTCAACTCCAGCCTCTTGATTGAAGCCTTTGGCAACTAGACGAGCCTTATAGCGATCAATACTTCCATCAGACTTCCTTTTGACCCTGTAAACCCACTTACAACCAACAACGTTAGCTCCCAAAGGACGAGGTACTAAGTCCCAAGTTCCATTTTTCATTAGAGCATCAAATTCAAGCTGCATCGCATGTTGCCAGTTGGGGTTCTTGGATGCTTGATGGAAGAATTTGGGTTCAATGGAGGCGGTTAGGGCAGGGGCAATGGGTATTTTGTGGTGATGAGGGCTTTTGGCTTAAGAGAGTGAGTAGAGGACCGAGTTACCATTACATGAGTGGAGTTATCCGGTGGTCGAAACCAGGAGGGTGCATTCGAGTATGGTGGTGGAGGAGATAGTGGTTGGGACGTCGCCGGGATCGGTGTAGAAGACAGAGGGACAGATGGTGGGATGTTGAGTGAGGCCTGACCGTCTCCCGTTGCCAACAAGGATGGCGATGACTCTGACAAGGGGGAGGCTGACGCACCTGAATGACTCGACCCTGAACTAGACGTAGAGCTCAACTGTTGCTCCTCTGAACCCGTGGACACAGGATGTGAAGGTGGAGATACTTGAGCTGCCTGTTGGAGCAGGGACAATTGAATGGGACCCGAAGAGTGTGGTACGGGTGACTCGGGAGAAGAGGAAAAGCTAGGATAGGGAAAAACCGACTCATCGAACACAACATATCGAGATACGTAAGTTCGAGTGGTGGGGACATGAAGACACACATAGCCCTTATGTTTCGAACTATACCCCAAAAAGTCACAAGGAAGAGACCTGAAGTCCAATTTGGTGGTGTTGTAGGGTCGTAGGAAGGGATAACAAAGACACCCAAAAGATTTGAGGAACCCATAGTCTGGAGGTTTCCCGTACAAACACTCATAGGGAGATTTGTACCCTAAGACAGGAGTGATTGTTCGATTGATTAAGTAAACGGAAGTATGAAATGATTGCTCCCAAAATTTGATAGGAAGATGAGAGTGTGCAAGAAGGGCAAGACCTTTCTCAACAATAACCCGATTTCGCCTCTCAGATGACCCATTTTGTTCAGGGGTGTAAGGACATGAAACTTGGTGACGAATACCGTGTCTTTCAAGGAGTGTAGAAACATTACGATACTCACCACCCCAGTCAGTTTGGAATGATTTCACCCGAGTGGAGAATTGTGTTTGGATTAGCTTGAGAAACAATTCAAAGATAGAAAGAACTTGGGATTTATGAGAAATGAAATAAATCCAAGTGAACTTGGTGCAATCATCGATGAAACTGATATAGTAACGACAACCTGTAGTAGAAACCTCGGGTGAGGGGCCCCATACATCGGAATGAACTAAATCAAAAGGTTTGACAGAAGACTCAAGACGACATGGTAATGGTAGTTTGTGGCTTTTACCAAGTTGACAAGAACCACAAACGGACACCAATTTATTACAAGACACAGGCAATTGCCGACTCGATATTAAACGACGAAGAATCGATTCATGAGGATGAGCTAGCCGATGGTGCCAGCACTGGAGAGAGGTTCGTGTACCAAGACAAGCAGTTGGAAGACGACCAGAGGAGGAAGACGCAGGAAGATGCGGGAGACGGTAGAGGCCATTCTCAACGGTTCCTTTGAGGAGTGTTTGTCCCTGTAGGTTCTTGACAAGACAACAATCCGGGTGAAACTCAAGGTAAACATTATTGTCACGGGTTAATTTTGAAACACTCAACAGGCTTTTAGCTATTTTTGGAACATAAAGGATATTTTTTAAGGATAAAGGTTTGGCAGGAGATGCAGCAGAAAGAACAAAATGCCCTAAATGAGTAATGGGAAGGAACTTACCATCCCCGACCATGAGTCGATCATTACCTTCGTAGTTGGATTGCAAGGTGAGATTGCTTAGATCAGCAGTGACGTGATGGCTGGCCCCAGAGTCAACGAACCATGGGTCTCCAACGTCGGATGGGCTGTTAGCAGATGCGACAAAGGTTGATTTTCCAGCAATATGGATTTTGGCTGCAGCGTTGCGGTTAGTGACTAGAAATTCCTTTAAATTATGACGTTGGTAGCAGTTCAGCGCCTCGTGCCCAAGTCGCTTGCAAATTTGACATTGAGGTCTTGGTCGTTCACCAACAAAATCATGAGCAGAGGTTCGATCTCGGTCCGCAGAACCACTGGAGAACCGTTCGGAACGTTGGTGGCGGCCACCAGAGCGAGTAGCGGCATTGGCGGAAGGCGAAGATAGTGAATGATTATCTTCTTCCAAGCGCTGCTCTTCCTGGAGTAAAAGACCAAGCAGTTCATCGGATGATAGAGGCTCAATACGCAGAGATAGAGCTGACCGAAACACCCCATACTGAGAACCAAGACCATAAAGAAGATAAGAGACAAAATCAGCATCTGAAATCTCACACATGCAATTCGATAAGGAGTCAACAAGGGCTCTCTTTTTCTCAAAATAATCAAGGACAGATAAGGACCCCTTTGTTAGTGCGTAGTTGTTGTCGAAGGTGCATTTGGCGAGCACGATCGTGCATGGAACGTGACGTTCAAGAATGCTCCGAGCCATAGCACTTGTAGAAGCACGAACAACCATTCCAAGTAAAGGTAGTTAAGGTGGATCGAATCCACAATAAGACAAGACGATCTTTCTTAATCCAAGAAGCAAGATCTGGATTTGGGATGACACGCTCGAGGCAGCGGTGTCGGGATGGGTAAGTCGATGGGAGGAACAGCCGGGATGACCATAGTTGGTGCCGGTGGACTGGTGTCGGTGAGGAATGAATCCAATCCATAAGCCTCCAACGCAGAACGGACGGTACTGCGCCATAGAGAATAGTTAGAGCGATCAAGACGAATTGCCAAGTTGGGAAAGTGAAAATTCTGATGGTCGGCGGAAGCAGCGACGAGAATGAAATTAGAGCCGGTGGTAGAGGATGAAGGGGAAGACATGATGGATCGAAACTAGGCTGATACCATGTAAAGACTTGATAATTTGTGAGAAGATGTTGATTTGATCATTGAGTACATATACACGTTTTCAAGAGGTTAGAGCAGATCCTAAATTGATACTATAGCCTAAAATAAAAGATCTGATTTCCTATTACAATATTCTATTAAAAGATAATTACAACTAAATAAGGAATGTCAAGATATGTATGCTAACAAAGGCAGATTTTGTGTGTTTGTGTTTCGAGTTATGGCGTTTTTTTGGTTTGATGCGTTTGTTTTGCTGCTTTTGGCTGTTTTGGGGGCGTCTTGGTTTCACTTGTTGTGTCGGTTTTGGTGGTTGGTCCTGGCGTAGTCTTTTGTGTTTCTTTTGTTCCTTTTCCGGCATGGTGTTGTTTGGTGTCTTCTTTGGTGTGTGTTGTTGGTGCTTTGAACCTTGATGCCGTTTTGGCTTTGGCTTTGGCTTCGGCCTCAATTATCGAAAAGAAAACCTTGCTTAGGGCTTGTAAGCTTTAGATACACGTCTATATAGACCTTGTGCCTTAACAGAGTTCATCTATTCGTGACGTCCATATGTCTACTAGGCTCATAGTTATTAAAATCCCGATCCTGATCTACAATCCTACAATTTTATGATCCAAAATCCTTGATGCGATTTTACTATCTACATTCCGATTGATGATCCTACGTGGATTAATTCCAATCCTAACTATCCCATAGATCCGAGTTAGGATCCCGATTTTAACAACCTTGGTTCAAATTGGAAAAAATGGATCGTTTAAACTTTAAAGGATCAAATTTGAGTGTATTGCAATCTTGCGAATTTAGTCGACAATCGTTTGTTATGTAGGGAGCCTTTTAGTCTTGTTCGTCATTTTCTTTCATGTGGCTTTTGAATTGCTTATTTTGTTGTTTCACTATTTTGCTGTTTGTTCGGTTTTGCTGGTTTTCCTTCACTGTCATGTTGATATTTTTATAGATCTTTACATTTTATGATGCGAACTTTAAACCTATTTGACTTTGAATAATAAAAATTAACTTATGTGGGCGGGTGGGCCTACAAATTACCCTACTCTAGAATAACTCAACCCAAATCCGAATTGATAATTGAAATAGTTGACCTATAATAACTCTAAAGATGCACAAATCTAGATACTGAACCAAATATTTAATCATTGTACCCTCACCATTTTGGTGCGAGAAGTCTTAAGTTTTATAATCAACTTTGAGAATACGTTGTGACTTTTTTTGCAAGATGCTTTGAAATTGAAATCGCTTATGGTGATGAGGGAGGTAGCCGTCATGTTGCTATATTAGCAGAGTACGACATTAGCAACAATGTCATGAGTTTTCCTTTGTTTAATTCTGATTGATAAGGGTGTGCATTATTTGGCTTTAAATTGATAATCGAACTGGATCGAACCGAACCGAACCGATTTTTATTCGGTTCAGTTTTCGGTTAGACTTTATCCCTTATTCAACTTTCGGTTTATTCAATTCGGTTCACCTTGACTTGATTCCAATAAAACCCCAAATAGAAACGTGCATTATTCGATTTTGAAACGAATAAATCGAGAACCGAACCGGACCTTCGGTTCGGTTTAGACTCTACCTCTTGTTCGGTTCGGTTTTGATCCAATGAACAACCATAAAGATGCCAATTACCTTTTGCCCAAGTGGCAAGAGGTTCATCTCATATCCCTGCCGTCTAGGGTTCGAATCTTGAGAGGGGCATTTCTTTCTTACCTATTCGGAGAATGCTCTGGATAGCAGTGGGGTCTAACTTTGGGTCATTAACATCCTCGTTTCCCCTTCGCTACATGCATGTTGAATTATACTCTTAAAACAGGGGCCCAACGTTTGAGGAAATGCTCAACAAGTTTAACAAGAAAAGCATGGAGGATTTGATTGGACTAGAGTCCAGAGATAGATCTCATCTTACAAATGGAAAACACAGGTGAATAACATGATTGAGCACATACTCCAAGTATGATCATTGTTGGCTTGCATCAACTTAGCACAATTAAAATAATCACCAATACAAACATTGCACACTAGTAAAATTATGAATAATGATGTCTCCGCAACACACCACTTTCACGACTAATACATATATGTTTCTCAAAACTGCACAGCAGAATACAATTGTCATTCTACACAATCACACAAATACCTATGTACAGAAGCCTGAACCCCCTGAAAAACCACACACAAATATTTATCTACAGATGCTTTTCTACATCATAATTTACACCCTCAGAGCCGTCACTGCTCCCATCTCTGTAATCATAATCATCATCTTCTTCTTCTCCGTATTCAAGCCCTCGTAGCTGTTCCTGTATCCTGTCTTTGATGGTGGTTCCCTGGAGTAACAAAAACAATTACATTTTATTCACTCTGTCAGCATACAGCTAATTTTCCAATTAACCAAAAAGGGGATTATGAAAATATTACCATTCTGTGGCAGCCTTCCTCAAACATCTCGAGAAACCCAGCCACTAAGCGATCAGCATTCTCCATCCAAATATCACGATCGATCTTAGCAGTTTTAGCTGCTTCTTGAATCTGCAATATTTCAGTAATAACTTTCACCACACAATGAACATGTCCTGCTCGAGTAGAAACCTAAAGACTTCTCAGGAAACCCATGAAATTAAGTAAAGAAAGTAATCAAACAAACCTTCTCGCCCACTTTTTCTTGCTGCTTCTTCACCTGTTCTTGGAGCTTTTTCAACCCCATGTTGACCCTTAGTTGCTTTTCCTATCAAGAGTAAACCAATTTTACACTGTGAACCAACTTGGTCCATAAGCTGTGGGAATCCTCATGAAACCTACACGTCTATGGCAAAGAGGTATCGTGAAATACTTGCCTTCACATAGCTCAGCCCAAGTTGTTTCCTTGTGTATCCACGATTCAAGTTGCGCATCACATATTCATTGTAGTCTTTAAGAATTCTCATTATAATGTCTGAAGTTGAAATACCTTCTGTACGTTTGGTTTCAATGAACTTCCCTACAGATTTAACCTGCAATTAACAACTGATCACCATGAACCTGATTGCATGTAAATAAAATGTTTATGTTTCAACACACTATAGCAAACAGGAAAACAGAAAGGCAGTAAAGGGAAATTCAAAGAAGACGCACATGATCAAAACCCTATAAAATAACATAAGTTATGGCATTAACACAAGTAAAAACTAGAAAACCCTTAACAATGCTCACACAAGTAAAGGGCATAGAAAACTACCAATGCTGAGGAATATGCTATAAATGCCAAGCACAAACACATCCACAGGTCTAGAAATGTGGCCTTTTCTTGAATTTCACACAGTGATATTAGTGAAACAAGGTCTCAATGTGTATCTTAGAAAACATCACGTGTTATTAAATTTCAAGGACAGAGACTGTCACATCTATGGCTTCCGCAATAGGCAAATAGCGATTAGAAATGAGAACTAAATCCAAAATCAATGTAACTTACATACTCATACACATCTTTTCCTGAACCACTTGCATCAGCATAACTGAAACATTCAATGAAAAATTGTATAGTTAGCATACTAACCAGCCATCATATTAAAATGAGCTAAGAACATAAAAGCTTCATCAATACAAAATTTCATCGAACAAAACACTCTGCGCTCAAATTATTCTCCATGGAATGATAACCTTACGGTAGAGAGTCATGCGCTACGTAGTCAATCTGATGTTTGTCGAGGAACTCTTGAGTAATCACCCATGGCGCATCAGGGATAACCTCATCAACCCATCTGTTTCCATAACCACAGCAAACCACATTAACCAAATCAACCATGCTTACAGCAACACTACTAACCCAGAACAGAACAATAGGATTAGCACTTAGGACATGAAAAATGCATATGTATCATGCTTACAGCAGCAAAAGGAAGGAAATAAAAGGTAAACCAGGCACTGACAATTTGCAAAAACCACTGTATCTTCCTCACTAAGTTACAATGTGCAACACTGATAAAGGGAAGGGAAAATCCGCTTTTTATGTCAACAAATAGCATACTTGAATCCGGGTCAATTTGGGTGTTTGTTAAAATGCAGTAAATATCACCTAAATCATGAGACAAGTACTTTCCATAATGAATTTCCTCAACTGATGAGTCAATTCCATGCCCAAATCAAGAAACACACGTTCATGAGTTCTTTCTTAGCATAATCATGTCAGATTTGGAGACTTAAAATGCAGTCTAGCACCATAGACAATATCAGTAACAATCACTACAGAGATGGAGACAAAATGACCTGCAATGGCGAAGAGATTCATAGCGCTCTTGCTCAGTCAACACAGTCTTGCCCTTGTATTTGTGGGTAGTTTCATCATTGCAACACCCAACAAGCAAATACGTATTAGGGAACCTACAAATAAACCCAACCCCCGTAAGAAAAATAAACAACCCATTTCACCAAAGTACACAAACTTCTCTCCAAAATACATGAATAATAATAGAAATGCAAACCACAAATACCCACAGCAAAATTTAGAATGTTTGGGGCTGAAATTATAGATAGTACATAAAAGAATAAAGGAGAAAGAAATGTTTACAGTTTCTTGGCCTGTTCAAGGGATCGAGCATGGCCGAAATGAAAGAGATCATAAATCCCGTCAGCACAAACCCTAATTGGTCTGCTGCCATTATCAATAACTTGAAGCTGCTGCTGCTGCACGTTGAGATTTGAATTGTTCTGTTTCAGGTCTGCTGCCATTGTTGTTTCTCGTGGCTTGCCTACTCTGTACTGCGCTTTCTGGAAGATGTAGTTTCAGGTGGGTCATCTTGCCCTGATTCCCGTATTCTCTAGAATCATCACTGGAGTTTGTTGGGCTTCAATTCATAAGATAAGCATAAAAAAATTTGGCGCAATCTCTACTTTTCGGTGCAAAATAACACGGAATCCCGTTAAAAAAAAAAATTATTGGGAGGTAATATTTTTTATCTATAATTTACAATTTTTAATGCCAATTTTAATCAATACTCTAATATAAGATTTTATAAAAAAAAATATAATACTATTCTTTTTAATAGTATTTTTTATTACAAATCTAATAACATCAATTTTGTATGATGAGTCATTATATAAATTAAGATATTAATGATCAAAGTTTTTAACATAATTCCCTAGGCGACAGATAAATAAAAACGGAGGATGTATTTTTAAAAATAAATCGTAATTTAAGATGACTAATAATCATCTTAAATTTAATCTAAATCGTAATTTAAATAATTATAAAGGTATGTGGTTAATACATAAACAATATATAAATAATTATTTATTTATATTTTTTTCATAAATATAAAATTATGCATAAAATGTATATTCTCTCCTATGATGATAAAATTAGACTATCATCTATATTTGTTAACCAAGTCAATAAGTGTTATATTCCTATAACTGATAAATATGTATAATTACTGGAAAAAAATATTAAAAATTACAAAAATATATAAATTATGGATGACTCAAGATGAATATTAAACATATTGATTTAACGTATCATTATCCTTTTTAAAAATAAAAATGATAAGTTCCTTGATTCAAGATGATTATTGAATTTCACTTCTATAATTTAAAATGCATATTAATGCATATTTAAATGGTTAGTCATTGGTCGCCTTTTGCTCACAAACATGCTAAAAAAGCTTGCACAAGTATTAATAACTTTATTTGAAATATTATTCAAGAACCCTACAAAATCTATTACATTTATTATCTATTACACAATCTTGATACTTTTGTGATAAAACTAAAATTGTCACAACATATATAGTTTCAAAATTGTGACAATGTTTATTATTGGACAAATCGATGTCATTCTACTAATCTTAGGTTGTGGCATGAATCAAGTTACACAATGTTCTGGGTGCAGTATTTGTGGCATGCTGAGAAGCATTGCTTTGCGCGTTCTGCAAAATAACACATAAAACCAAACAAAAACAGGTATTAGCATAGAAATGATCAATAGAAAAATTACTCGAATTCACTGAACTTTAGAGGTATTGGACAATAATGCACTGAACTTTTTTCTTGGACTCTAATACACTGAACTTTTTTCTTGGACTCTAACTGGTGGTTGACGCGGTGGTTGTCCCACTTTGGGTATCGTTTTTCTATTTTTTTCCAAAAAAAATATATTAGTAATTTTGCTTATGTGTACTTTCTTACACGGCAAAAGTTTTTTCCTGAAAAAAAATAGAAAAACAACACCTCAAAATAGGACAGTCACCGCGTCAACCACCAGCTGAATTGATTTGAGTGCGTTATTGTCCAATAACCTCAAAGTTCAGTATATTAGAGTCCAAGAAAAAAGTTCAGTGCATTATTGTCCAATACCCCTAAAGTTCAGTGTATTATCATCCAATAATCCTTTTTTTTTACTTGAACTTACCGAGAGTGTTGACGTCGTGGCATAGCTCAGATGCTTCACAGCCGATGATACAGTACAATCCCTGGAAGAGTTGTTTGTTTTCAAGGAATTTCTCGAGAATGGCTTTGTCAGCGATTGTGTCCAATGTGGTCATGAAGCATTGGATTGGGCATTTGTCGTCCTGAGCCGGGCATTGCTCTAAGCACTTTTCAACCTTGGTAACAAACTCCACGTCTGCGGCATCCACTTGGGTGTCGCTTGCGGCAGGGAGGGTTTCGTCCGCGATGGCATTGCCTACGAACAAAGCCAACAACAGTGCGAGTGCTGAAACGCTGGCAACTTTGTTACCCTTGATGGCCATTTTGTTTAGAAGAAGATTGATTGATGAATTGATTAATTAAGATGTGTGTATGAATAGAAAGAGTTGCTTGAGAATGTAGTGAAGATTGTGTTAGTTTCTAGCTGATTTTATAGTAGGATTGTACTTGGTTATTGGCTATTTTTGGGTTTCCAAAAACTTGGTACACCGTGTTTCTCTCCTGCAATTTTTCCTTCATTATTATCTCTTTAATTGTCGTTTTATGTATGGTTAATACTCCACCATTGTTGATCACATATATTTTTTTCTCACTTTTTTCACCTAAATTTGATGTAGCATTTATGCATTGTTAATAATTTACCATTTAAAAAAAATTGATCATTGTTAATTATATATATGCACGCAATTTTTATTTATCATTCGAAGTTGGAGTTGGAGTATACATTATAATTAGGAAAATTTGCTAAAAACCCCCGAGGTTTGGGGAATTAATTTTTTTAACCTTATCGTTTGATTAAAGTCCAAGTCCGTTGAAGTATTTATTTTGATAGTTATGGGGTTATTAAAAACCCAATATACCCTCTTATTTACTCATTGTTAATTATATATATGCACGCAATTTTTATTTGTCATTCGAAGTTGGAGTATACATGATAATTATATGTGTCTATTAGCTAGCGAGTATACGTATTTTAGATACGAGAACGATATAAGTCTAGTGGCGAGACATTCTTATCCTTTTTAAGTTTCTTGCCCAATCATTAAAACTATATTATTATATATTAAATTGAAACAACATGATCGATATGATTGAATTCCATAATGAGAATATTACATATAGATTACTTTTAAGTTATATTTTTATCAATTATTTTTTATGATTTCAAAAAATGCCTAAAATAAGTATAATGAACGAGATTCATTCGATTAAGGTATAATTTGTGCTTATTGACATAACGAACATAGTCAAAGCTTTCTTATAATTGATAATATTACTTACTATTAGAAAAATTGGGGTAAAAAATCATTAAAATTACTAATTTGAGGAAGAATAAAATATGTTACTTTTGAGACTCCTTAAAAAGTTTGATCTTTATAACATGTTACTTTTGAGACTCAGCTTGATGTGTTTAGGTGGGGTAGGGTTCATAAAGTTTCAATCTTTGATGATAAAAGTTGAGCATATATGGTATGTTTTGGGATGATTAGGTTAGAGTTAAAGTATATCCATGAAATGTTGGGTTGGTTGTGATCCTTGGATGTTTATACATATATATATATATGATATATTAAATACTTAGATTCGAATTATATATAGGCCATATAAGAGTAATAGGGGTAATAAAGGTGCAACGTTGGGTTGAATTGTTTAAATATTCAGTAAATAAAATGTGCAAGTTGGAGTTGACATGCTTAGATAAAATTGCTCGATTAACTTTGAAAATCCACCATTAATCGTGTGATGAGCCAAAAATTTAAATCATAAGTCTGGTGATATTCTTGTATTGTATGTTATCTTTAATAATAATTTTTAAGCTAAGTATTGGAAGTGTGTGGATAGAGTTATAGTCCGATTGCTAGTGATATGTCAAAATAGAACCAACTTGTTTTTATGTTGATTTTAGACCCTTTATAATGTGATTTTGACTTTATGACCAATATAAAAGTTGTAATAGACATCCCGGGATTTTCAAAAAATTTAAGAAACAACATCATATGACTTCGGAAGGCCTAGTTATGCCCCTTACAAGAAGAACGTTGTAATATGCCCTATTTTTCATTTATTAAATAAAACTAGTTTTTATAAAAATTGGTGTGGTGTTATGTGACTCTTTAGTTGAACATGAAGGACCTTGATGAGGTTCTTGGAGTTTTCGGTTGGTTAGATGGGTAAGGAAACTGACTCCGCTAGGCCACATTAACTGTAGATTATTATTCAATATAGGTCTGACTTAAAGTTCCATGGTGAGCTCAAAGTTTAAGGTGAAGCGAACAATCAAGGTAATGTTTATGCTCTATTCTCCACTGGGATGCTTTTTAACTGTATTTTTTGTGATTTTAATATGTAATATGAAGTTGCATCCTAAAGGGATTTTCTATGAAAAATTTATTGTTTACTTATGTACAGTGTTCTGTTTTCTATGTTAAGTAAAATTTAGACAATCGTTCGAACTAAATTTTTGGAAAGTTGGGTTGGGTTACTTTGAACCAAGATAATGAACCAATAATCAAAGTGAAACCATTAAGCGGCTTACGGGTAACTACCCTAAGACCAAGATAATGAACCGAGGTGATGAGACATGTGCACGTGCATGATTGAGAATGAATGATTTTTTATGGCCATCAGGGTACTATGATGAGGATTGAGGTTCATATGAAGTGACTATGAAAATGAGAATTCCTCCTTTTTATTATTGAGACACCATGTAATGACAGGATGTCCAAGGACAGGTAAGTCTAGCCGCAACATAACTTATTTGAATTATTCACTTCACCCCTAAATGCGTTGAAAATGAACTTTCAGCGGTTTTAAACAGTTAGGGATACACAAATATTATTGAGTTACATCTCATTCTGTAATTGTTTTGTTTTCTGGTGAAGGCTTTTATATTGGGGATGAAAATTAGTAGTGAGGACGCGTTGGTTGATAATAGTTTTCTTTTGGAATAAATTGTTAGAACTAAGTTGTTAGAATCGTAAGTCGATTGAAGTTGTATTGTTTGAATTTGAGGATTGAGATAAGTTGGCTTAATGTTGATTAGTTAAAGCAACTGTAGTTAATTGGTTCAGTTTAACTATTATGCCTTTGTATCTCTTCGGAGATACGGTAGTAAGGCCTGAGTAAAGTTTCACTTACGATTCGTTGTTACCGTTAGGCTGACTATTAGATTTTATGATTGAATTAATGGGGCGTTATAAATTTAGTTTAGGTATGTATTGTACTTTTTCTGTAAACAAATAATCAACTAATCCAATTAAATTCAAATTTAATTTAGTTTTTCATGTTATACATGAAACTTGCATTTATTATTGAAACATTTAAAAGCTAACGCTAACAATAACAACATTAAAATTTTAGGACGAGATAAAAGCTATGTACAAAGAATATTAAGCAACATAAGCTACGTACTATACGATTAAGTCAATAACTTGATTAAACACTAGATATATTTAAAAGTTTCTACTCTGTTATTATAATCTATTATATAATATCTGAAGTTTCTTGATAGAATTAAATATGTAACAATCCATTTTTTATTTCACATAGTCGTGTCATATAGCTGCTTGGGATCACTAAGTTACTTGAATGTCTAGGAACAAAACTTCTGGCACGCCGGATAATACGCCATTTCTGCGTCTGCAAAAAATTGAAAAATATCAGCATAATAATCAACGAATAATCAATGCCATGTTAGAAACCAGAAGGTTTTTTCTTTTTTTATACATAGCACTTGAATATAAGTCGATATGTAGGCAAAGTTAATAGAATCCGGATCCTAACTCGGATCCATGTGATAGTTAGGATCATGGGTCGGAATGTAGACAGTAAAATTGCATCGTGAATTTCATAAAATTGTAGATTCATAGATCAGGATCGAGATCTTAATAACTATGTATATAGAACCTTACCTAGCTTTTGGGTTTGTTGTTCGTCGTAGGTTGTCTTAGACTCGAGGCAACCGATCAAGCAAAGGATTTCTTGGGCATTTTTGACATTGTTTGCAAAAAATGCATCGACTGCACCTTTCTGGGCCTCAGTCCATGTCCCATTTCTGAAGCATTCATGTGCACAATTGACATTCCCAGCTTTGCATGTCTGTAAGCATTGATTCACATCTGCACCAAATTGCGTTGCATCTTGATCATTCTTTTCAACAGATCTTGCTATTGTGTTGTCTACAACTACAGTTAAAACAAGTGCAACGACCAAACAAGTAGTTGCCATGTTTGCGTTCATTATGAATGACATAGAAAGAGTCTCTTGAATGCTTCCTTTGAGTTTTCTGTGTGTTTTTTCTATGGATGGAAATTGAATGTAGTGATTATAATTGAAGATTTGATTGCTTATTTTATAGAATTATATTACAATATCAACCACATTTTGAGGATGTGGTGTTGCGTAATTTTTTCCTATGTTATCTGTTCAACATATACATGGCACTTGTCTCTTGATTATCAAAATTAGTTGCTAGATGAAATTGTTTTTTTTATGGAGAAATTGTTGAATATACCTTATTTATCCTGTCAAATTCATGAGTAAAAAAAATAGTTAGGTAAAAGTTAAATTTTTGTAACTTTTAGTAATTTTGAGTAAATTCTGGTAACTTTTGGCAAATTTTTGTATTTTTTGGTAAATTTAGGTAAAAACTGGTAAATTTTAGTAAATTTAGATCAAAACTGGTAAAGCTTTGTAAATTGGAGTTAACCATAAATTTGACAGCCGAATTATATTTGACTATCATTATTTATTCATCTTTGAATTATTCAGCTAGAAGTAAAACTAATCCTTAGTTTTTTTTTATCAACAATTAGATTGCGTCCATCTATTATCACTGTCTTTTTGGCACTTGCATATGTTACACTAATATTTAGAATCTTAGTAAAATTATCTCTTTTTTCAAAGGAAAAATATCTTATGTGTAGAGAAATTAGACGTCTTTTTTGTGAAAAATTTAAGTAAATCAAATGGTTGAACACTTTTTTTTAATACGGATCATGGAACCAAGTTTATAATTATACTTGGTATTCCCGAAAGTCATTCTTTTTTATCAATTTATTAAATAGGAATGTGTATAAGTTTTTCAAATGTCTAATTGCAAAATGATAAACATCTTGATGCAAGATGGTTAATAAAGGTATGTTTAAAGTTAAACATAACCATCTTGTATTTCACCTAAATCACTCATAAAGTTAAACATAAAGTATATTTAAATCATTATAAAGGTATGTTTCATTACAGGTTATTACAACTTATAAATAATCTAAAAATAATTATTTATTTACATTTTTTCATAAATATAAAATGTGCATTTTCTACTATGATTGATAAAATTAGACTAGTATTTATTGATCTAGCTAATAAGCATTATACTCTTGTAGTTGAGAAATATATATAATTGAAAAGAGAAAATATTATTAAAAGTTACAAAAATATAAAATATAGACAATTTAGGATGCATTACTAACCATCTTTGATCAAAGCATGTATCATGGTCCTTTGTAATCTTGAAAGGCCGTCATGAAATTTGTCAAGCGCTAATTGATTTTTTTTTTTCTGAAGTTCCGATTCACTTGTTTCATCAATCAATCAGATGGCCAATGAAAAATAGTGGGAACTTCACATTAAATCCTCTAATATCATTTATGCGATACCGCAACTTACTGCATCACAATTTACCGTAATCTATCGCAACTCACCGCAATCTACCACAATCTATAATTTACCTTTTTTATTAATATCAATACCCAATTATTATTTTCCATCGCAACTCACCGCAATTCACCGCACCGCAACTTACTGCACCACAATTCTACCGTATAAAAGAACGATGTCTTATTAGTATGAAATTTGCCAAGCGCTATTGATAATATAGTTTTTCTATTTACTTCAGAAAAGATTTTTGTCGTGTAAGAAATTACATAAGCAGGATGACTAATATATTTTTTTGGGAAAAAATAGAAAAATGACACCTCAAAGTAGAATTATCACCGCGCCAACCACCACCGGAATTGTTCTGAGTGCATTATTGTCCAATACCCTTAAAATTCAGTGTATTAAAGTCCAAAAAAAAAAGTTCAGTATATTATCGTCCAATAATCCTAAAATAAAAGGAAAAATTCCATTTGACAGTTTCCCACTTTTTCCTTTTACAAGTTGTCAATCACTTTAAAAATTAATTATTCCAAGTTATAGGATTATTTTCAAAACCATTCCATCCTGTGAGTTCTTCTTGCATTGTCAATGTCATCAAGTCGTTGGCTCACGAAACGCTCCCCCTCTCTCAAACTTCACTCTCTCAATCTCTCTGGAGGATTTGAGTAAAATGTTTGCTAGTTATAACATTGTAATTTAAAAAATTAATCATAACCCTTCACTATCTAAGTAATAACCTAATAATAGAAATTTAATGAAATAAAGATAAATAATAATTATATATTTCCAAACACTATCCTATTCACCCATATCCCCCCTTGCCCACCCCACCAATTACCTTACAATCTAAAATAGCAAGGCCGAAGTTATCGAACTATTAAATTTATCATTATTTACCTGAATCTAGATACACCCGACGCGTAATTTAATATCAAAATTGTCCGAATCCAAAATATGCATGATCAGTATTGGCTTTAACCAAATATACACATAATCTATATTCAACTTGATCGTTCAAATTGATAGGTCTAATAACGTAATCAATTGATGTTAGGATACTTAATTGTATTCAAGGGCAAAAAGTTAATTCAAGTGAGAATATGAGCAACAAAGCAAGCCATTTATTATTATATTGCATTCGATCGCAAAATGTCGCAAAATGATAAATTTGATTGTGAATATAAGCTACAAGGCAATTTACTTGTTATTATATTATATTTAAAGACAAAAAAGTAAATTCATATGTCAACACAAGCTACTAAGCAAGCAGACAGGCAGACAAGCTACTTATTATTATATTATATTCGAGGGCAAAAGATAAATTTATGTGTGAATACAAACTATAATCTTTTTTGTATTGGTTATGGATGGGGAATTGTTTAGAAAAGGACCCTAGCGAGGATGAGAGAGAAAGAGAGAGAGAGAGATAGAGAGAGAGAGCTGTCAGTTAGTAGTGAGCAATTTCCTTATGACCCATCATTGGCCCATATTTTTTTCTCAATGGCGTGCCTAGTAGCTATCGAGTCCATTTAATTGTTAAGCGGGCTCAGCCCGTTAATCTTGGACACCCACTTATGCCCAATGGGCATGCGCCCATTTCCCCACCTCTAGTTGATATGTACCTTTTTTTACTCCAGTTAATTTTGGCCTGCTCATTGGCCCCCATCTTTGATATAGTAAATTTTACAGGCCAGGAAGGAAAGGTACCAAACTGACTATGTTAAGCATGACCCCTGAATCTCATAAATTTCACCTAATAATTTTTTTTTTGCTTTCTATAAGGCTTGAATGGTGGTGGAAAGGTTGGATGATAGGTGTGGTCTCACTTGGCTACCATCTCTTTGATGGAGTTGATAATGTATATAACATCAAAGAATACTCCGTTATTCTTATACTACATTCATTAGCTACATGCGTGTGTGCAATATGTATATATGTATGTATGTGTGTATGTATACATATACATGTATGCGTGCGTATGTACATAGGTATATATATTTGGATATTTCAGTCAATTTAACAAAAGTCAAATTGTTTTCTATAGACATATTTTATTATTTTTTCAACATTATAAAAGCTAACTAAGCAAGTAACAAATAAGATACCTTGGCGAAAGCTTAACAACATATAACTAGGGTTAGCAATGGATTGGAAGTGGGTCTGGAGGTAGGTACCTCTACCTCCACTTCAGTAATAATTGGAGGATAAGACCCACCTCTTGATCGATTGATAGGAGGAGGGTGGACCTCCACCTCCGGTTGTAATGGAAGGGTTAACCTTCGGATTCGATTCGATACTTCTGATTACAATCGAAGGTGGATGTCCTTCGATTACCTCTAATCCTGATTAGTTTTTGTACATGAACCAAACCTAATTGCAAAATCAACCTACAAATGCACCAACTAACCCAGAAAATGGTAGGTAATTTGAACCAAGCTCAAAAACTTAAACCCCAAACTTCAAAGCATTCGCTGAACTAAGCAAAACCCAGAAATTCAAAGAACATAATTAAGATCGAGAAGCATATGAAATTAACAGGAAAAGGGATCAACGGAAGCATACCACTTTGAGCAAAATTCAACGGATCTAAAGCTTTGAGAATAATGGAGGTGGATAGGACTTGGTAGGCGAGATGAGATCTATAATAACCCAAATACGAGAGAGGACAATTGAAAAGAAAGAGAGAAGAGAGGTGCAACATGAAGTTCGAATGCAGGAGAGGAGAAATGACTGACTGACTGACACCTGAATAAAACCCGATCCTTATTTTTAATTTAATTTTTTCAAGGAAACTAAGCCAACTAATGTCTAACGGTCTAAGACACTAAGCCCCTTATTTTTGTTTAATTCTCCTAGCTCTGGTTGGCATGTTATATTTTTCATGTTTTTTTTTTTGTTTTTTTTAAAGTTTTATGCTTTAATCGGATCGAAGTTGGCCTACACTATATATCCGCTTCATTTATAATCGGAGCCATATTTTTTAAGTAGAATTTGGATAAAATTTTTTGTTAGATTTAGATCCGATTTTCAACGTCAATTCGGTCGGTCGGGCGGGTTTCGGGTCGGTCGTATATCAAGTTCGGGTAAATACAGGTCAGGTGTATTTCGAGTTCCGCTAAATATGGGCGGTGTATTTCGGTTTCGGGTCAACCCAACGGGTTATGATTGCGACCTTTTTCCACTTTTTCTTTTAAAAAAAATGTCTCTAAATACTACTTTTTATACAATATACATAATAAAATATGATTATCTTCTAATAACAATCGATTATTGTAACTATTTTAACTTAAATTAGAGAAATAACAAATAAATAAGTTACGCTTATAGTTTAACGTTAAAAATTACAAAGAAAAATCATAAATTCTAATAAAGTTGAACATAAAAAATTATTTTTTCGGGTCAAACGGGTGGGTCGGGTTTGACCTGCTAATTTTCGGATTCGGTATACTTCGGATTTAGTTGAAAATATCGTGTTCAAAACTTAGAAATTTCGGGCGGGTTGGGGTCGGATTATCGAGTCGGGTCAGAAACTGTTAGGTCTAACCTCATATCAAAGCGGATTCAGCTTGAATTTTTGTTTGTCTATCATCCCTACACATTGCTATTACAATACTCTGAATAAGGTAAATTTAGCTCCCAATATGATAATAGTGACAAATCTACTTCTTTGTGGGGAATAATATTGACAAAAAAAATTTATAATTATAATTATAATTATAAAATAAAGTTTTGAGCAAATCTAGTATATTTAAATTCGCTAAAGATAACAAGAATAATTTCAAATTATTAGAAATAGAGAGAAGTAATTATACATTATTGAACAAACTTCTTTCAGGAACATTCTAAAAAAGAAAAGCATGCAGTAATAGCACGACTCTGGACTATCTTATATGAAAAATGAATCAAAAACCCAACAAAATATACTACCTTATTGTGATGTATTACATATTTTGTTCTCAAAAAAAAAAACAAAATCTATTACAAACTTTTGTCATGTTGTAATGTGTCTAAATTTGTAACTGCATATTATTTGTTGGAAAAATTCATATCATACAACCTTAGGTATCGAATAAGCAAAATTACTCGAGCGTTTGGAAGCAATACTTATGACAAGCTGAATAACATTCTTTTGCAAGCTCTGCAATATAATACATGAAACATGAAAAGGGATTAGCATAATTACTGATGTAGGAAAAGGAAAAGAAAAACTATTACATCTAGGGAGTATTAATAAGTTTCAAAAATTAATCTCATTTGAATATGGTTAATTACGAATTCATAGATAAAAACTTACCCAATGTATTAACATCATGACATAACTGAGATCCTTCACAACCGACCATGCAAAAAAGTCCTTGAGCACCTTTCTTGTCTTCAGCAACCAATTTATCAAAAGTAGCTTTATCGGACAACGATTCATATGAAGTTATGAAGCATCGTGTTGGACAGTTAACATCCTCAGGCGTACATTCCTTTAAACATTTATTTGTGTTTTCAACAAATTCACCTGCTGATTGATCCACATAACTCTGATGCTTTTCCATTGTGTTCATATTCTTTGCAATCGTGTTGTCGACAATAGTAGTTAAAACAATTGCTATGATTAAAAAACGGCTCAGTTTACTTCCTTGCATGATGAATAATAATTAAGGTTGTATCACAATTCTCAACACCTTAATTTAACCTTGTAAATTTTCTTTTGTTTTGTTTGCCTTGGGGAATTCAAGTTGGTGATGCAACATCAACATTATGTTCCTTGATTTATAGAATCCTATTTCAACACTAGCCATACTACCACAATGTGATATGGCTTAATTTTTGCCTACTTTTTCTTTTTAATGTTAACGTGGCCTTTTTACCGTCATTATCCATGTTTGATATTTGATGTAACTCCTTATTTATACCTTAATTACTTCATGATTATTTGAGTCTTTTTAATCCTTTCTTTACCTACTCGTTTTTCCTTGAACATTTAGTTATATTCTATACATATGTGTATATTCTATAGTTTTTTAGTAAAAAAAACCACATAAAATTCTTTAAATATAAATATGAAAACAATATTAAGTTTTATTCATTTATAATACAAAGTTTTTGATAATATATTTTTGAACAATAGAGCAATTTTCCTATAAATTTTAAGCAATAGATAGTTTTAAAAATTCTATCTTGGAGAAAATTTTACTTATTAAAAGTGGACAATTTTTTTTATTTTTTTTGGAAAGTAGGATTCAATTTAGATTGACAAATTGTCCATAGCTGGTTAGGACACATTCCTAACCAGATTTGCTCCATCCCTGTAGGCTTAATTTTAGCCATTAGATAAACCACCAGATTTCCATCTCTCTTCACATAACTTCATCTGACAACATTAAACTAGGAGGCTACATGCCTCAAATCATCTAAGACAGTGTCTAGCTCACTTAGGACAATTAATTTTATATGCAAGGGGAATGGGTTGAAATTCATGACGGGAATGAGAATGAGAATTTTAATGTCTTTATGAATTTTCAATTTGTTGTTTGTTATATGATAATTGAAATTGGGAATAAGCGGGAGTAGGATTGAGAATAAATACATATTTATTAAAATATCATTTTGATTAATTTATAATTTTTTTAATAAATTGAAGTGGGTGGAAGAGTATAATCAACTCATATTTCATGCTAAGAAAATCAATTACTATATGAAAATTTTTTAGAAATTAAAGTTCATAGAAAAATTCTAATAAAACTAATTCAACACCAAATATAAATTAAAATCAAGTATATAAAAACTCCAAATTTAAAGGATTCAATAAATCTATATTCTAATAATATAGTATCAATTATTTAATCTATCTCAAATACTAAATGATCCCATAAAAATAAATAATTATTAATTATATCTCTCAATATCTCGGTGATTAATATTTGTTAGGAAAGTGTCCTAAAATCACTAAATCTCTTGATCCCACAATTATTTGTTTCCTAATTGTATTAGGGTATTATTTAGGTTTCCTTATTATGTTAGGTTTCCTAATTGTATTAGATTCTAAATCTACTTGGAGTGGGAGTCAAGTTAGGTTATAGGGAGTTTTCCCTATAAATAGGGTACATGTTTCTCTACCAAAAACACATCGGTAAACACAGAGAGCTAGAGAGAGAGAAAATATTGAGAGAGAAAGGGGTCTCACCAATATTTTCACCAGTGTATCCTGAGAGATTGTGAGTTGAGTGTTGAGAGATTGTTATTGTAATCTCCTTTGTGGATCGCATCACACCCTGTGATAGTGATCACGTTGCACTCCTCCTTCAATTCTCATAGTAGATTATTTTCTGGCTGTCGCCGTCCGTGGGTTTTTCTACGAGTTCTTCAGTTTCCCACGTAATTCTGGTGTTTGATTTTATCACTTATTTTTCGTTCCTAAATTTTGTCGTAATATCCGTCATCTCGTTTTCGATTCTATTATTCGCTTCCGCTGTTACCTTGCTACTTACTTTTCTCTAACAAGTGGTATCAGAGCAAGGTGGAGACTTCAATCATGAAGTCCGATATTCCAAAGTTTGATGGAACAAGGAGTTTTACTATGTGGAGACTGCAGATGAAGGCGGTTCTGATTCAGCACGGGTTATGGGATGTGATTGAGTATCCCGACACGAAGACTGATGCAACAATGAGCGATGATGAATTCAAACAACTCCAGAAGGACATCAAGGGCAATCTGACTCCAAGGGAGTGGAAGAAGCTTGAAGATAAGGCTCTGGCAGGGATTCAGCTGTGTTTGGCGGAACACATTCAGAGAGAGGTGATGCATATCGAGAAACCTCGGGAGCTATGGACCAAACTGGAAGAGTTGTACATGTCGAAGAGTCTTGCAAACAAGTATCGAATGAAGGAGAAATTCTACAGGCTGAAGATTCCCCAAGGTATTTCTATTCAGGCACATCTTAGTGAATTTGATTCTATTATTACTGAATTGAAATCAATGGATATAAAACACACTAATGAGGATAAGGCTTTGCATTTAATTCTGTCCCTACCTGCATAACATAAACAATTTAAGGAAATCATGTTGTATGGGAATCGTGGTGTCCTTAACCTTAGTGAAGTAAAGGCTAGTTTACTATCTAAGGAGAAACTTGATACCGATGGTGATGACCAGGGTGGTGATGCTATGGTTGTAAGGGGTAGAAATACTGAGCGTAAGGGAAACGGGTCTAGAGGGAGGTCTAAACACCGTTCAAAGTCTAGGATCCTCACAAGAATAAGAAGTGTAATTACTGTAGTAAGATGGGGCATATAGAGAGAGACTGTTAGGAAAAACAGAGAGACTAGAAGCAGGAGAGTAAGGATAATCACACCAAACCTGGTACCTCAAACTGCGTAGAGTCCGAGTCAGATGGTGATGGGTTTGTAGTTACGGATGATGCCTTGGCTACCACATCGAGTAGGATAACTAGAGATGAGTGGGTTTTTGATACGGGGTGCACCTATCATATGTGCCCTCATAGGGACTGGTTCGAGTTCTATGAGAGTGTTGACACCGGGGTCGTAGTCATGGGTAACGACACAGCCTGCAAGGTTGCAGGAACCGGCAGCATCAAAATCATAACTCATGACGGCATTGTTAGAACTCTCAAGGAGGTTCGTCATATCCCTAACATGACTCGAAATTTAATTTCTTTGGGTACTCTTGAGGCTAACGGTTGCAGGTAGAAAGGAGAAGATGGTGTTTTGAAAGTGTGCAGGGGTTCCATGGTTCTTATGAAGGGAATCAGGAAGGGCAGTCTGTACATCATGCAGGGGTCTACAGTGACAGGATCTGCAGCGGCAATCCTAAATCTTGATGAGTCTGACAGCACAAACCTATGGCACATGAGACTAGACCACATGGGCGATAAGAGAATGTCAATCTTGAGCAAGAATGGATATCTTGAAGGCACAAAGATCAGCAAGTTGGAGTTTTGTGATCACTGTGTCTACGGGAAACAGAAGAGGGTTAGCTTTTCAAGGGCTAAACAAACAGCAGTAGGGATCCTTGATTATATTCATTCAGATCTTTGGGGTCCTGCTAGAGTGCCATCACTGGGTGGCAAGCGCTACATGTTGACATTCGTGGATGACTTCTCGAGGAAGACTTGGGTTTATTTCCTGCGACACAAGAATGAGATATTCTCATATTTCAAGAAGTTTAAAGCTTGGGTGGAGAACCAGACAGGCAGGAAAATCAAGAAACTCAGGACTGGCAATGGGTTGGAGTTTGTTGATTCTGAATTTACTGAATTCTGCGAGGAGCATGGGATTGCGAGGCATCGAACCTTAGTGGGTAAGCCTCACCAAAACGGGGTATCCGAGAGAATCAACAGGACACTCCTGGAGAAAGCCCGCTGCATGCTCTCGAATGCAGGGCATTGGAAGAACAAATCCTTCTGGGCAGAGGTGATATCTACTGCCTGCTACCTGCTGAACAGATCACCTCATGCCTCTATCAAATACCAGATTCCTGAGGAAGTATGGACAGGTAATCCAGTTAATTATTCTAATTTGAGAATTTTTGGATGTCCTGTATATGCCCATGTGAATGATGGGAAGTTGTCTCCCAGGACTATTAAATGCATGTTTCTAGGTTACGGGTCTGAGTCTAAGGGATATAGAATGTGGTGTCCTAATTTGAAGAAAGTTATCCAATCTAGAGATGTAACCTTTAATGAAACTGCTATGTTATCTGGAATGGAATCTACCGGTACTTCTAATGATGCAGGAAATCAGGAGAAGGATGCAAGAAGAATGGTGATCGAGGTGGAGCTGCTGGAACCTGCAATCAGGAGCAAACTGCTGATGATGCTCCTAAATCAACTCAGGTTGATGAGCTTGAGGTTGAGACGAACGTTCCTCAGGTGGAGGAACAACCGTGCATAGCAAGAGATCGTCCCAAGAGGGAGATCAGGAGACGAGCGCGATATACTAAAGAAGATGACGTTATGATCGCATGTGCGCTGAGTGTTGCAGAGGAGACTCCTGAAGGTGTTGAACCTTCTACCTATCAGGAGGCCATCTCCTGCCCGAGTGCCTCAAACTGGATAGAAGCTATGAAAGAGGAGATGGAGAGTCTGCAGAAAAATCATACATGGGAGCTATGCGAGTTTCCTAAAGGGCGACGAGCTCTTACTGCGAAGTGGGTGTACAAGAGAAAGGAAGGTATCCCTGGTGTAGAAAGTGCAAGGTGGAAGGCCAGATAGTGGTAAGGGGTTGCAACCAGAAAGAAGGAATCGACTACAACGAAGTATTCTTGCCAACCGTGAGGTATACGTCGATCTGCACCTTGTTAGCCTTTGTTGCTCTATTTGATTTGGAGTTGGAGCAACTTGATGTCAAGACAGCTTTCCTCCATGGCGAGTTGGAGGAGGAAATATATATGAGGTAGCCAGAGGGCTTCATCGTTCCTGGCAAACAGGAACAGGTGTGTAGATTGAAGAAGTCCTTGTATGGACTTAAACAGGCACCCAAGCAATGGTACAAAAGGTTTGATACCTTTATGATAGGGCAAGGGTACACAAGAAGTCACTATGACAACTGTGTATACTACAGGCAATTTGAAGAAAGGTCTTTCATTTATTTATTATTGTATGTTGATGACATGTTGATTGCCTCCAGGGACATGTCACTTATAAAGAAGCTGAAATCTCAACTCAACCCAGAGTTTGAGATGAAAGACCTCGGAGCGGCGAAGAAGATTTTGGGTATGGAGATCTAAAGAGATAGAAAGGCAGGGAAGTTGTTCTTGTCTCAGAAGAAATATCTGGAGAAGGTGTTGGCCAGATTCAACATGAGAAACTGTAAAGCAGTTTCAACTTCCTTAGCTGCACACTTCAAGTTTTCTGGTGAGAACTGTCCTAAATCTGATTTGGAGGTAAGGAGGATGTCTAATATTCCCTATGCTAGTGCAGTTGGTAGTTTGATGTATGCTATGGTGTGTGCTAGACCTGACCTGTCCCATGCAGTTAGTGTGGTGAGTAGATATATACAGAATCCAGGGAAGGAGCATTGGGAAGGAGTGAAGTGGATCCTTCGCTATGTGAAGGGTACTTTGGAGAAGGGCATCCTGTATGATAGAGGTAGTGTTGCAACGTCTGATGTTGCAGGTTATGTTGATGCTGGTTATGGTGGAGATCTGGATAGGAGACGCTCAATTTCAGGGTATGTGTTCGTCATGTGTGGAGGAGCAATTATCTTGGAAAGCTTCACTTCAATCTATTGCAGCCCTGTCTACTACAGAGGCTGAATATATTGTTGCAACGGAAGGAGTGAAGGAGGCCATCTGGTTGAGGGGATTGGTCATGGAGCTTGGAGTACCACAGGGCGAGGCTGTGGTTTATTCAGACAGCCAGAGTGCTATACATCTGACAAAGAATGACACTTATCATTCGAAGACCAGACATATAAGCGCCAGGTGTCACTTCATCAGAGATACAGTTGCTGCGGGAGATATCGTGGTGAAGAAGGTGCATACTTCTGATAATCCTGCAGACATGTTAACCAAACCTCTATCTATAGCTAAGTTCGAACATTGTTTCGACTTAGTTGGTGTTCTAAGCATGTGAGAGCCCTGCGGGGCCACGCCTTGCGGAGGGGCGTGTTGATGGCGGCAGTCAAGATGTTTATCTGGATCGATGATTCGTTGATTTCAGTCCAAGGTGGAGTTTGTTAGGAAAGTGTCCTAAAATCACCAAATCTCTTGATCCCACAATTATTTGTTTCCTAATTGTATTAAGGTATTATTTAGATTTCCTTATTATGTTGGGTTTCCTAATTGTATTTGATTCTAAATCTAATTGGAGTGAGAGTCAAGTTAGGTTATAGGGAGTTTTCCCTATAAATAGGGTACATGTTTCTCTACCAAAAACACATCGGTAAACAAAGAGAGCTAAAGAGAGAGAGAAAATATTGAGAGAGAAAGGGGTCTCACCAATATTTTCCCCAGTGTATCCTGAGAGATTGTGAGTTGAGTGTTGAGAGATTGTTATTGTAATCTCCTTTGTGGATCGCATCACACCCTGTGATAGTGATCAAGTTGTACTCCTCCTTTCTCATAGTAGATTATTTTCTGGTTGTCGCCGTCCGTGGGTTTTTCTCCGAGTTCTTCGGTTTCCCACGTAATTCTGGTGTTTGATTTTATCGCTTATTTTTCGTTCCTAAATTTTGTTGTAATACCCCTCATCTCATTTTCGATTCTATTATTCGCTTCCGCTGTTACCTTGCTACTTACTTTTCTCTAACAATACCTTTTAAATAGGAAGGGTACATAGTATTGACAATAACAATTAAACATAAGGACAATATTGATATTTAGCAATGATTAATGAATTCTCAATATTAATTACCACCACCCGGCCCCCATGGTAATATATTACTGGGAGTTGGGGTATGATGTTCTCATTCTCATTGCCCCATTTTTTTTTTTAATTACCGCAAAACAAACATACATAAGAATTGTATTCGCAATTATCATATTCCCATTCCCAACCCATGTTCTCTTATACCAAACGACCCCTTGGGTTATTAGGAAAGATGTTGTATTCAATAAGAACGAGACTCCTGGAAGTATAATTAGAAAGAGGTTGTGTAGATTGGTGAAAACCTTCAATGAGGTGCCCAAGAAAGAACAACAGCAAGGTAGGAATGTTGGTATTAGATTATAGCCTGTTTAGTCCCACGCATTGATTCTTATGTACTTATGGATTGTTTGGTAGCTTTGGTTTGGATCTCAAAAACAAAGTTTAATGTATTTCAGTTCCCCTCCAAAAAAAAAGGGGGGTTCAGATAGACCTTTCTTATTGAATCCAAATGGGCCAATCATAAAAGATTGCATGAATATTACAACATGAACTAATTGAAAATTAATTACTTAGACATCTTCAAAAAAAAAAAAGCCTACTTAGACATGTATCAAGTGGAATTGATAGAGCAAAATATAGATATGAATTTAGGTTAAAGAGGGGACAAATAGAAGAATAAATTACATTTACCCTACCTGACATTTGTGGTAATAATTTTTGCGCATCCGACATTTATGAAATAATTTTCACCTTACCTGACATTAAGTGAAAGTGATTTTTAGGGGCAAAATCCGGTTACTTCTCGCCGGAAATGAGAAAATACAATAATGCCCCTATATGACTATGTGAATGTACCATGTTGCCCATAATATTGAGAAAGAAATGACTTAAATTACCCTTTCATTGTTTTGTATGTAAAAAGGTGTGTCGAAACTCCAAATAGAAAACATCAACAGTCGATTCCTCTCACACTCCTCGATCTTCTTCAACACTCCTCTGTTAGTGACATATGAATTAATATTAAGGATATAAACGTCAACTCATATTTAATTGAAAGTCATAAAAATTAATATTAAGGGTAAAAAAATCAATTCATATTTATCTTTTTAATGTTACGCCGGAAAATCCAACAAAAATTAATTGTAAAATATCTTAGGAGGTTTAAATTTATGCACACTTAATGTCAAGTAAGGTGAAAATTATTTCACAGATGTCGGGTGTGAAAAAATTATTACCACAAATGTCAAGTAGGGTAAATGTAATTTACTCCAAATAAAATGACTGTCTTAGCCAAACGAACTAAGACTGCTTCGACTAAAAAAAAAAAGCAAAATAAAGATGCTAATAAATTTATTTTATAAATTATATGCCACTATAATTTCTTAAAAACATGTTCTATGTAATTAATGAAATTGGATTGACCAAAAAAAATAACTTGATTATTCTTTCTTTAAATTTTATTTTTCAACAAAACAGCTAAACTTAAAAAAAAAATTTACCCTTAATTTCAAAGGAGGGTTCATAAGTTTCTTAACAAACTCTGGTGCGTACGTTCTGAAAATGGATAATGGAATTCAAATTTTGTCTAGTTTATCTTTTGTTTTCTCTCTATTGTGTTGTGCTAATTACCATGCAGTAGCTTAACATGCTTTTATTTTTGATAAATAGGACAATCGGCTCATTTTATTGATCGCCAAATGAGGTCCACAGTGCCAAAGAGCACACGAACAGTGGCTTCATAGCCCAAAACATCCAAGTACCCAACGGTCCTATAGCTAACTTCAACCAACCAAAACATTTGAAGCCTCAAGGCCCAGTCACATCCTTTTGTATATGACTCTCTTGATCAAGTAAACAATTAAGAGAAAAAAATGTTCACACAAAAATATAAAACATACCTAAATGTTGAAAAAAAAAAGATTAAGTAAAGAGAGGACTACAAGGATTCATATAATCCTGAAGTAATTAAAGTAGAATTAAGGAATTACATCAAGTGACAAATATGGATTAAAACAGTAAAAAGGCCACGTTGACAATAAAAAGAAAAAGTAGGCAAAAATTAAGCCACAACACATTGTGGTAATATGGCTAGTTTTGAAATAGGATCTATAAATCAAGGAATGCAATGTTGATGTTGCATCATCAGCTTGAATTCCCCAAATACAAACAAAAGAAGAAAATTTACAAGGTTAAAGTGAAGCTTGAGAATTGTGACAAAACCTTAATTTTCATCATGCAAGGAAGAAAAGTAAGTCGTTGTTTAATCATAGCTATTGTTTTAGTTACTATCGTGGACTACACGATTGCAAAGAATATAAATAGTATGGAAAAACATCAAAGTTATGTAGATCAATCAGCATCTGAATTTGTTGAAAACACAAATAAATGTTTAGAAGAATGCACACCAGAGGATGTTAACTGTCCAACACGATGCTTCATAACTTCATATGAGTCATTGTCCAATAAAGCTACTTTTGAGAAATTGGTTGCTGAAGACAAGAAAGGTGCCCAAGGACTCTTTTGCATGGTCGGCTGTGAAGGATCTCAGCTATGTCACGACGTCAATACATTGGGTGAGTTTTATCCATGAATCCATAATTAACTGTATTCAAATGAGATTAGTTTTTTTAGACTTATTAATACTCCTTAGATGCAATAGCTTCTTTTTATCATTTTCACGATGTTTTCTCGATACCTATACTAATCCATTTTATTGTTTCATTTGTTATATTGCAGAGCTTGCAAAACATTGTTATTCAGCTTGTCATAAGTATTGCTTCCAAACGCTCGAGTAATTTGGCTTATTCAATGCCTAAGGCTATATGACATGAATTTTTCCACCAAATAACATGAAGTTACAAATTTAGATGTATCACAAGAGTAAAAAAGTTTGTAATAGATTTTGTTTTTGTTTTTGTAGAACAAAGTTATGTAATATATCACAATAAGATAGTAGGTTTTATTGGGTTATTGATTAAATTTTCACATATGATAGTCCAAACCCGTGCACTTATTGCATGTCTTTTTTCCAGAATGTTTCTCAAAGAAATCTGTTGAAAAATGCATAATTACTTATCTCAATTTCTAACAATAACATTATCCTTTTTAGCTTTTGTACATTAAAAACATATAAGTTGCACAATTTGAATATAGGTTCCAAGAAGCTTTCTAGTTTATTATATGGTATTCACTCAAAATATTTAATGTAATTTGAATTTGAAAAAAGGGTTTGAATATGAGGAAATAGAAAGGAAAAAGGGAGATTGCTTGGCCAAAATCTTATTTGAATAGTTGTGTTGAAAACCACACATAGAATCTTAACAAAATTTCTTGCTTTGAAAAGGTTGTACTTGGTTGGAGGGTGAAGTTAAAGGGAACATAACTTTCCATTCTTTCGTTATTTGGTGGCACAGATGATGTGACTCAAAACCCTAGTTGTTATTTGGTGGCACAAATGACTGTAGCTCCCAAGGCCAATGGGTATGGAATATTTATACTAGCGAGCCTTGTTCGGAATACAAGGTTGAGATGCTGGGTATCCCCTAAGGTCCGTTTAGGAGAGGAGTTAAAAACAAGGGCAGGAATTCATAAGAATAAATGAGGTTGAGAGTATGGGAGTATTTATAAAGGTAAATTATCTTCATAAAAGTAAGTTTTTAATTGACATATTTGTCATTTCACATTATATGTATTACAATGACACTCATTTATTAATTCTACATCCATTCTCTCTCTACCCTCCTCCCCTTCTCTCTCTCCCTACTCTCTCATTACCCACCCCCACCGCCCCTCCACCCCTCCATCTCTTTCTCTACTCTCTCAACCTCCCTTTTCTCTCTCTATTGTCTCTCTACCCTCCCTCTCTCTATTGAATATTTGTGAAAATAATAAGGAAATAAATGTATTGATTCTATCAAATGTCCCACATGGATAGAATAATGTATTGATTCTATCAAATGTCCCACATGGATAGAATAAAGTTGTCTTTAGCTCCTAGAGAATATAAATAGGTTTCCTATTTATTGTCCCACATGGGGAAAATAAAATAGCCAATGGCTCTTTATAAGTTAAGGAGTCATATGAGTTTATAAGTAAATAAACTCTGGACTGGGCTAGTCTGTGCTTGGGCTAAGGTTCAATGCGAAGCATTGAACCGCACACGCCCACGCGCGCGCAACGTGGGCTGTAGGGCGCTTTTGGCGCTTATTAGGCGCACTTGGCACTTGGCACTTGGCACGTGAGCTCGGAGCTTTAGGAGCAGACAACTAAATAACATTTATTATTATTTATTTATTTTTAAACAGTTTAATGCAGTTGGACAGGATTAAACTGCCAAACCGTCAATCCTGTCCAAAAGCATTGTATCAGCATCATCATCCTTATCCAAAGGAAGAACTGCTCAACAGGGGGGATTGAATGTATATTTATATGTCAATCCAGGAGTTTTGTTGTATCCTGGATACACGATATTGCATTAGGGGCGAAATCTTGTCTTAAAGATAGTGATTTTTTCACGCCTCAAAACTTCTTCTCAATCCCATATTCAAACAATTTTAAGACAAGACTCTATGGCCGATTCAGACACTGCATTCAGAATCATGAATCAAGATCTCGTAAGATTGGACAAGTTTGATGGCACAAACTTCATGTGATGGAAGGACAAGATCTTATTCCTGTTGACAAGATCAAGATCGTTACGCTCGATCCAAAATTAGAGAATCTGCCGAACCCATCAAAGGAGGAACTGGAGAAAATGGATCCTGCGGAGATTCAAAAATTGAACGAAGCAAAGAAGAAACGAGAGGAGGATGAATTTCTTTGTAGAGGACACATTCTGCAAACCCCGCTTAACGCTTGTATGCAGTTATGCGTTTCATGGAAGTCACCAAAGGACATCTGGAAAGCCCTCGAAGAAAAATACAACACAGAGAGACAAGGTACTGACAAATTTCTTATGATGAAGTATTTTGATTTTCAGATGTCAGATGATATACCTATTCTGGACCAAGTGCATGAGTTGCAGGTTCTTGTCAATAGACTTCATGATCTTCAGGTTAAGATCTCAGAGTCACTTCAAGTGGGGGCAATTATTGCAAAATTGTCACCCACTTGGAACGACTACAGGAAGAAACTTCTGCACATGTCAGAAGATTTCACTGTTGAAAAAATACTCAGGCATCTCAGGATTGAGGAGGAAAATCGTAAAAGAGATGCTGTGTATTTAGCCAACAGTTCAAAGGTTAATGTCGTGACTGAGGAGAAGTCTAAGGCAAAGAAAGACAAATCTCTTAAGGCAAAGAAAGACAAGTCCACTTTCAAAGGCAAGGGTACTAAGGGCACCAAGAAGCAGAATAGTCATTGTTACTATTGTAAGGGCAAAGGACATTACATTAAGGATTGCAAGAAAATGAAGGCTGATCTGGCAGCCAAGAACGGAGATTCTTCCAAGGCTAACATGGTAGATGAGAACATGAAGGACTTGATTGCTATGGTATCTAATCTTTATTTAAATATGATTACTGAGATACATATGGCTAATATAGGCAAGCCTCCTGGTTGGTGGTATGATACAGGTGCCTCTACTCATGTTTGTTATGACAGGTCACAATTTAAAACTTATGAAGTTGTGGCAGATCGTGAGGTCCTCATGGGGAACAGCACTCCGGCCAAAGTCCTTGGACTAGGAACGGTAGAGTTGAACTTCACATCAGGGAGGAAACTCACGTTGATGAATGTCTTTCATGTTCCAGATATGAGGAAGAATCTAGTTTCAGGAAATATTTTGAATAAGAAGGGATTTGTTGTTGTAGTAGGTTCAAATCAGATTGTTATTACTAAGAACACTGTGTTTGTTGGCAAAGGCTATGATTGTGAGGGCATGTTTAGACCAAGTTTGAATGAAATAAATGAAGTACCCAGTTCTGCTTATCTTGTTGATTCTTATTCAGTTTGGCATGCTAGGTTAGGACATTTAAATTTCAATTCGTTGAAGTTTATGATCAAGGATGGATATTTCTCTTGTCAATCAGATTCAAATGTTTCTAAGAGTGAAATTTGCACTCAGGCTAAATTTACTAAGAAACCTTTCCCTAAGGTTGAGAGAAATACACAAATTCTAGACTTAGTTCATTCTGACATATGTGAAATGAATGGAATGCTTACTAGGGGTGGTAAAAGATATTTTATCACATTCATTGATGATAGTTCAAGATACACTTATGTATATTTATTGCGAACTAAGGATGAAGCATTCGACATGTTCAAACGCTATAAGGCTGAAGTTGAGAATCAAAAGGAAAAAAGAATTAAAATTCTAAGGAGTGATAGGGGAGGGGAGTATTTTCCAATTGAATTTGATGAATTCAGTGAGAACCATGGTATCATCCATCAAAGAACAGCCCCTAGAACACCTCAACAGAATGGCCTTGCCGAAAGGAAAAATCAGACTCTATGTAATATGGTTAATGCCATGTTATTAAATGCTGATTTGCCAACAAATTTATTGGGGGAAGCACTCTTAACTGCGTGCCATGTCCATAATCGAATTCCTTCTAAGAAAACGAAGGTATCTCCATATGAGGTGTGGAAAGGAAGAAAGCCTAACATTAAATACTTCAAAGTGTGGGGGTGTATTGCCTATTATAGAGTTCCTGATCAAAAGAGGACTAAGTTAGGCCCAAAGGCAATCAAGAGCATTTTTGTAGGTTATGCTAAAAATTCTAAAGCATACAGGCTGTTGCACTTACAATCTAATGTGGTTGTAGAGACTAGAGATGCAGAATTCTTTGAGAATACCTTTATGAAATCTGATGCATCTCAACCAACACCTACAATTAGAAACTCTCCTGATATGCCATTAGGAAGCACTACTTCTGGCTCAATTGACAAAAGTAATGAACTTGAGTCTGGTATAGAACCAAGAAGAAGCCAAAGGGTTAGAAAAGCTAAAGATTTTGGACCGGATTTTGTTTCCTCCATATCTATTGTTTTTCTAGTAGAAGGTAGTAGGACAGAAGTATTAGACCAAATACCCATTGTACTAAATGTTGATGATGACCCTAAAACATTTAGTGAGGCTATGGAATCTAGAGATTCTGCATTCTGGAAGGAGGCAATAAATGATGAGATGGATTCAATATTGTCCAACAATACTTGGATTCTAGTGAACTTGCCTCCAGGTTCAAAACCAATAGGATGCAAATGGGTATTTAGGAGGAAGTACAATACTGATGGTTCTTTACAAACCTTTAAGGCTAGATTAGTAGCTAAAGGTTTTACCCAAAAGGAAGGTATCGATTACTTTGATACCTACGCTCCTGTAGCCAGAATTACATCCATTAGGATTCTGTTTGCATTGGCTTCAATATTTAAGCTACATGTACATCAGATGGATGTAAAAACAGCCTTTCTAAATGGAGATCTAGAAGAGGAAATTTATATGGAACAACCTGAGGGTTTCATATTACCAGGAAATGAAAAGAAGGTGTGTAAATTGGTTAAATCCTTATATGGGTTGAAACAAGCGCCCAAACAGTGGCATGAAAAGTTTGATGTTGCGCTTCTTTCAAATGGTTTTCTCCATAATAACTCGGATAAATGTATTTATTCGAAGTTTACAGATTCTTATGGAGTTATTATATGTCTCTATGTTGATGACATGCTCATTTTCGGAACCAATATACATGGAATAAATGAAACTAAGAAGTATCTCACCTCTCAGTTTAAGATGAAGGATCTTAATGAAGCTGATACTATCTTAGGCATAAAGGTTAAAAGGCACAATAAGGGTTTTGCCTTGAGTCAATCTCATTATATTGAGAAATTGTTGACTAAGTTCAAACATCTCAATATAAAGGATGCCAAAACTCCCTATGATCCAAGTGTTCACTTAGTGGAGAACAATGGAAGAGTTGTCGCACAGTTGGAGTATGCTAGTGCTATAGGGAGTCTGATGTATGCAATGCACTGTACCAGACCAGACATTGCATTTGCAGTGTGCAAATTATCTAGGTATACAAGTAAACCAGTCTGAGAACATTGGAAGGCCATTGCAAGAGTACTTGGATACTTGAAAAGGACAGTTGACTTTGGTCTCTTCTATAATGATTATCCATCTGTTTTAGAGGGATTCACAGATGCTAGTTGGATAACTAGCTCTAAGGATAACAAGTCAACATCTGGGTGGATATTTACCCTGGGAGGAGGAGCTATTAGTTGGGCCTCTAAAAAGCAAACATGTATCTCACATTCCACTATGGAATCTGAGTTCATTGCTTTAGCAGCAGCAGGAAAGGAAGCAGAATGGCTGAGGAATCTATTGATGGATATTAAGTTGTGGCCACAACCTATGTCAGCCACTTCCTTATATTGCGATAGTCAGGCTACCATGTCTCGAGCTTATAGTAAAATCTATAATGGGAAGTCTAGACATATTAGTTTGAGACATGCGTATGTGAGGGAATTGATTCAAGGTGGTGTTATAACAATCACCTATGTTAAATCAACTCTAAATCTAGCAGACCCTTTGACTAAAGGTTTGCCAAGGGATCTGGTGAAGAGCACCACTGCTAGAATGGGTTTAAAATCCTTTAATGTATGATCTGTTGTAATAGGAACCCCACCCTACTCTAGTGAAAACTAGTTATAAGGTTTAAAGGGTAATAACAAGTTATAACAAGGTCAATGGAGCACTATAAATAGGATATAGTGCATTTAATTATTAAGGAGGATGAGTTTACTCTTAATGGAATCCATATAGGTATGGAATTCACCTATGTGAATATTAGAGTGTGGCCGCTCTAAATAAGAGTTTTTATAGGATTTTAACTCTTATACATATTCACAGAACCAGGATGAGCACAAGGTCATAATAGTGCTACAATAATAAGGCTTCTTCCGAGATAAGGACAAGGTGTGGTACTGTGTGTGGTGCCTCCGGTCTTAATTTTAAAAGATTTTGGTTTAAGCTATCTGGCCATCAAATTCTTTTAAGGCTTTGAGTCACTTACACTAACTAATGGTTTAATCAAATGACACCTTTAGCTATGCAGTATCACAATAAGGACTGTTTAAATAACTCAATTTTCACTAACTAGTGGGGGATTGTTGAATAGTTTGTGAAAATAATAAGGAAATAAATGTATTGATTCTATCAAATGTCCCACATGGATAGAATAATGTATTGATTCTTTCAAACGTCCCACATGGATAGAATAAAGTTGTCTCTAGCTCCTAGAGAATATAAATAGGTTTCCTATTTATTGTCCCACATGGGGAAAATAAAATAGCCAATGGCTCTTTATAAGTTAATGAGTCATATGAGTTTATAAGTAAATAAACTCTGGACTGGGCTAGTCTGTGCTTAGGTTCGCATTGAACCACACACGCCCACGCGCGCGGCGTGGGCTGTAGGGCGCTTTTGGCGCTTATTAGGCGCACTTGGCACTTGGCACTTGGCACGTGAGCTTTAGGAGCAGACAACTAAATAACATTTATTATTATTTATTTATTTTTAAACAGTTTAATGCAGTTGGACAGGATTAAACTGCCAAACCGTCAATCCTGTCCAAAAGCATTGTATCAGCATCATCATCCTTATCCAAAGGAAGAATTGCTCAACAGGGGGGGATTGAATGTATATTTATATGTCAATCCAGGAGTTTTGTTGTATCCTGGATACACGATATTGCATTAGGGGTGAAATCTTGTCTTAAAGATAGTGATTCTTTCACGCCTCAAAACTTCTTCTCAATCCCATATTCTAACACTCTCTCTATCCCCTCTCTCAAGCGAGAGAAAGAGAGAGATGAGAGATAGAGAAAGAAAAGTATAGATTGTCATTGGTTGAAAAGTCACTTTGGATTATTCCTAGTCATAAAGCCAACGGTACCGATTATTTGAAGTCAAAAACCCAAATCAAAATAGGGATTATATGATTTCTTCACAAATGCCACAGTATGATTACAGGTTGCACTCAGTATAAGTTTAGTATTGGCATGTTCTAAAAATGGATAATGGAATTCATTTTTTTTTTCCTTTTCATTTCTCTCTATTGTACATATTGTGCTAGCTACCATTTAAAATTGAACCGTATTGTTAGGATCAAATTCATATATGTTGCCAGTTATTAGTCACTTGTTAGGGTGTAAAATAGAGCAATATATGCATAGGAAGGAAAAACAAGATGATTATGGAATCGAGAATGATAATAGAGAGGCAAGAACAAAGATATAAAGGAGAGACAATATTTTTACGTGGGAAACCGAAGAACTTGGAAAAAACCCACGGGCGACAACCAATATCCACTAGTAGAAATGAAGGAGATATTACAAGAGGTAGAATATAATCTCTCATACACTCTGAGAACCTAGGGATAAATAGGGTGAAGATGTGGAAATAACATCGTACCTCCCTCATGGGGAGTTTTGAAAGCACTCACATCTGCTACATCGGCCGCTTGTTACAAGGTGAATAAAGACCTCTATTTATAGGGGTAAACATCCTATAGTTCTGGCTAGACTTCCACTCCAAATACAATTAGGTTTTAGAATGCTATTACAATTAGGAAACTAACCTAAATATAATTAGGAAATAAAATAATTTCCTAATAGCAACCAAGAACTTGGAGTTTAAGCAGATTCAGGAAACTTGCCAAATAATGAGTCAAGAAATTTGAGCCAATAACCCAACATGTATTGTTCTAGGATACTTGATGTCGGAGAAAATAATGGAAGGACATTTTGGAATTTTCAAAAAGGACGGGGTCAAGTCCATGGAACTAGGGGTGTGCATTATTCGGTTTTGAACCGAATAAACCGAGAACCGAACCGGTTTGAACCGATTCAAACCGGACCGATTTTTATTCGGTTCGGTTTTCGGTTTGCACTTTAGCCCTTATTCGGTTTTCGGTTTATTCGATTCGGCTCTTTCCAGTGAAAGTCCCGTATGAATGTGTGCATTATTCGGTTTTGAACCGGATAAACCGAGAACTGAAATCGAACCGGTTTATTCGGTTCGGTTTTCGGTTTGGATTTTACCCCTTAATCGGTTTTCGGTTAATTCAGTTCGGTTTTGAACCGATGAACAGCCCTACATGGAACCTCGTAGAAGAACACGGGAGAAGTTGGGATTGAAGAAGACCAAGAAGAGAATGAAGGAAGAAAAGCAGAAAGAAGGCCTAGAGAATGACTTTTTCCTGGAAGGCCATGACCTTCTGGGCCAAAGAGTTGTCACGGCCGCAATCAATCTAGTCATGCCCGTGACTCAAGTGGGTCACGACCGTGACTAGCCGACGACCTGGAAGACCCTTCTCCAAGCAATCTTGGGTCACGCCTGTGGATATTCAAGGTCAATCCCGTGACCTCAAGTTGGAGGAAGGTCCCTTGCATAAGAAAGCATGTCAAGACCATGACCTTGAATAGTCACAGGCATGAGCTTTCTTTTTTCAGAGTTAATATGTGTTTTGCCCCATCCCTATAAATAGACCCTTGTGTTATTATGCTAAGGAGCTTATGAACATTAACCTTGATGAAATGAAAACTTATATGGGCATTTTGAAACGCAACCTCTAAATCTCTATTCTTGCTTTATTATATCCATGAAGATGGTGGTGTTAATGGAGTGTACTCTTTAGAGATTGAGTGGTGCCAGCTTCATCTCAATTTTGGTGAATTCTTTTGGGTCTTTCGAGAGGTTGGTGGTGATTCCTCCTTTATGCAATCCCTTGGAGCCCATAGTTCAACCTTGGTGGTATTCTACCTTTAGAGGTGACCATACCTTTTACTTGCTCTTTATCTTGTTTATTTTTGCGTCAAATCAACAAATCCATAAATATTGGGGTGGTTTTATGAGTTCTAATGATGGGTACCCTTATACCCTTGGGTAATAGTTAATCCTAGGCATTTAATGTCTTGATGTTAATCTTCCCTCATGCCCTCGCGGATCACATATAAAATTGTAACATACTTTTATATATTACTCAGTTTGACCAAACAAACGGTCAAGGAACAAATATAGTCATAGATATAGAATTTAACTAAATGTTCAAGGAAAAATGAATAATGACATTATTAAATTACAAGGAATTAAACAATACTAAAGTAACTAATGTATAACTGAGGAACTCCATCAAATAATAAATATAAATATAGGTAATAACAGTAAAAGGGCTACATTAACATTTTAAAAAGAAAAAAGAGTTGCTTAGATGTTTGAAGCTTAGAGTGTGTTTGGTAGGGGAGAAAATATTTTTTTGGAAAATGTTTTTCTAATTTTCTAGTGTTTGGTACAAAAAAAGTTTAGAAAATCATTTCCAAAGAAAATCATTTTCCTTTAAAGGGAGGAAATTGACTTCCTTTGATCAACCTAGAAAAATCATTTTCCACCATTGATTGTTGGATCGATTTTTACTACTAACCCTAACTGAAATTTGAGGCCGAAATTTAACATTAACGGTTTTGCTCGAAATTTTGTAATACGATAGAATTGATTTAAAAAACCTCAAATATAAATTTTTAGCTCAAAATATTTTTATTTGATAACATTTATCTCGATATACATCAAATCAGAAGTTTTTGCCCTAAAACTGACTGAAACTTTTAAAAATTCAAATTGAACCGTTTAAATCGAAACTTTATGATTTGATAGTATGAACTAAGAAAAGCTCAAATATAAATTTTTAGCTCCAAATATTTTCATTTGTAACATATATCGCCACTTTTATCGACATTTTTTTTCTGCGGTTAAAATGACTGAAACTTAAGAGCAAAATTCAATTCTCTCAGTTTGTCACGAAGCTTTACAATACGATAGAAATGATTAAAAAAGCTCAAATATGAATTTTGAGCTCCAATTATTTTCATTTGTAACATATATCGCCACTTTATCGACATTTTTGCGGTTAAATATGACTGAAACTTAAAAGCAAAATTCAATTTTATCGGTTTGTCACGAAACTTTATAACACGATAGAAATGTTTAAGAAAAGCTCAAATATGAATTTTGAGCTCCAAATATTTTCATTTGTAACATATATCGCTACTTATATCGACATAAATGATCATTTTCCGAAAAATAATTTATCTCCTACCAAACAAGGGAAAATTTGGCGTGGAAAACCATTTTCCTTGGAAAATCATTTTTTATGGAAAACCATTTCCTCAGAAATCGTTTTCCTCTCAACCAAACACACCCTTAATGTCAATGTTGTTTAAATCTCTCAATTCCAACTCAAGGGAAAAATAGTAATTGAAAGAGATAATTCAAATGGAAAACACGTTAACTCACATTACTAAATATTCAAGAAAAGTTTTCTTGAATTTCAATGGCAACGACAACTTTGTCAAAGGTGACAAGGACAACTTTGTTAAAGATTGTCCTGATTACATTATAAGATTGATGGAAACAAAGTTGTTCCTGATTATTTAACTAAATATTTAAGAAAAGTTTCATACCAATTTTGTTTAAGGCTACCTTGATTATCTTATAAAACCAATGGAAACAAACTCACTGTAAATTCAAAAACAATCTAAATTGAAAATTAAGTAAAGGTAGACATGGTCAACTTTATTTTCACATGACCGTATGTTTGAATAGGTCCACCTCCACTAAAAAGCTTAGGGATTTGCCTACCCTACACAAACTAGCATTGTCACACTCCACAAAAGACTCGACTTTTGATCTTATAAGTTCAACGAATGTCACAATTTTTTTGAACCCCGATACATCACAGGCCTAAACCCAGAACATGGTATGACAGAATTTAACCTCCATTGATTGCTCTAGATCAGTCATTTGTTCTAGTGGAAGAAGCTTGTTGGCCAGTAAAAGACCGTGACCACTGACCACTCATTCAAAAATAAGTCTTTGTCCTGCTTTGGGAAGAGTTGAAAACAAATAAATTTTTCCCCAAGTTATTTGATAATCACCCCCTCGAGGGTTTCCAAGCACTTCATTGCGACATTGCCCCTATGCTAAAACTATCCTCAATTCAAAGCTTTTGAGAGGGTTAATGGAGATACACAACATAAATGTTGTTAACACTTACCTTGTGAATAAGAACAATCAAACCCTACAACAGGATCAATGGAAGGCAAAACTCTCACAATAAGGATTTCAGATCCCATCATTTGTGCCACCAAATAACAGAAGAATTGAAAATGATGATCTCTATAACTTGAAGCACGTCATTTAAAGGAGAGGTTTTATTAGGATTCCATGTTAGATTTTCAAACAAACAATTATTTAAACAAGGTTTTCGTTAAGAAACTCTTTCCTTTTTCTTTTCTGTTTCCTTATATATTCAAACTTTTTTGCAAGTTCAATTTATGTTCTTAAACTTTTGAGTCAATATTATACAAAAAATTAAAAAGTGCTTTGAAGATATATTTCAAGGATAATGCTAAAATATTAGAAATTCAGAGAAGTAATTATGCATTATCCAACCATCTTCTTCCAAACCATTTTAAAAAGAAGACGTAGTAATTGCACCATTTTAGACTATTTTCTGTGAAAATTTAGTCAACAACCCGATAAAAGCTACTATTGTGATCCGTTACATACTTTGTTCTCAAAAGAATAAAAATAAAAATAAAATCTATCACATACATTTTTACTTTCCTGATAAATCAAAATTTGCAACTGCATATTATTTGTTGGACAAATCATTTCATATAGCCTTAGGGGTTGAATAATCCAAATTAGGGGAGTGCCTGGAAGCAATACTTATGACAAGCTGAATAGCATTGTTTAGCAAGTTCTGTAATAAAACACATAAAACAAAGGATTAGTATAATTATCGATGAGAACAAATCTTAAAAAATGGGGGGGGGGGGAGGGGGCTATTGCATCTAGGGACTATTAATCAGTTTAAAAAAAAACTAATCTCATTTGAATATGGTTAATTATGGATTCATAGATAAAAACTCACCCAATGTATTAACATCATGACATAACTGAGATCCTTCACAACCGACCATACAAAAGAGTCCTTGGGCACCTTTCTTGTCTTCAGCAACCAATTTCTCAAAAGTGGCTTTATCGGACAATGACTCATACGAAGTTATGAAGCATCGTGTTGGACAGTTAACATCCTCTGGTGTGCATTCCTCTAAGCATTTATTTGTGTTTTCAACGAATTCAGCTGCTGATTGATCCACATAACTCTGATGTTTTTCCATACTGTTTATATTCTTTGCAATCGTGTTGTCCACAATACTAGCTAAAACAATTGCTATCATTAAACAACGGCTTACTTTGCTTCCTTGCATAATGAATGATAATTAAGTTTGTACCACAATTCTCAAAATCGAGCTTCAACCTTGCAAATTTTCTTCTTTTGTTTTATTTTGGGGGGAATTCAAGTTGGTGATGCAACATCAACATTGTATTCCTCAATTTATAGAATCCTATTTCAACACTAGCCATATTACACAATGTGATGTGGCTTAATTTTTGCCGACTTTTTCTTTTCAATGTTAACGTGGCCTTTTTACCATCATAATCCATATTTGATATTTGATATAATTTATTTATTATACCTTTGTTACTTTAGGATTATATGAGTGTGTAATCTTCTTTTTACATATTCTTTTTTTCTATATATATTTTTGTTGAGTATTTACTTGATCTAGAGGGTGATGTATGAAAAATGTTACACTTTTAGAAAGTAACTAGTGCAACATGATAGAGAGAAAAAGGAAGAACAAAATTTGAATTCCATTAACCATTTTCAGAACATACCAATGCAAAACGTGTTACTTATGATCGTATTTCGTTTGATTCATGAAGAAATTTTATTAGCCTCTTTTGGAATTTTTTTTTTTTTTTTTTGCTTTTACTCTGGGCACTACTAGTGATTGACTAACTAAACTTTAAGGAGGTGAAGTAGATCGAAGAAGATGAGTCATCTTGTACAATAATTGTTGATCTATCCAATTGTATTTTCGCTTGTCAAGTCGAAACCGCAATGAAGACAATGACTCAAAAACATTAGCAAAAACACCCAAAACACATATGGATATAAAACAAAGAAGAGTTCGACCCAAATGCTTTATTTCGGCTCTAGGATTCTATAATATAATCTTCAGTTATATCGGATACATACTTTATACCCGCAAATATCCGATAGGTATGGTTATAGGTGCTCACATTTAGTACCCTCTAAATATGGATAAGGCTAAGGGTGGTGATTTCAAAAATGAACATGGGTGAGAATAGGACGCCATCCATCCCCAAGCCGACCTATTGTCATCCCTAAGTGGATCCATCAATATTTGAGGAAAAAAATTGTGTGTTTTTTTAGTGGGTTATTAATCCACTTATCTAATCCAACTTAAATTTATCCATCTTTTTCAAATTCTTAAAACTCAATTTTTCGACTTTTACCTAAATTTAACAAATTTTATTTTACCCAACCTTTTTATTTACTCCCATGGTTATATGATATCCCTAGGGGTGAGCAATTCAAGAATTGAAACCTAACCGGAGCCAATAAGTGGGTAAGGTTCGTAAAATTGCTGCCCAGAACTGGAACATGGAACCTATCACACAGGTTCAGGTTTCTAGTGCTTAGCATCAGGAACCTTGAACCAACGGGTATCCGGAACTTGAACCTGATTTCAATATAAATAAATGAGATTATTAAAGTGTATACATCATTTAGAAACCCGGGTTGGAAATCTTCGATTTTCATTGCATGTGCCAAATTAAATGTAGTATAGGGTCATGATAACTGGACAGTGTGATTCATTTTGCGCTTAAATAGAAAATTCTTGTTTCTTCAATATATAGGGGGGTATCAAAATATAAATTTTATAATTTGTAGTATCCTAAACCCAGAACCTAAACCGCGAGTAACGTTAGAAGGGTAAATATGATTTAGGAACCTAACAAGGTACCCGGGATTGCTCATCCTCATCTATAGCTTGGAGTATCAATCTAAGTCTTTGAAGGTGTTAAATTTCACCCAAAAAAAAAAAAGAATTGTCAATATTTAAATTTATGAATATTATTGTAAAATTTATAACTTTTAAAAATTTATCAACATTTTACAAATTTTCATTACGTAAGAATTATAATGCATATATGGTAGATAGATCCTCCACAGTATATAGCATAATTTGCAGCCTTGTAACTTTACTCCAAATTACAATCTCAATCAACATAGTACATCCACCAAAGAAAGTCTCGTGATCTTTATTCCCCAATGTATAAATACCGTTTCACACGCCAAGTAATTAATTTTCAATTTATTCAGAAGAGAACATATATATACTGTAATCTTTATCATGTAGGCCCTTTTCCTTTTAGTTGGAAAAGGCCAGGGGAGTTTTATACTGTGAAATACATCACATTTTACATCAAAATGAAAGAAATTTTCAGGGTGGCAAATATATATGTGACCATACATGAATGTGGTGGCTGTTTTATGACTGGTACAGCTATACACTTTTGCATCTTAGCATTTTATGCGGCGCGAAGGAGGTTCTGATGTTGCAGATTCCTCTACAATTCAACACGATCAACCGGAAAATGCTACGCTCGTATCATCTGAAGGACCTCTGAATCTCTTCCAGTGTTCTTCCCTTTGTCTCGGGGACCCAAATGCAAACGAAGGCCACCGTAAAAGCGCATACGAGTGTGTAAATTGTGAAAGTGCCTGCAGTGGTGGAACAGATACACATTAGTGTTCATGATGGATGCATTTATTTATGGTATTGATGTGTTGTTACTGACTGAAGCAGTTTCTACTGTGTTATTGTGTTTGTTGAGACAAAGAAAGAGTACCTCCGCCGCTCCAAGATAAGAGCAGATTTGCAGTCATTGTGACAATCCATGCGCATAACCAGTTGGCAAGTGTTGCGACACTTCCAGCAAGGCCCTTTATATTAACCGGCATAATCTGCCAATTCCACAAGTGTATTAGGATTTCTCAATAAAGGAAGGGCCTGCTTTCACATCAATTTTCAGAAAACAGAAGAGAAACATAGATAGTAATTTCAAGAAGAGAACGCCTTTGAATATATGTAAATCAAGGATCAATCATTACAGAGCTGGGATTATTCTTTCGGTAAGTGCCCATGCCAAATTACTATTTTAAGGATCCTGGACTGTCAATTCACCAGCATTAAAGAGAATAAGTTGACAAAGCTCCAAGGGTTGATCAACACACTCACCCAAACGTGAAACCCAAAGAAATCCTCTACATAATCAGATATTCTCTATTCATTTAACATATCCAGGTCTCCTCAACCCCATAACAGACAACTACAAAAGGATCTAACCAGTTTATATAGCCAATAAACCCATCAACTTCAAGAAGCTGGAGATGACAATAAACCAAAGAAAGGAAAAGAGATGTTAAGTAACAATAAAAAAATGTTCCTAAATTTCCAGATTTCTTAGTTTTCCTTGAATAAGGCGTTCCGACCCTAAAACCCAGGAAAAAAAATATTTAAATCCCAAACAACTCGACATCCAGAATGTATAGATATCACTAAGCCGCTCATGGTTCTTATTATAGAACTCGTTTTCTGTAATCCAAGTCGCATCAAACTGCAGTATTCCCTCTATTGCACGATATAACTTATGAGCAATCACACCTACTTGCAGGAGATGAAACAAATTTTACACCCTTAAGTCCACAGAAGGCAGAGTGCTAGCAAGAAGAGCTGCTAGTGCTGGTTAACTTTGTCCAGCATGTTGACTAAACTCAGATTGGCTTACACATTTATACTTGAGCCCAAACTAAGCTATTGAGATTCAAAGTTGTGTACAATTACATAACACACAAGTATGCTGTGTATGTCCATGCTTTCATCACGAATAAAACAAGTGAGATTCAAGAAGCAATAAAATGCACATGAGACTAAAAAAACGGTAATAATCCGACAGATACCTCTGACATTATAATCCATGGTATAGCTCCCACTCCCAATGAGAAAGCAACCACCATACCCTGCCAAGCAGATCACTCAAAGATACTTACAAATATAAATAAAACTTGACCACTGTCCAGGTAAGGGGCAAAAATCAACATACCACAACTCCAACAACTGAGAGGATGCAAAACGTATTATACCATGTAGACCCATCTGTTACAGCATCCTGATTTGAAAATGGAACATTTAGTAGGGCATTTTGTTGACAAATTAGATCATCACTCTCCAGGAAAAGAAATGGAGAATGACAAATATGACTAAAAACAAAGTTCCTCAATAACCACCTTCAAAAAGAATGAAATTGCGACCACCAAAAGGCAAATAGTCATTCCAACTGAAGAGATCTACGCCAACCACAAGCAAAAGGAGATGACTTAGTTTAAAATATGATGTCCCAAATACAAGCTCAAGATGTAGTAAAACATTACTTTCTCAAACTCACTATCAGAAGAAGTCTACGGCCAGCTCTATCTGCCAGCCACAATGTAACAACAGTTGCAAGGACCTACATGATAGAGATACCATTAGAAGACACTGTCAGCAACAGAGCAGTGATGCAAATAGCTGAGGTCAGTGTCAATGAATTAAACCGTACCTGAATAGCACCAAGCCCAAAGGTTGCAGCATTACTTGATTTTAACCCTAGCATAAAGGAAACCGGTAATCAGCTAATTGCAAATAAGACCGATTAATTCCTAGAGAATAATGATACAGAACGATAGAATGATCATGTATAGTTTACTTCCACGCAACCAAAATCTCATGTAGTGCATTCCTTTTCTTAGGCATGGGTAAGTTATTCAAATCATCTTGAGGCCTCGATTTTTCCTAGAAGATCCAATTAGCAGGTTCTATGCGCATTTTAACGAGTAGTAGTGGCATGCACAGGGAGAAATACGTATGCTTTAAGAGATTTTAATCCTTAATCAGAAACTGGATGTCTTAATAGTAGATATAGTGGTAAGTCATATGGGGCATAGCTTCAGATGTAACATAGAGAGAATAGTGTTAATTGAAACTAATTGCTTACCAGCCTGTTCAAATATGGTGCTGGAATAGAACAAAACGCCATTGATCCCACTCAATTGTTGTAAAATCAATAAGCCGTTCCCTATCTGCAGGAGGAACAAGCATATGATCTTTAAGATTTTCATTTTTCAACAGAATAACCACAACCATGAAGCCCAGGCAAGAGGAATTACCATCAATGGTAGCCAATATCTTCTTTGTTTCAGGTCTGCAAATCTTATGGTAGCTCTTTTGCTAGCTGAAGCAACAGACCTCTGAACATATTATAGGAAACCGTGAGAAAACTGATCTCACAATCGTTTTAATTAGGGAACAAAGAGCTTTGCGAAAACAACAATTAAACTTCAACAGATAACATCATCATAAATAGAATCTCAGACTATTGCATTCTGACCTTGATTTCACTAACTTCAAAAGATATATCAGTGTCAAAACCACGAAGAACTTGGAGGGAAACCTCAAAGTCATCCATCATGCCCATTTTTGCCTGCATAACCACCAAAAACACACTTCATATGACACATACAGTCATAAAGCAGAAGGGACTCTTGGTAACATACCAACCACCTAGGAGACTCTGGTATGAAGAACAAGCCAGGTATCAATATAGCGCATGGCAATATTCCTGAGAAAAACACAAACAAGAAAATAATGAACCATTGCATCAGCTCTAACATGTCATGGATTTTTTTTCCCCGTGATAGAAGAGGCTAATAAGCCATTAATGAAGGCACGTGACTAAGCATCACAGACGCAGGCAAGCATACACACGAATGGATGTTTAAAATATGAGGACAAAATCCTTGAATGTTGCAGAAATGAGCAATTTAAATGCTGCCAACTAAGGCAAGTACACATTTGCCCAAATTCAGCAAGTGAAGCTAAATACAAAGCAGGAAACAAAATTCAGAACAAGTTAAAGCTAATTAAAGCAATTTCCCATGAAGTTCATGGAAAGTAGAGTAATGAAACATGTTTAGAAACGAAGGAGAGACACTTGTGACATTTCCCAACAAGCAATTAGAAAACCAACCAAAATGTTATAAGGTTCTTAAACAGAAAGATACAAAGATAAACCCCACAAAAGCAAAGGTAAAATTGAAAGCAAGAAAGCAACTGGATTATGACAAAGAACCGCATGAAGCGATTACCTAACACAGCAAGAAATCTCCACTCAACAAAAAGCCCAAATAAGTAGGCCAACATTATCCCAATAGTGACTGATAACTGCCAAAACAAAAAAGCCAAGTGATGGATTCAGAACCTTGATAACAAAAAATGAGGTACATGAAACAACATGAATCAGAATATGAAACATCAAAGAAACCTGATTTACAGAACCCAAAGCTCCCCTCATATTCTGAGGTGCTATTTCTGCAATGTACACAGGAACCTAAAACAGACATTAGATTGTAAATTAGGGTTCAGGGTTCTCATAATTCTCGCATGATGATCAAACAGAACACAAGACCATACCACATAAGAAATGATCCCTACGCCGAACCCCTCCAACAGCCTTCCCATATACAGAAACGACGTATCCTGCGTAGACAGAACGAAACTTTGTAAATAAAAATGCAATGCTACCAACACCAAGAAGTCAATCAGACAACAATTTTCATAGTCTCCAACACTCACTCTGGCAAATGATATAGCAAGCCATCCAATTATATTGGGGATAGCAGCAATCATCAAAGACTGTTATCATCAACAAAGAAAAATTCATCAATCATGTGATTCATTTGTCCCAAAAATGAAGAAGAAACAAAATGAAGAGACAAACATACCCCTTTCCTTCCAATATATTCTGAAATTTGACCACTAGCAATAGCTCCAACCATAGCACCAACATTTGACAAAGAACCAAACAAAGAGTACTGACCCAAACCAAAATTACCCAAGTCAGACAACAACACTAGAACACCTTAAACCCAACAAAAATGATCAAATTACTACCTCAGAAACGGAGAGACCTAGATCTTTGGTGATTGCAGCTTGAGTTGGAGATGAATAACCACCCTAAACCACAAAACAACAACAACCCAAAACACCATGAACTGGGTTTGATGAATACTGAATTTGGAGAGGAATAAAATCGATCAAAATAAAAGGAATTGGAAGGATTACAGTGAAGCCAAATTGAATAGGACCAAGAGCAACGATTAAAACACAAGCAACGACGGAAATAGAGCTATCACGGATGACTTGGGAAGAACCCATCAAACTGGATTGCCTTGAACCCATTCTATACCAACTCCCAGTATGCAGAAATGGTTTTCGAAGATCCCCACCTCCTCCTCCTACTCCTGTTTCTGTATCAGAATTCATCTTCTTCAATCTTCTATCTTCTTCTTCTTCTTTAACTCTCTATCTATCTATCTCTATCTACTCAGAATAGAAATTAGAAGGAAGTGAAGAGAAGAACCGTCAAAGGGAGAAGGAAGGATGATGGATAATTGTGACAACAGTAAGGACACAGTCAGCAGAATGTCATACTCATCTTGGATATTCTACAGCTGTAACGTTTGTAATATATCGGTTGGTATGTAATTATGTATGTCTAGCCATGTACATAATGTGGTACAACAACGAACACAATTGGGCCTTTTGGCCCACTCCCGTTATCGCAGGCTTAGTTGATAAACTGGATTTGGAGGGAGAAAAGTGGGTTTGAATTTTAGTTAGGCCTTGGTTTATTCTTAAAAAAAATAAAAGATGGAATGAAAATTTTGAATTTATTTCCTTTAGGTTTTCATTTTTAGTGAGAGTGAGTTTCTTTTTTTTTTTTTTACTAGGACCATGGATAAATTCGTAATGTTGTGTTATATGAATTTTGAAAGAATTCTCCTTAGTATCATTCTTATAATGATTCTTATGTGAAAATGATTACCAATACATCAAAGAAAAAGTACCTTGAATATCAAATTAGAATTAATAGGTCTTACATTTAAGAACAAAAAACCATTAGGAATCGCAAGAACACCTTAATATTGCCTAAAAAAATTACAGCCATTAAGATTCAAACCTTAGCAGGTGAATAAATCTCTAACTTCACCACACCACTATACTCTTGGTACATTTAATTGAATTTATTAATATTTTGGCATCACAAGCTTTAAAATAAGGACGTAACAGTAAATTATATTGAGAAGATTTTTTTTTATTATTGATAGTCAAAATGTTTAAAGATTCATAAAATATAGCCAATCGCATAAGAAACACCAAACTACCACCACCAAAAGAAACATGTTTGTAGCATTAATTAAATTCCTTCTTTTCACTTTTTGTGTCTGTTGCAATTTTAATAAGTTTGGTTTAATTCACTTCAATTACATTTTTTTTGTATATATCTTTTAAAATTCTGTGTTAATCCATACTAATCCAAAAAACTACTACTCGCTCTGTTTCATATTAAATGTCATTTTTTAAAATCGTACAATCAAAGTTAATACTTTCAATCATAAATTTCTCAAAATATAGTAATATACATGATTTAATTATATAAAACTTCTACTATTGTAATGAAAATAACTATTCTAAAAACATAATATGGCAATTGTTAATCAAATATTTCTTACCATAACAATCAACTATTAATCACGCAACTTAATCACTTTTTCCCTCGACATCTTTATTAATCATTAACTAGTTATATTATATTCAATGGCTGACATTGACAAATACTCCTAGTTTAATTGACCATGGACCCAAAGAGGTGCCAGTTTCAATTAATTAATGCTCACCATAATTAACGATAACGAAATTCTTTAATAAATTCCGCTTATCGTTAATTAATTCTCTCTTTTTATTAGACTATTCATTATTATTCCCCTATTTGTTTCATTCATTTATTCTCTCTCCTCTCCCCTCCTACTTTCCTCTCCATAAAAATTCCTCCCAAATCACTTTTCTGCACTCTAAACCAAGCAGATTACCATGTTATTATGGCTAGAAACTCTCATAGCAGCACTCTCTGCTGTTTTCCTCATCGTAATCATCATCTACGTCCTAATCCGACGTCGTTTACGTTCCAAGCAGCGAGCAGTCGCAGTCGTCGACGCACACCGTCTACCACCACCGCCGCCGCCGAAAACGCCGCCGTTTCAGCTTTTCCGGCGGGAGACGTCGGCGAAACCAATCTTCAACTGGGCGGATTATCCGTCGTTGATCCTGGACGCGGTGGAGAACGGATGGTCACGATTCGGCTTCACCAACTACGCACCTTCACCTTCCCTAAAATCCTCCCTGCTCTGCGGAGCAGGGGATAACAACGACAGCGTCCATAATCCGGTGGAGTTCAGTTGGGAAGTCGGGCATGGGTCGTCGGATTTCATGCAGCAAATACGGTTCCGAAAGTCGACGATGACGTCATATTCCGTCAGGATGACGTTGCCATTGCCGGGCCCACCGCCGTCGTTCCCCCAGGAAGCGTACTTTGAAATTAGGGTTACCGAATCAGGGGATGATCATGATAATCAATCTTCGAGGAAGAATCGGGAAAGAGAAGATACGAAGCTGATTAGTTATAATTACGAGAAGAATTATTCGTCTTCGAGTGGCGGTGTTTTGACTGGGAATTCAAGTCGCCGGTTGACCCAAGTGTTGGAAGAGATCAAAGTTGGCGGCGGCGGTAAAAGAGGAGGTGTCAGGATGTCGTTGGGGTTGGCAGCCGGTGGGTCGCCGATGACCGGTAAATTGCCCGGAAGTCCGGGTTCGGTTGGGTTCAATTCGGACGGGTCGGTTTATCTTGGTGGTAAGTCTTACTCTTTCCGATTCGTCAAATATTTTTCTGTTTGATTTTTTTTATTTATTTTTTTTTTAGAAGAAATGCTTGGTGGGTTTTGTTGATTCATTGTTTATTAACAAGTATCGTTGACATGCTTTCTTTAACAAGGAAAGAAATATATTGAAATGTTAGATGAAAGGGACCTTAAAATGTACCATTAAGGAAGAAATTAAATTACAAGTGAAAGTTTAAGGATAAAATAGAGCATTGATCAACTGTGTTAGTATGAATGTTTGAGGTTTGTGGCTCTAGTTGAATATCTTTAGCGTATGCAGAACATTTGATGCTTTAACATTTATTATCATGGAAACCTTAATTTGCTTAACATTTAGGAAAATGTTTTCTTCATAGTAATCTATCTAACTATTAGAGTATAAAATGACTTTAAATCATCAATTTAATCTTTTAATCGAGATGGCTTCACATAGTAATAGAATTAGATTGAACAAAAGGTTTCAGATTCGGATCTCGACGTTTCTTACATTCATTTATACAAGATAAAATGAACTTTTACAGTATTAACAATTCAAACGCAAAGATCATTAAAGAATAGAATGATGTGAATACTGAATTCTAAACCCAAAAGCTAAGTGTTCTACTAAACGTGCTCAAGCAAAACTCTATAGTAAGATACGATCACATTTTAGTAAGAAGTTAAGTGGTGCACTATTGACACATGGAAATAGATTTTGGATGTTTCCGCGGAAGTGGGAGCCATCATTTGACATTGCGTAGAAAAAATTAAGTTGGTGTTCAATTTGGTGAAAGAGTTGGACTAGATATGATAGAGTTTCGCTTCCAAGTAGAATGGAATTGGATGGGACACTTCTTAAGTCTTTACTTTTTACCGGTTAATAATCGAAGAAAAAGTGGCATTGGATGGGACCAAATAAGTCGTAACCCTCTCTATGTTATGCCAAATGGAAACCCATCGGCTCCAGTGGAGTGTACTATATTTTGTTTGAATTTCATGTACTGCCCCTAAAATTTCGAGCTCGGGTCATTTTCCAGATTTTGATTATGAATATTAGATCAAAATTGATGTCATTGTCCAATGTCCAATGTCTAATTTTTGGTTGAATATAGTAAGGCCTTGTTATTTTTGTCGTTCCATACCTTAACTGTCATTTTTTTTTTATATTTATGATGATCTTTTTATATTATATTATTTCATACTTTACTACAATAATTATAATTTTTTCTCTCCTCACTTTTCGCATTTTCTATCTCCATTTATTACATTAATCATTCTCACTACAAATTTCATTATATCTTATCATATCATATCATATCATACTTTCCACAATCTTGTCTTACCATATCATATAATTTACTGCACTCAGTTTGTCGTACAAAATAACAGGAACTAATTTGATGAGAAACTCTTAAGTAGAAGGGAGCCCAATGAATTCCTTTGACAGACCTAAATATTTAGGGTATACATGAAAGTAAGATGGAGAATGCACACAAGAATGAAAATGGGTGGAAGTAGAGACTTGGCCTTTGAGGGTGATATTGGCGACCAATTTAGGTTGTGGGCATATTATATTAAAAGGGAGCCCAATGAATTCAACAGGCCCAAAAGAGGTAGGGCTGTCCTTTAGAAGGTATACTTGCTAAGCCTAAAAAGTCCCTTTGCCATCTTCCTCAATCACTGGATTGTAACTAGTGGACTAAGGCTCCTTCTTTTATGCAGTAGGTAGTAGGTTGCGAGGTGACACCACACTGTAGTGTATTTTTTAATTTTTCACTACACTTCACCACACCACACTACTATCATTATTAATATACACTATCTTTTTATTTTTCTCTTTCCTCACTTTTTTTCTCTACTTTTCATATTCTCTCTCTTAATCTATCCCACCCAAGGTTGTTAAAATCGGGATCCTAACTCGAAACTATGGGGAAGTTAGGATTGGAATTTAGCCCATGTAGGATCGTGGATCGTGTATAAATAGTAGAATCGTATCGACGATTTTGGACCATAAAATCGTAAGATATGAGGATCGGGATTTTAATAACTATGATCCCACCTACTACAACTTTCATCAAAACTCACCATACTTTTTAAAATTCCACCGCAGCGCACCATTACCACGCCGCAACCAATTATATAAAAGAACGGGGCCTAAGGGGGCTGGTACCTAGGGAATTTTGGTCTTAGACTCGCAACAACAAATTCCTAGAAGAAACTCGTTTGAAAGTGGATCTTCGTGTGGACAGTTTTCCCTTCACGAGAGCCCGATTCGTACAAATTCACATAAAGTCTTTCGAAAAGCTATTGTGAAAACTAGTTTAGACACTAATAAAAAAACCACTGGAAAATAAAATTTAAAATGTAATCTGATTTTTTTTTTTTTTTGAAAAACTCTGAAAATTTTATTTTACTAAATTGTTTTGATACAATTTTTTGCTTTAAATTATGAAAACGTAGGGAATAAGGGATGATAATTGATCCATTCCATACACTTTGCAAATAATGCGACCCCCTCTTGAGAAATGCTACCTTGCTGAAATTGGAAATCCAAGAGTCCAAGCTAACATGACGTTGAAATGGTCATCAAATTCAATAACAACCATTTTTCACATCATAAACCTGTTTAGACAAGATTTAGGGATACTTAAGTGTAGGCAGTATGAACTTGACACACACAATACATGGAGATGCGACCATTTAATCCAATGATTGCCACTAGGGGTAGTATTGAGATGGGTCTCTACAAAGTCAAGTCATATAAAATGAGGGTCCACCAAAAGGTCGAGTCATTAACTGGTATGTTCGTTTAACAATGTTAAAAGGTCGGTAAATGGGTCAGCTCGGATCAGTCTATTAATAACTCAAAATAAATAGGTTTGCCCATTATTTTAAATACTAAACATACTTAAATATCTTATTAATACTCTAGCTAGCTCACAACTAAAATGGGTCGATCTTGACCCTACCCAAGTCAACCTAACCCTAGATAACTTATGAGTCGACCTTAAACCTGATCTGACCTGGCCCGTTGCACACCCCTAATTGCCGCCTTTGGTAGATTTATAGGGCGGTGGAAGAAATGTTAGATTTGATGAGAAGTGATGTTCACAACTCATGGTACATGAGAGAAGAGAATATATGCTCATAACATCGTAGAGACACATATGAAAGGCTGGAGTTGAGATTGAAAAGGCTATTATTAGGTTTCGTGCATAAATGGACATCATATCATATCCATCAATTGCTTTGCTTAGCTTAGCCTTCACAAATTACAAGTGCTGTTTTCTTTTGACTTTATTGTGTTTTTCAAGTGGCGTGTTGTATGCTTTTCTTATTCTTTTTGCCTTTCCAACATTGCCTACTTCAATTCTCCTCCAAATTTCTAGATTCATAATAAAAGTTAGGACTCAACATAATGAAAAGAGAGAAGAGAAGTTAAATACTCACTCCATTCCATATTAACTGTCGTATTTGTAAATTGTGCAGTCAAACTTTAAAAGTTTTGACCGTAAATTTCGCAATATATATACAATGAGTTGCTATATAAAATTACCACCATTAGATTCGTAATGAAAAATACTATTATAAAAGTATAATATTGTAATTGTTAATAACATATTATGCAAGAAATTATCAATCAAAGAATGATATTCTAGACCGTGAAAGTCAAAAATATGACAATTAATATGAAACGGAGGGAGTAGTAAATAATGGGGCTTCCTCAAATAGTAAAACGTTTTAGTTTTATAGGACATGGAGTTTTACCAGTTACTAAATGTGTGCTCTTAATTATTGTCATTTGTCTAGTATTATGATCAAATGAACACATTGTTTTCTCCTTCTGCGTCGACATCAATGTCAAAACTATATATAGGATTAGGATTCATCTTTATTTGTTCCTTAAAAGAGAACTCGTTAATGTATGAGCTAAAAATATCTTTGGAATAGATGTAAAAAAAATTATAAAAAATAGATAAAAATGAAACTTTGAGACATTGGTTTATAACTCCTCCCTCTCTCAATATTTGAGAGTTTATTTTCACGATTTTTAATGTACTTTTTCTATTATAAATTTTAAATATAATATTTTACCAAATTTGTAACATTGTACTTTAGAATACATTTTAATAAAAAAAATGAATTTAATGATAGTGAGTTTATAGAATAGTGTATTATATATACTCTATGTGTATTGTGGCACCAAGGATGTACAATAATATTATAAGTCATCCTCAATTTATTAGACTTTGGCTCTGTTGTTTTATACAGTTGACTGACTGCGGTGCCATAACACACCGCATTTTGTCAGAATCCATCATAACATACCAATTCACCACAATTTACCACAACCTACCACAATTAACTTTTTCACATTTACCAATACAATTTATATTTATAAAAAACAAAAGGAAAATTAGAATCTAATAAATCAAACTTTATGTTCATTTTGATCTAACAAACCAAACTTAACTTTTTGTTAATGACAAACTGTACTTAACATAATATTTTTCTTAGTGAACCTCCATCAATTTCCGGCTATCGGAAAAATGACATGGAGGTTTTTTTTGCTGATGTGAGTGTTTTATAGGCAAAAAAATAAAAGGAAAATGAAGATGGATTCCTCTTCCTTTTCTCCTTGTCAAGTTTGGTTCTGAGCCTCACATTTTCTTCATTCACTTTCTTCCAACACATTGTTTATTTCAATTAGGTTCATTTCAATCAACAAAAAAACCTCCATGTCATTTTTCCGGTAACCGGAAATTGGTGGAGGTTCACTATGAAAAATATTATGTTAAGTACAGTTTGTCATTAAAAAAAAAGTTAAGTTTGGTTTGTTAGATCAAAATGGACATAAAGTTTGGTTTATTAGATTCTAATTTTCCAAAACAAAACCCACAACTTACCAATAACCCATCACAAACCACCACAATTCCACCACACCCGCCACAATTCACCACACCACACCGTGTCATACCGCAGTCAGCCGTATAAAAGAAGAGGGCCTTTGTATTAAATCATAATTTGTGATTACTTTGTACTTGTGAATACCAAGTTATTATTTTATTTTATTTTTTATTATGTTCTTTTCTGCGGTTGACAAACTGCGGTGCCACAGCATACCGCAATTTGCCACAACCCACCGCACTTTACCACAAATCATTACTTTTCTCTCTCCTCACTTTTCTCCTTTACTTTACATTCTCTCTTCTAACCTACCCCACATACCAATAACCCGCCACAATTACTCCACACCCCGCCACAATTTCACCACACCATACCGCGCCATACCGCAAAATACCGCAGAAAAGAACAGGGCCTAAATCATAAATTCTATTCCCTCAAAAAAAAAATCAAAAAATTCTAAATTGAGACAATCCTACGCCATAATTATGGTAAGATGGACCACACTAGATGACTTTCTGAAAATTTTATAATTATTCTAATGAATAATATTAAAATTATGAATTTTTAAATTACAATATGGCTAATACCCTCTCCGTTTTTCTATCTATCATTCACGTTTTTTGAGATCTATTTTCAATCCATAATTTCTCACATAATATTTTTACCAAAAATACGATATTATACTTTTTAATGATATTTTTTATTACGGGTCTAATGATATCAATTTTGTATGATGATTCATTATAAAAATTAAGATATTAACGGTTAAAATTTTTAACATAATTACTTAAGTTACACTTAAATAAAAATGGAGTGAGTAATTTACTAAGGATGTGATTTTTATAACGAAGGGTACGAATCATTTTTCCCTCAAGTCGTTGACAACAAAAATTCTTGGATCAGTTGGATGTGTTGATGGGTCGGCTTGGACCGACGAGTAATGTTAGGAAATGAGTTTATGAAATGCGGTCGCAATTTAATATGTGTCGGCATTCATTAGTTGTTGACAATCGGATAAATTATTGCTTATACCAAAATGAAAGGCATGGATCAACCAACTTATAAGTACTACTACTCTATAATTATTTTTTATTGGAATCATTTAAAGAACTGCTCATTCTGACATCTCAAGAAAATACCCCCTAAAAACGTTCTGTAATATTTTAAAGATTTATATTTTTAAAAATAGTATGAATTTTAGGGGAAGAGGCGTTGTCTTACTTAGGCCTTATTCTTTTCTGCGGTTGGCAAACTGCGGTGCCACAACCTACCCAATTTGCTACAACCCACCACATTTTACCGCAAATCATTATTTTTCTCTCTCCTCACTTTTCTCTCTCCTCACTTTTCTCCTCTACTTTTTACATTCTCTCTCCTCACCTACCCACATACCAATAACCTACCACAATTTCACCACACCCACCACAATTCCACCACACCTCACCACACCATTCCGCAAAATACCGCATAAAAGAACAGGGCCTTAAACTAGAAATTATATTATTGTATACTATATTACGAAAATGATATAATTTAACTTTATAATATAGTTATGTATAAATGAATTGAACTATATTTTTTTTATCAAAAACGCCTTAAATAATCTTTCAAATTTACAAAAAAAAACACCTAAAATAATCTTTCAAATTTACAAAAAGAACACCTAAAATATGTGTAATGAATGTGGTTAATTCGAGTAATATGTAACTTGCATTTGTTGGCATAGCCAACAAATATTAAGCGTCTTATAATTGAGTAATTATTGTAATTATCAAAAACTTCAGTATAAAAAACTGTGATAGATATTAATTTGATGAAAAACAAGAGAAAAAAAAAATTCAAGATCAAGACTCATCATCACTCTTTATATTTATTAGTTAATAAAATAATATAATGTATAGTAAGTAAAAGACACATAACACCCAATACAAGTTATTCGTCTAATTTATGATAATAATTTGTCTATTTTCTAATTTATTGTTGCTTTGCACTATAGGCATGAAATTATCATCTGAGACTGAAAAAGAAGATTGGGCGAAAAGTGGAAAAGTAATCGGTTGTGGATTTAACCCTTCACAAAAGAAGGTTTTCTTCACGGTGGATTCAGAGATGATCCATGTCATACATTGCAAGTCGGAGGATTTCCGAATGCCACTATACCCAATATTAACATCAAACATAGACGTCACAGTTACTGTTAACTTAGGTCAAAGTAGCTTTAGTTTTGCACCAGCAAATGCTCAACGGACTCCAAATCCATGTTTCAATAATGAGTCTATGCCAAATTCATCAGCATCCAACATGAGCTACGAAGATAGTAGAGAGTTGTTCTCCATTGGAAGGATCGATGTCGAGTGGCTCAACCACAATACAACGATTAAAAGTACAGTTAGTAACGAAGAATCTGAGGTAGATTTTTTCGAAATTGTTTTGGACAGTAACGGAGGAGGGAAGACAGTCAATGAACATAATAGTGGTGGCAAATGAGGAAGATACATTGCAGGTTTGGTTGATAAGTAGAGATTTATAGTCGCGTTGTCTTGAGTGAAGATGAAATTTTTTTTATTTCTAGTTAGTTTGTAACTACTAATGTTGTGTTAGCCCTAATAATTCATGTACATAACTTACCCTTGAAGAGGATATTGGTGGATATGTTTAAATTGTATGGTTGGTCCAAAATAATGTAATTTCCCTTTTGGGGGAAAGACCCTTCATTTCTTACCGAAAAGATAAAGAGGAAATAACTCCTTTCTTCTCACATGGACATGGTAGCTAGTGGAGTGTCTTTTGTCACAGATGAGTTGTGTCATTTTTTTTTTTATGAGTTGTGTCATTTTGCAAAAAGGAAGCTATTGTAGAATTTATTTTATTTTATTTTCATTTAAAAGTATTGGTTGTTTATATTAAAATGAAAAATGCAAAAGAATAATGTGAGAATGTTATGAATTTGGGTTGATTCAAGTAATTGGCCCTTCCTTGGTTTAACTCATTTTTCAAGTGAAATATGAAGATTTATAGCAAGAGAGGCATATCAGTTAGCCATAAACTTTGCGCGGACTTGCAATGAATATGGAGCTGGACCTGGACACAATTCGAGAAGGAACCAACTTGAGAGAAAGATGGGTACATTGGAGGGACAAAAATTATTGAATTGTTCATATATGATCATGTCGTTATTTGCTTTTGTGTTAATGTGGTTTATTGCAAGTGAATCAAGTATTCCTTTTTTTAGCTTTATAGATTAAAAAGGTTATATATATATATATATAAAAAGGTTATATATATATATATATATATATATATATATATATATATATATATATATATATATATGTATATGTATATGTATATGTATGTATGTATATATGTATGTATGTATGTATGTATTCATTAATGTCTTAAGGTTGAGTAATATACTCATATACATTTTCTATGCTTTTTTAGAACATTGTATAAATTTTCAATGTTCAAAGCTAATTATACATGGAACATAATTTCAGATTATATAGAATACTATTACTAAAAGTAATTAATCATAATGTAAAAAGAAGAAACAAATTGTGTCCTTTTTTAAGGATCTGTATGCATTTAAGATGTAAAATAAATAATAAATAATAAACCTCTATAGTTATTCACATCTAAATTTTTTTAAATAATTATAATACACAGTTTTAAATATCGTCATATCCTTTACATTCAAAAGTTACTCAAAATAGTAAGACAAATGTGCATCCACCCCCTCATAATACAATGAGATATAAATAAATTTTACTGTATTAATTAATTAAGAGAAAGAATTTAGTAGGAAGAAAGTTTATGTAGGAAGGTGAAAAGAGAAAATTACAGTCCTTGATTTTACATCTGACAATTTGTGGCCATTGATATTAAGGACTGTAGTCATGGATTTCGTGACTACACTCCTTGAAATCCATGTCCACACTCTCTTATATCCATGACTACACACTGTCTAACATAGAATCAAGGGTTGTAATTTGCTCTTCTGACCTTCCTACCTAAACTCTTTTCATACTGAATCTGTTCTCATTGACTAATGTCCTATTATCCTATGAACTCATTCTCTCTCTCTCTCTCTCTCTGGATGGACCCTTCTCCATCTCTTAATTATATCATGAGAATATACAAAACAAACTAAAAATTAAAACAAAATAAAAATAAAACAAAATGTTGAAGCAATAATATATAGAGGTGGGTAACAAGTTACAATGTCTTTATCAATAAACACACAAAGGCACTGATCCCATGAATCATTTCAGGCTGATAATCATGCTTCCGTTCGTCATTTAATTTACTCATATCCGTTGCTTAATCACAATCTACAACGACAATGTTATTGACCACATAAAACAACTTACATCATGCCCAGTGATGCCAATTTTAAATACAAAATATACAAAAAATAATGCAACTTGGATATCACATTCTATTTTTTTGTTTTTTCCCATTTAATAAAATACAATATTAAAAGTGTGTCAAATTCATGAGTAAATTGGGTTGAGTAGATTTTTTTTATCTAAACTTATTAAAATTTACCAAAATTTATCGAAAATTGTCAAAGTTAAAAAATAAAAATAAAAATAATTTTGATATATTAAAGTAAATTTGACAAAAATTACCAAAATTTATCAAAATTTAACTTTTACCTAATTATTTTTTACCTGTAAATTTAACACACCCTAAGTCTTATATATTCGCTCTGTTTGATACTATTAGTCACTATCTTTGTGTTATCGAAGTTTAAAAGCTTTCACTATGAATTTCTCAAAATATATAATTATATGTTTTATAGAATTATTGTTATTAGATTCACAATGGAAAATATTTTCATAAAAGTACAATGCTATAGTTTAATTTGATAATATATTGTCTTTAAAATTATGGTAAAGATAATACATTGAAGACGGTGAGACACTTAAAGCGACTAGGGAATGGAAGGAGTGAGAAATTCTTATTACAAATTTATCATAGGATGTATTTTTTCATTAACTTTAATAAGATAAACAAATTAACCATTTATTTAGGATAATTATGATAGAACTAATTCACCGATGAATTGTAACAATGATACTAGTATTAAATAGAATAAATTTTTGTATAATTTATTATTTACTTGTTTCTTTTCGTAATATTTATGAGTCGCTATAGCATATGTGTAATCAAAGTTTAAAACTTTGACTATAAAATTCTTAAGGATTATTGGATGAATACACTGAACTTTGGGGGTATTGGACAATAATGCACTGAAAATTTTTCTTGGACTCTAATACACTGAACTTTGAGGGTATTGAACAATAACGCACTCAGTCCAATTCAACTGGTGGTTGACGCGGTGACTGTCCTACTTTGAGGTGTTGTTTTTTCTATTTTTTTTCATAAAAACTTTTGCCGTATAAGAAAGTACACATAAGCAGGATGACTAATATATTTTTTGGAAAAAAAATAAAAAAATGATACCTCAAAGTAGGACAGTCACCGCGTCAACCACCAACTGAATTGGTCTGAGTGCATTATTGTCCAATACCCTCAAAGTTCAGTGTATTAGAGTCCAAGAAAAAAGTTCAGTGCATTATTGTCCAATACCCTAAACTTCAGTATATTATAATCCAATAATCCATAAAATATATAGTACTCTTTGCATATCTTGTTAACTAACTCTTAGATTTTTGTGTTAAAAACTTTGGCTATTAATATCTTAATTTATATAATGATTCATCATATAGAGTTGATGTATTTCAAAATAAAAAGTATTATTAAAAAATTTATAATATTATATTTTTTTTTATAAAAATATTATGTGAGAAATTATTTAATTAAAGATGGATCTTAAAGAACGTGAAAATTAGATAAAAAAATAGAGGGAATGTGATTATCTATTTTATAAAATTAATATTATTTGATTCTTGATGAAAAATACTTAGGCACCGTTCTTTCACGCGGTATTGCAACTTACCGCACCGCAATTTACCGCAATCTACCGCAACTCACCGCAATCTACCGCAATTTATGTATTATTTACCTTTTCACTAATATCAACACCTATTTATTATTTTCCATTGCAACTTACCGCAACTCACTACAACTTACTGCATCACAATTCCACCGTATAAAAAAACAGTGCCTTAATTAAATTGTAGTTTCGATAAAATATTTTAGTTAAAGTGGACATTGGAGATTCAAAGCGATTGATATTATACAATATAGGAAGTATTACAAAACTTTAAAGTATATTTTAACATCAATTAAAACTTTACAAAACTTCCGGCCTAAAATATTTATCCATTTGACTCAATTTTGATCGTTAGTTACTCACAAATATAATATATAATTACCATTTCATATTGTAACTCATTGTAATTTGTAAGTAATCAACAATCAAAATTTAGATAAATGAACATATAGTATGATGACATATAATTAGAATTGGCTGGCTAAGTATGATGTTTCTCTTAAGTCAACAACTTTTTAGACTTTAGTCTTTGATGTTGTTGTCTTTTATTTTAGGATTTTTCAACGCTAATATACTGAACTTTTAGGGTATTGGACAATGATAATCTGGCTGACTTTGGCACAGACGATAATACAGCGTCTTTAGGAGTGTTGAATGATATCTGGAAAAAAGATTAAAGAAAGGTGACGGTGGTGATCTTACGTGGTAGGCGGACCACGTAGGATTGCCACCAAATCAGCCACCGTCGGAATTGCTATGAGTGCATTATTGTCCAACACCCCCAAAAGTACCGTGTATTATTATCCTGTCAAAGTTCAGTGTATTATTATCCAATACCCCAAAAATTAACTATATTAGCATCCAAAAACTCTTTATTTTAAATGATATACTCTTGATAGAACCTTTGAGAAAATGACCACTTAATTTTTTTGTACTTACCTTTTTTTTAAATTGAGAAAAAAAAAGGAGAAAAACAAGGGACAAGAGGGAGAAGTCGCCCTAAAATGGGCATACGATTCCGTATTCACGTGGACATGCGCTGTGTATCTAATCTTCCCCTCAAAGAAAAAAAAAAACACAGCCCCCAAAAAAAGAAAAGGAAAAAACAAAAAGACAAAGAAAAATACTTCTCCAGTGTCCAGTTTTCTTTTCTCCATCATAGAGCGTGGGGGTCCAGGTGGGGGCAGAAGTGTAAATTCCCTTAGAAAACACAGCACTCCGCACATGCTCTTGTAGAAAAGTGGTGGCCTGCCTCTGCCTCCCTGGCCCCTTTAGCTTAGCTGGTACAAAGCCGTTGGCACTTGGCCACCTAGCTAAAGTCAGGGGCATTTCCGTCATCTCACTCCCACCTTTTTTCTGGTATCTCTACAGCCAGCCAAACACTCCCTTAATCTCTCTCTTATTCTTTCTCTCTCTACTGTAACATTTTGGGGGTTGCAGAAAGAGAGAGAGAGAGAGTGCAGTGAAGCCCAAGGAAAGTGATAGTAGTCACTACTGGTGGTTGTTGTTGTTGTCATTGCAGTTACTCCTCTCATTCATCTCAACTACTGATTTTTTATTCTCTAAGGAACATCAACCCCATTGCATTTCATTTCTTTTGTTTAATTCATATAATTTCATCATTCTGTCTGCCCTCTCAATTCCTTCAGCTGGACCGTCACTTTCTGAGGTTCCCTTCAATTCCAGGGACCAATTCACGAATTCATTCATTCTCGAAGTTGTTGACTCGATTCAACGGCGATTTTCCGGCCATGGACGGCGGCGGTGGCGGTGGCGGTGGCGGAGGGGAGGATTGTTGTGTGAAAGTGGCGGTTCATGTGAGGCCGTTGATCGGCGATGAGAAGCTCCAAGGTTGTAAAGATTGCGTCACTGTTGTTCCTGGAAAACCTCAGGTATGTCTCTCTATCTCTGTGTCTGTGTGTTTGTGTCTTTTTCTCTCTTTCTCTCTCTCTCTCTCATCCTGCACATTCTCTGTCTGAAATGGAATAATGTGGTACGAGTTACTGTGTGAGAATCCGGAAAAGGAGAGGTTGAGGTTTTTGTGGTGTTGATTTGAGTGATGGATTAGTTGGTTTTAGAGTTAGATTAGGTGGATGATGAGTGTGATTAACCAGATCTTGGAGATTTGTTGCTGTGTTTTGATCGGCTGAGATTAATTTTCAGTGAATGAGGTGGTTGAGAGCTGGTTTCAGGATCTTGATTGGATTTTTTTGTTACTAAATCGTGATTAGGTATTTAATGAACTGCGTATCTGATCTTTATAGTTTCTGTAACGCATGGATTTTGTGTTGGTTTTATTGAGATTGAAGTTAATGGTGTAAGATTGTGTATTTTGTTTATTGCGGGGGGAAGAATTTGATTAGTTTCAGGATTACATGCAATGCATGCTTCATCAATTCAATTTCCTGATCTACATGAAAATTGAACGTAAAAGTCATAATTTGGAGTGCAGTCATTGCAAATATGCGCAGCTGAGTTGGGTTTTGTGCTGTTCTGAATAGTCAGAGCTGAGGATATGTCAGTCATTTTTATTTGTTGTAGAGCTTTTAAGCCATTTCAATGGTTATCCTTCCCATTGATGTCCTTCTGAAGTGTAAGCTAATTTGGGTTAGTTTGTATTTGTTCTACCAAATTTCTGTATTGCATGTTACCCATATTCTCATTTTAACCTAATGTACATGGCTGCTGCACTGCAGACTTGTCAAAACATTAGTACAATGCACATTTCAAGTTAGGCAAAAACCTAGATAGTTCCTTTAGAATAGCTAACTTGGGTGGTCATATGCTTGAATACATTTTTGATATCTCTATCAGCCTCACGCTCTTGTACAACAAATATTTATACCGAAGCCCTGGTGACATAGGGGAGATTAATAGGTTGATCGTGGTTTACATACATAGGTAGACCCAATAACTATAAGCTCCTTTTCTTTATTCCTAACCCACCCCCCCTATTTTTCCTTTGTAAATCCGAAAAGAATGTGAGTAGTTCTACCTTAATAACATCTCGGTGATGTAGTGTGTCGTTATTGTTTGCTGGCTGAAATGATTAGCACAAAGATGGTATAAAGAAAAAATCTTCAACATAGAATGCACATTCTTCACTCAATTTCATTGTCTCAATTGGCGATGACATTGATCGGTGGTTAGAAGTGGAAAATTGTGCAAATTGTTACTCCGAAAGGGAAAGTAGGGCTATTTCGGAGCACGTGAAGAAACATTAGATTTCAAACTTTTTTCTGGGAAAAACTTTCCCTACCACCCTTGGGAAAAACTGTCCTGAATTTGAGTGTAAAATAATGGACCCACACCAAAATTTTCCCATCCACTAAATAAAACCAAACATAGGAAAGTTTTGTCAACCTCGTGAAGACCCAAGACCAGCTTTCCCTGGAAAATAACCCAACCAAATGCACCCTAGAGTATTTCATTTTAGACTTCGTTGCTAGTCACACCTTTCATTTATCTAAGTTCTTTTCAAATGCTTTTTGAAATATATGCTCAGCATCTTTAAAAGGGTATGTGTTTTTTTGAAAGTTGCATACCTCATAATGTCTGCGAACCTTGCTCCAGCTGGGTCAAAATTGAGCATGCTCTGGCTGCTTTCAAATGATAATCTCAACCATGGAGACCAACTGAAATCTCCATGATTTGGATTCCAAAAGGGAGCCACAGCCCAAGTATAACTGTATAAGTGCTAATGGGCCCTTGTGATAAATTTTATCTCTGTTAACTACCATAGAGGGAAACCAGAAACCATCATTTTATACTAACAACGTGGCAGAAGAAACTAAACTGTGCGGTTATTGTGATTGCTGATCAGCCATTACATTGGTTATGGAGGTTATATTGTCATTTTTGTTTGTAGGTACAAATTGGTACACATTCATTTACATTTGATCATGTTTATGGAAGTACTGGCTCTCCCTCTTCCTCTATGTTCGAGGAGTGTGTTGCCCCACTTGTGGATGGTTTGTTCCAGGGATACAATGCAACAGTTCTTGCTTATGGTCAGGTATATGTGGCTTCAGTGCTATTGTTAAAATGCTATACATGCAACAATTTGCTGTACTTGTTATTTGTCATTTCTTTTAATAATATACTGCAAATTTCGTTATTGTTGCAGACTGGGTCTGGGAAAACATACACCATGGGTACTGCATTTAAGGAAGGTGGACAGTCAGGAATAATCCCTCAAGTTATGAGTGCAATATTTAGCAAGATTGAAACATTGAAAAACCAAATTGAATTCCAGTTGCACGCTTCTTTCATTGAGGTATGCTCATTTTCCCACTTCTATTCGCGTCTGCAGCTGCTGCAGGTCAACTATACATTCCTTGGGTACTGTTGTGTATCAGGGAGCCTCTGATTTTGTTTTATTTTCTTTGATTTTTTTGGGGGTGGAGTTATATCTATCTTGCTTGCTTTATTTATTTATTTTTCTGAAACGATGAATATGGGACGCTTTGACAGTTGGACTTGGATTTGGTTAGTTGCCAAAACTAAACCCACGTGCGTCTATAGCTCTATAGTGATCTTTTGCTACAATTGTTATTTGAATTGTATTTTAAGACTTGGATTTGGCCCTTCGAAGACCATTGCATGGGATATGTATAACATACTGTACTTATTGTACATGGAAGGGAGATATATATTCTAGATTATTCCTCAGTTTCATCTATTGCCATGTTTGTCTTAGGAAAAGGAATAAATGCTGATATTCCTTGTTCAAGGTGATTCATGACATATAAGGTTTTTGATTAAAGTATTTACTGTAGATTCATAAAGAGGAAGTGCGAGATTTGCTGGATTCCTCATTATCAGCAAAATCAGACACTTCTAATGGCGGGAAGGTTAATGTACCTGGAAGGTCTCCAATTCAGATACGTGAATCATCCAACGGAGTTATTACTCTAGCGGGTTCTACTGAGATCGAGGTGACATCTTTGACAGAAATGGCGGCTTGCCTTGAGCAAGGATCGCTCAGCAGGGCAACAGGGAGTACAAACATGAACAATCAATCTAGGTGTGTATTGCGTAACATCTTTGGCAGCAATTTAAATTTGTCAATGAATGCCTCTTTCAAATCATTTATAGATCAGTTTTTTCCCCCCTGCCATGGGGTTGTAAGGAATGTATCATAATTCATGAGTGATTGTTCAGTATACACAATATTAAAAGTCAAAACAAAGTCTAGACAAATAAAGAGGGATGATTGAAATACAGCTTTATGCTTCCCAACATGTTCTTTTTATTGTATGAGTAGTTATGAATTAGTCAGATTTCTCTCCTTGCTTCTCATGGTAGAAAGGCCTTAAATCTTGTGAAATAAAGAGCGTTGAAGAACTTGTGAAAATTTATGTGACTATGGTGTTGCTTATCACTTTGTTGTGTTTCCTTCATTATATCTCTTTAAAGACGTCCTAACTTATTTTTGATAATATTGTGTCGCGTGTAGCCGTTCACATGCCATCTTCACCATAACTTTGGAGCAAATGCGTAAGCTAAGTCCAGGAAGTCCTGGGGAGAATAATCTCAATGAAAGCATGAATGACGAATACCTTTCTGCTAAGTTGCATTTAGTAGATCTTGCGGGGTCTGAGCGTGCAAAGAGAACGGGTTCAGATGGCATGCGGTTTAAAGAAGGTTAGTGGAGAAGTTCGCAAGTTGCATATTATTATAGTGTTTGCTAGTTATGTGATTTACCCATGTTTTACTTTGAACAGGTGTTCATATTAACAAAGGTCTTCTTGCTCTTGGAAATGTTATAAGTGCTCTTGGTGATGAGAAAAAGAGGAAAGAAGGTGTTCATGTTCCCTATCGAGACAGTAAACTTACTCGACTGCTGCAGGTGGTTTTTTTTTTTTTTTTTTTTTGTTGCTTGCTTGCTAACAGCTACATCTTTTTAGATAGTGCTGTTAAGGGTTTGAAAATAGTGTAGAAGAATTTAACTTGTGTTGTATGGATCAATTTGGTCAAGAGTTTTTGAAACTTGTAGGGAAAAAGAAAACTTCAGACAATCCGTTTTATCTAATTATATGCATTTCTTTCAGGACTCACTTGGTGGAAACAGCAGAACTGTTATGATAGGTATTTTTTTTTTCTCTAAAATCAATTTAACACATCACATATATATGACATTCATTGTGCTTGCAGACTAGATATGGTTTTTATGTTATTACTGTTGATTTGTGGCTCTGGGCCTGTACTATCTATATAATCGGGTTCTATAGTGCAATCTCATCTGAGCAAGTTGTCTTAAATGCATTTGCGCTTTTTCTGTGTATAGTCGGGTCCCTTGTGGAAAAAATGTAGTCATATCAATCCTATAGATTTGATATCATGTCAAACACAAATAACATAATCCATTTCCCATGTGCCCCTCCTTTCAATACCTTTATGGCAACTGTTAAAGTCTTAAATTTGTACTCGCTGTAGGTCATCTCAACCATCCATTGGATATTTGTATTTTTGTATGCTGTGAATTTATAGTTATATATTGAATAGATAGGTCTAGTACAGTTAAAAGTCGATATCGTAAGTGATGCATTTCTTTGTCAGCTTGTCGGGGTACTTTAGCCATCCTTTTTCATATTTTCGCAGGAATACATTACCAATTATAATTGTTCATTGTTCTGTTCTGTATCTTGCTCATTGGTGCATTTTAGAGAACAAGTTGGTTGTAGATTTCTAATGTACACTAGAATCGAAAATTTGCTCCTCATGAGGTTCTGCTTGATTGGCTCTGTTGTGAAGCTTTTAACTGCATCAGTAAGTTGAATGGATGACTTTCCTTCAGATTCTGGAAGCAATCTGCATTCGTGTTATGTCAATTGTATGATTGATTATGTTCTATTATACCATGTTTTCTGCAGCATGCATAAGCCCTGCTGACATTAATGCTGAGGAAACTCTTAACACCCTTAAGTATGCAAATCGTGCACGGAATATTCAAAATAAACCAGTGGTTAGCATACTACTCTACATTTCCCCCCCTAATGAATGTGGTATGATGTTTGAGATACAAGTACAACTCTAAAAGTTTCTACTCATTATTTGGAGCAGATTAATCGAGATCCCATATCCAATGAGATGATTAAAATGCGACAACAACTTGAGTATTTACAGGCAGAGCTGTGTGCACGCGGAGGAGCCTCATCAGATGAACTCCAGGTATTTCAATGTAATATGGTCGTACTGTTAGCATAGCTAGGTGGAAATCATTGTTTTGCTAACGGGGATGAATGGATGATACTACATAGGCTCTGAAAGAAAGGATTTCGTGGCTTGAATCCACTAATGAGGATCTCCGCCGTGAACTGAGTAAATATCGCAATGGATGTGATATCGTGGATCAAGTTGACACCTTCAGTCAGGTAATGATACACATTGGATTTTGTTTTTGTCATCCTATATTCTTTCTATCACAATGCACAGTCACTACCAATTTTGCACAATATGTTACTTCTCAAAATATCACAAGAAGTTTCATTCAATAAAGAATTCTACTCAATAGCTTGGCATGGTTGGCCATGTAGGGAGGAGAGATATGTTCAGTCAAGAGTGAGGGACATAAGAGGCGCCAAAGTATGGACTCATCTGATATTTCAATGGGTGAAGTCATCATGGGTATGGTTTTTGTTATTGCTGCTCTGTTGGAATGGGGTTCATTGAGATAGCTGAACTAAAATAGGGTCAAAATGCAAAATGTAGCAGGCGATTCCAGGGACATGGATGAAGAAGCTGCCAAGGAATGGGAGCACAAAGTTCTTCAAAATACTATGGACAAAGAATTGTATGAGTTGAATAAACGTCTCCAGCAAAAAGAGGTAGACCATTATCATGAAACCTTCAGTGTTTTTCTGTTCCAAGTTTTGTAAATATGCATCTGATGAAGGTATAACGGGGAAGATGCTTAAGCCTATCACTGGCTGGTTGATGTCTGCTTGGTTCTGCATTAGGTAGATCCTTGTTTCACGGTATGCTGTTGAACATATGTTCCGAATGGTGATCTAAAATGTTAGTCTGTGTTTTAAGCTTTTATGATATGGAAAGACCAAAATACGTTGTCGCTTTTTCCTCTCTGGTTGAGACATTTTGCATTTTGAGTTATTGGCTGAAAAGGCAATGCAAATGGAGCTCACAGTTTATGAAATTTATAGCCAATTGCGCTTTGCTAACGCCAGTGAATGGGTTTTGTTTGTTATCTCAATCCAAGTTCTGTTACATTTTGGACTGAACTTTCCCTCATTTGCTGCAGTCGGAGATGAAGCTTTTTGGAGAAGCTGACACTGAGACTCTCAAACAGCATTTTGGGAAAAAACTTATGGAACTTGAGGATGAGAAAAAGGCAGCCCAGGTTTGTTTTCTATTATGTACTTTCTCCGCTTCTGGGCAGCTTATATTTGGTTAACTCCTTTTTGAATTGATTGTCTCTGATCATCAGCAAGAGAGGGACCGCCTTTTGGCTGAGATTGAAAACCTTGCTGCATCTTCTGATGGACAAACACAAAAGATGCAAGACGTTCATGCACAGAAGTTAAAGGCACTTGAAGCTCAGGTAGTGCACTGTGTGCTGTTAAAATTCTTGGCCAAATAAAATAGAATTGTTGAATCATATTAACAAGTGCTCCTTATTGGCTGTATTTGTATCTGCAGATTCTGGATCTTAAAAAGAAACAAGAGAACCAGGTTCAGCTGTTAAAGCAGAAACAGAAAAGTGAAGAAGCAGCAAAACGACTGCAAGAGGAAATACAATTCATCAAGGCACAAAAGGTCTAAATTTTATTCATATTTGATTTGCATCTGATGTAGTGTCATTATTTCCTACTAATTTTCCTTTGGAAAGCAGGTTCAACTGCAAAATAAAATCAAGCAAGAGGCAGAGCAATTTCGGCAATGGAAAGCTTCACGAGAGAAGGAACTCTTACAGGTACACTTGCCATTTGCTTGTGTTACATGAGCATTAACCCTCTTGTTTTCCACATTGTGTCCGTGTGTATATGTAGTTATGTACTCTGGTGGAAAAGTCTTGTCACATGAGAACTTCCTCTACTTGGGAAGTTCTCCCCATGCCCTGTTTGGAATGCCATAATTATGGTCCCTAGATGTGCCATCTCATCCAACAAAAAAAAAAAGAAAAAGGAAAGGATAGATCAATATTTGATGAATAGATAGGCATATTAAAATGAGCTAAGGAGCGGTACAGTGGGATTGGCTACCTTTCACTAGTGCAGAGTTCAAATGCAACTGGAGACATGGGAGATATGGTGCCTTTAGTTGGGGAAGGATGCATATAAATGGACCAAAAAAAAAAAAAAAATTCTATTTCCATTTGTAGTCGAAAAAAATTATGGCCCTAGCTCTTGATTGTTTGTCTAATCCACCTTCCTCTGAGCAGCTACGAAAAGAGGGGAGAAGGAGTGAATATGAAAGGCATAAGCTCCAAGCGCTAAATCAGCGCCAGAAGCTGGTGAGTATTTCTGCTGTCTCTTTAGCCAATGCTATGCCAATAATGTCATTTTAAAGTGTTCGTAGCTTATCACTTTCAATTCATAATTTTGTCATAATTGCATTATCAAATGAATTCAACAAATATTCGCAGCTTTTTTTTTGAAAAAAAAGTCCTGAAGATATGTAGATCAGAGCTACTACAATAGGATATATATTAATTGCTGTCAATCTGTGGATTTTGCTGTTGATGGGTTGATGATTTTCTTAGCACGGTTATCCAAGTCTTGATTTAGTGAGATAAATAACTTCTTGGTGGTCATGTCTGACTGTACACATTGCAGAAATATGACAAGAGATTTTAGTGATTCATGTTCAGTAATTGAGCAATGTCTATGGGTTTTGTTCCCTCCCTATTAACATGACATAAATTGGCTGTGGATGTTGGTCAGGTGCTCCAAAGGAAAACAGAGGAGGCTGCAATGGCCACAAAGAGATTGAAGGAGTTGCTTGAAGCTCGCAAGACCTCAGCACGTGATAACTCAGGTGTATATTATGTGAATGTGTTGTTTACATAAATAGACGTTTGATGTATCGTGCAAAGATGTTTCTTTCAGATTTTGTTGATAAAATTATGCATGAAAACTCGGGTGCATAATTTTCTTTTTCTATATTTGCCCCTTTCGTACATGGGGTGTCACATTAATTAATTTTTTCGACTAATTAAAAAAAAAAGAGAGAAATGCGTGGTGATGCATGGAGGTATCAAAAAGCATCAGGACCTTCACAAACAAACCATCCACGTAGGTACCTTATGATATACTAGATTTCTTATATCAAGTATCCTAGGCCATTTTTAATAAAATCAGTATGTGTGCATGTAAGTAAAGTTAACTATATTTTGATATTCAAAAGAGCATCTGTTTGACAATGTGATATGTGATTGATGTTGTATTTCTAATTTGTGTGTATTTTGCAGTGGTTGCTAATGGTAATGGAGCAAGTGGTCATGTAAGTAGCCATGTTTGTTATGATCATTTTGTGTTTGTTGCTTGTTAGCGCATGCATAGCTTTCTCTTTCTAATTATTTCTCTCCATTTTAGACAAATGAGAAGGCATTGCAACGTTGGCTTGATCATGAGCTAGAAGTTATGGTCAATGTCCACGAAGTGCGTTCAGAATACGAGAAACAAACTCAAGTGTATGTATTCAGTTTTGATTCTGTGTTTAAGTCAAATTACTTGAATTTAATGCTGTAAATGTTAACTGGATTCTTCCTTCTTTAGCCGTGCTGCTTTGGCAGAAGAGCTGGCAGTGTTAAAACAATTGGAGGAGCTTGCCGCAAAGGGACTAAGTACTCCAAAAGGAAAAAATGGCTTTTCAAGGTATGGCTATGATATTCTTGCTACTCACTTCATACATCATCATTAATCTTTCCTGTAGGCTGGATCTGTGGAACAGATATAGTATACTTTGTATAAAGGGGTTTGGTTTCCTTACCTACTTCTTTGATTGACCTTCAATTTGCTTAATATGCAGGCTATCTTCTCTGTCCCCAAGTGCAAGAATGGCTCGGATAGCTTCTTTGGAGAATATGCTGAGCATATCATCTAATTCACTCGTTGCGATGGCTTCACAACTTTCAGAAGCTGAAGAGAGGGAGCGTTCGTTCAGCAGCCGTGGTCGCTGGCACCATATGCGCTCCATGGGAGATGCCAAGTGTTTGCTGCAATATACATTCAACTCTCTTGCTGATGCAAGGTGCTTACTCGGCTGATTGCTCTTTCCCTTGTCTGTATTTTTACCCCTAGTTGCTAGTTGCTATGAAATATTGAATGGAGTTGTCTATTTGTCCTCAAAGAACTTTACCTCATTACCTGTCAATGCTGCCACTTCTTCTTGCAACATGACTTCTTGTTTGCCTCAGCTTCTTTTTTCGTGTGGAACCTGGGAAGACACTAAGGAAACCTTGACCTCAGCTTAACTGTTAATGCATATGCGGACAATTGGTTTTGTCCCTTTCTTTTTTTTTTTTTTTCTTTCCTTGGCCGGGGAATGGGGGTTGTTAGTTATGAGTTCTTCCATTTTTTAAAATTTGTCGGTCATATTGAAACTCATATAACTGCCTTATTTTGTTGCAGGTGTCAATTATATGATAAAGACAGTGAAATGAAAGAAATGAAGGAGCAACTAAAAGAACTAGTTGGTTTGTTGAGGCAGAGTGAGACAAGAAGGAAGGAGGTGGAGAAGGAGCTGAAATTGAGAGAGCAAGCTGTTGCTATAGCTCTTGCGTCATCTGCTTCAGTAAGATCTTCACTTTCACTCTTGCAACTTTGTATGCAGTGTGTGCCTTTTATGGGCACATTTTACACATGGACAAATTTCCCAAGTCAAAAGTTTGAGGTGTTGGGAATCCAATGAAGCTGAAGAATCTGAAAAGGTCTCTGCGGGGATCCTGCCAAAAAAAAAAAAAAAAAACTGTGCACGAAAATTCTGATTGGTTGACCTCAATGGCCTCAATTCTGAAAAGTCCAATAGATGGAATATAAAAGAAAACAATACTTGTAGCAAAACCGTTTCAAGACTAGGAACTGTAAACATCCAGTTCATAATATAGATGTAAAGCAACCACCAGTGTATTCCTGACTTGACCTCCTTTTTTTGTGGAAACAACGAACCTTTATCATTGTTTTCTTCCATCTTTTTGTCTTGTAAAATAATTTCATTATTAATTTGAACAGACCAATTCACAAGGATCATTAAAGCACACAGCTGATGATGTGAGTGGGGCATTATCTCCAATAGCCACACCTGCTCAAAAGCAGTTAAAATACACTCCAGGAATTGCTAATGGACAAGTCCGAGACACAGCAGCATTTATGGACCCTAAAAAGGTTCGGCATCTATATCTTGTGCCTTTGTGCTTGGGTTTCGCCTACGTCTAGCTAAATAGAGAAAGAAATTCTTCTATATGTGCAGATGGTACCTCTTGGGCAGTTGTCTATGAAGAAATTATCAGTTGCTGGACAAGGCGGCAAGTTATGGAGATGGAAAAGGAGTCATCACCAATGGATAGTACAGTTCAAATGGAAGTGGCAAAAGCCCTGGAGATTGTCTGAATGGATTAAACATTGTGATGAGACAATTGTGCGGTCAAAGCCTCGAACACAGGCATTGACAGATATAATGTGATAGGTCTCAGAACTCCATCTACTCCCATACTTTGGTCTTGACATCTACGTACATTTATACTCATGTCAGGGACAGACTGAAAATACCTATGTAGGTGAGTCTCTTCTTTCGACACGTTGCTTCTACATGAGAATTATTAAGATGTCCGTGTGAGCTTGACATGCAAGGAACACCATACGTTGACAATGATCTAACAATCATAAGCTGCTATGAACACTATGGTCAACTCATTACACTGTTTTATGGGTTGCGCTATGGAAATGTGGAAATGTTTGACATAAAACATTGCGCTCGAAATGTCAGCTGAGACATGAATCAGGTTTTAGTGTTTTACTCATGAGCTTGTGACTTTGAAGGTGACCAAATCTTTGCTTATAATTTGTAAAATAAGCTTTATTGAATAATTAGTTCTAGTGGTCAAGAAAGGTGCATATATTGCAGTGGTTCTTTCTACATGCAGTGTTTGTTTCCTATCTCTCAGATATGGGTTAAGATTAAAGCTCATGTTCTGTTGTTGATTTCAGGTTAGAAGAATGCAATGGTATACACGCTAGGCGGAATATTTACCGTATATTGTGTCTTGCTTGTTGAGTTTTGGTGAATTGGGTGCACTAGTCTCTATTTTGTGGTGTTTATGGACATGTGGGGGCATCTTGTAAATTTGTGCCGATGCTTCCATCGTTTGCCAAAGTGTTGAAAGAGAAATGCGAAAAAAAGAGGCCGATTTCAGTTGATACCCGATGGCTCCCCAATCTAAGTTGTTTGTTGCTCCATCTGATGGATTCTAACAAGTATGGGTTGTTTCATAAAATCATAATCCTCTGTTGTGAATAACAAGGGGGAAAGGGAAATTCTTTTACAGGAGTTTATGTGTGTGTTGATGTGATGAATGAAGGGTTGTTTTTTTTCATTTCCCTTTATTGGTGCCTGCTTTCCTGGATATGGATGGAGCCAGAGGTAGTCTATATTTTAGTGTGTAGTGTGTAGTGTTTAGTGTGTGTAAGTAAAGACAGGACTAATTTTTTTGTTGATAGATTTAGAGCTAGGGACTTGGACTTGGAGTTGGAGTTGTATTGCAGAGATACCAGAGTGAATATCTTCGTTTGTATCTGGATTTCATGCTGGTTCTTGTACTTGTATTGTATGTAGCATATTACTGATTATATATTATGAGTGATTTAATATTAGGACAACATATTTGTTATAAGACACACTTGTGTTCAACCTCCTTCCCACCTGCAGTATTCTTATATACTAATACAGCATATGACACATCTGTACACTCTAAGCTTCATGTACTAATGTGGGGAACTGATCAGTCGCACATGAGCCAAGTAAAACATAAGAAAGCGTATATTAATTAAATTGAAGAGAGAATGACACCACCATATCTAACTTTGACTGTTTTTTGAAGCACCTAATTCTAACTTCACAATTCAGAAAGCAACACTAGTTACACAATACACCTTTGTTCTATTATACTTATCTTTTAATTTATTGAAGAAGATACCAAAATGTCAAACCTAATCTGAATAGGTTGATCTACTTCCTTATGTGTGCAAAGATTGAAGTTTGCATGAAATAACAAACTGCAGCAACATCTAAAAACTAAAAGAACAACAAAATTCATAACAATTATAGACATCCTGCTACATAATTTTCACAATTAAGGAAAAACTGCAAGAATACAATTCAAATATGAAGTTTCCTTGAAAGTTATTAATGTAGGATTCTAGCAACTTACCTTTTAGTATAACACAGATTATACCTATTATTTTCATGAATTTGATTCATTTGTTTTGAGTAGGCTCTATGTGTTGACAATATTGTTATTTATTACTAGTATAGTAGTATATCTTCATGATTGAGATTTTGTGTCTGTTCTCCACGTTTCCTTTAACTTTGAATCATTACCGATGAATTTGACTTAAACTTGGAGTAAATATAGTGTTAGAAACTGGGATCTACTATTGAAGGGATCGATATAAATCTTTTTTTCTTTTGGGATCTGTAGCTACTAATCACATTAATCAATTTGCATGGGTTATGAAACATTAAAATTTGATTGATGATTATTCCATATAATCCGATGTTGAATTGAATTGATTTTGTATAATAAGTCCAATAAAACTCTTAATATAATCGTCAAAATAATAAAATCTGCATGGAATACGCATAATGAGGGAATATAGATCAAACACATTTCCCCATATTTTTAGTACACACAACAGTAATGTAGTGCCCTTCTAAAGAAAATAAGTGCATACACTTGAACTACTTTTTTATTATAGAATGGTATAGATCCGTGTTCAATCAATTTGCTTTTGGCAAATATAAAAAATGCAACAATAATATGTAATCTAGCACATAAATTGATGAAATATGTCTATTGATAAGTGAACAATTATTATAATAAAAGTTAACAAACTAATATTCGTGGTAAACAATCTAGTAATATATAGTGAACAATCATACTATCTGAAGTTCCGAGTGCACCTAATAAATTACAAAAATAGAGTGATTTGAGGATTTTTTTTAATTGTGTGATATTTATTTGGAAGGAAAAAGAAAAACCTTCTTGCAGGAAGAAATAAGAAATTACTGGAAACATCTAGTTTACCAGGAAAGGCAAAAACAAAAGCATTTCCTGTAAACAAACACTGAGCAAAGCAGGAAGTCAGCAACTCCCTACTATAAATACAATGCCTGTTTTCTGGTAAATAATCAATCAATCAATCACAGTTAGAAAACCAAAGAGAAATGTGTAGAAGATGAACGAGGAGGCAATGGACATGGAAATGACTGAGGTGGAGGCTTCTTCCACCTCCACACTGCCACCGCCGACGCCGCCGCAGATGGCGGCGCCCCTAGATGACGTCGTAAACCTCCTTGCATTGGCCCGACAACTGGTCGATCAGGGTCAGCCTTCTCAAGCCCTACAAGCGGTACCCTACTCTTCTCATGATTCCTTTTCCCCAATTCGAATTTTCGAATTTTGGTTGCGTTTGTGTTGGTTTGTGCTTCGTTTTCTCTTTTTCTCGTAGGAATTTGAAATGGGATTGTTTAGTTGAAGTTAGAGATGGTTGTGGGTGAGTAGAAACATGTTGATTAGGATTTGGGAGTGAGTTTGATTGTGATTACTACGTGGGGTAGGGTTTAAGATGTCAACTTAATTGATATTTGACACCCCATTTCAGTTTCTATATATTTTGCATGCTTTTCCTTTTGGTGATCACTGATGAAGATTGAAGATACAAGTTATTTCGAATCTTTCACTTGCTTTAAATTTTGAGTGAATTGTAATGGGTAAGTTCATGTCATCGCGATGATATGAAGTATTGAATTTTTAGTGAATTATGATGACTGATGAAGAGACAAGTTTTGTTGAATCATTCACCAACTTTTCCCATAGTGAAATGCATAATCAACCTTTCCCAAATGAATGAATCTGATTTCCTTGTTGGTTGCTTCTTAATTATTCTGTCCTGGAATTGAGGCTAGCTTAATTGGTCAGTTGATAGTTTTAAAGGCTTTTAGTTGGTGCAGTTTTGTGGTGTATCTCCTGTTCCTTTGTTTCGTCTTTAGGAAATTTTTATGTGTGGATAGGTAATTTCTCATAATGTGGTTCACATATAGATCTATGATTAAGGAGCTTGCTTGCTTCTTACATCTGAATTCTTATTACACATGAAAGCTTTCTCTTGAACTTGTTCTATACCTTCCCACCTCACAATGTAGTGCCTTCTCTCACTGGTCATGGCAATATTTCTAATTGGTTACTCGATTTCGTAACATTTGTCACCTTGGCCAAAACTTAGAATACCGATAAAGTATAAATCATATGGTAGTTATTGTCAAAGAGATTAAAGTGCCTTTTGAGTAGACAATTCATTGGTTTCTTTTGGAAGGTAAGAAATTAACTATTAATGGTACCGGCAAAAAAATAGTCATTGGTAAAGTGATAGACATTGTGAAATAGGAAAATAGTGAAAAAGACAAATACTTTGAAATGAGAGTATTCATTAATGTAATAGCTAATTTATGATTGAAGACATTGGCACCATCCAAAGGTGGACAAGGCTAAGGTAAGGATTAGTGGAACATTTAAAGGTTAGCTTTGTAAGTTACACAAACAGGTTAGGAAAAAATTGGGAGGTGTATATAAGTTATTTAACCGTCTTCTCTAAATCCTCCCTTCTGAGTAACTTGCTGGTAATCGTACTCCTAGTCCTAGATTCTGAACTTTAAGACTTAGTTGCATCAATCCCATAGTTCCCTGTCGTCATAAAAGCATGGTACCTAATCCTAAACGTTAAGCTTTAGATTTTTAAGTTTAACCTTTAGGGTTAGGTATCGTGACTTTTCAGTGACAAGGAACCCATGATTGATGCCGCTAGATTTTAGATTTCAGGATCCTAGAGCACAATTACCAGCAAGTTATTGATGAGGGAGGATTCAGAGATGAGGGAGATTACCTTACAAACACATCCCTATATTCTTCTACGCCTGCTTGTTTTTGGACCAGCGCTTGGACTGCTATCACTTCCTCCTATGGCCATGGCCTGCTCGTCATTAACTGCTAGCCACCCCTCCAATAGCAAAGGTGGAGTCCTTGTTTTGATGGATATAACTTAGGCTTCTCATGGGACTACCACGTTGAGTTATCCTAAGATATCTCACTCTGTTGTAAAGGACGGCAAGGACGATGGCCTCCAGACTACCATCATCTCCAGACTACGACCCATCTCCGAATCATTAGAGCTCACTCATCTATGATACTGCATTTTGAGTTGTGATCATGGGTCGTGTGTGTGATACATGGTGTACTTAGGATGGTTGTTTTGGGGTTGGTACCTTTTGGTGTATGTATGTGATTTAGGAAGTAAGTTGACCTTTATATGTTCTACTAATCCTTAGATAGTCTTTGTCCGTCTTCAGAGGAGAGTAATGCTGCTAGTCATAAATCCGCAATCATATCATTAATGAATAATTATTTTTAATAGCAGCATGGTTAGTGGGAGTAGGAGTTACACATGTTTACCCTGTTATCCACCTGGTGTGCTTCGCATAGGCTCTTGCCTCACATGCAGTCTCTTAGAAACCTTACGTAAATTTTCCTTTCAAAATCCTCCATCTGGTTTTAGAAGCATTGCAAATTACAGGTGATTCTCTTCCTCCAGCTCTAGAGTTTCTCGTATAATAACTAGAGTTTCTAAACGATTGGACACTGACAAGGAACAGCTATGTCTAATTGGCTGTATTGGAATAGGTTTTGACTATTGTTTTGCTGTCATAACAATGCTTGCCTCGATTTTCATCATTCAGATACTTTGGTCTATTTTTGCTCTTAAGCTCTATGAGTTGGACGCTGCTAGTACGTCTTTGTTAACTTTCATAACTGTTCCCCCCCCCCCCCCCCCCGGTGTGTGCGCCAATAAGGAAAATATAATAAATGCACATTAGGTAATAATGGAGACGTACAAGCAACGATGCTGAAAAGTATCGCAATAATCATTTGAGGCATTTATTACATGTTATTGTTGATTCCATACTCTTGGGTAAAGTTAGTTCGCCCTCTAATCGGTGTCGGGCTTCTCTTTTGATGCTGAGTGATGTATTGGAATCTTTGTAACCATGCATGTAGAGGAAAGATATTCGATGCTTTGTTAATGATACATGGCTGTGTGGTCATTGCTCACAAGTGCTTAAGCAATTGGTAATGAGCATGAATTTCAGTTACTGGTTACACTGCTTCTAGCAAACCATATGTCTTATTATAGGTTAATCTTGGAATCAAGTGCCTCAGTTCATTGAACTAGCTGGTAAATGATTAAATTTTCCTAATGAGTCATGCTGATTCTTTCGCTTCGTGAGCTATTTTAGTGTAGTTTGGACAGGATAAAAGAGTTTCATCTAGGAATTATTAATGAGCTAATTGACATACTCGGCACTGGACAATTTAAGTACCAAATCATTATTTTGACATTCATTCAAATGGACTCAAAAAAAGTCCAAACAATTTCAAATGATTTACTTTAACTATATGGAACATGGAAAGAGATTGGTTTCATTCCTGTATTCACTCAACTAAAGATCGAGGAGTGAGGACTGAAGATTGATCATTTGGGGAAGTAGTCAGGCTATTAGTTATGTCACTTATGTCTATCCTTGCCATGGCTCTTTTTAGCTTTTTAAATCCTCATTGTTCCTTTTATTCTACTGTGTTGGACTAAGTTTCAACAATGGACATCTCTTATAGCAAGGTCAACTTTTCCAAGCATTGGAAATAACCTGGGAGGACGAGCGAAGGTTTAAATTGTTGTTTCCATCAGTGTGATATCAAGCGCGCTGGATATCATTTTCCAATATTTGCATAATTTGAACTTTGATGTTGTTTGTTTGACTTTGAACTGAACCCATATACCGGCCAAACACAACGTAGAGTTTAGATTTGGCGCTTATACTATTCCTAAGATGAAAGAAGATTCACATTCATGCAGTTTATCGTATAAAGAGAAGGGGAAATTAATGAGAATACTTTTCATTGTATATAACTCAAATAGATTAAACTACCATTTTTGGAGACTTGGAGTCTTATGTTACTATAACCTTTCTGTTAAACTAAACGCGAAGTCTACTGCATGGCTGTTGGACAACCCATGGTGCATAGCGCAGAGTGTTTGGTTTATTAATTATTAATAGAGTTCATATGCAAAAAGTGATGATGGTATATATGGAAACATTTTCAAATGTGTAGCTATGGAAGGTTTGATGAGACAGGGAACAAATTTGGAGATAAATTGGTAGTGGTCCCTAGTGAGACTAGGATGCATGAGAGGGTGAGGCATGCTCACATTGCTGCATGAGAAAGTGCCAGAATCTCACTTTACAGATTGTAAGAAAGGAAGAGAGAGGCAGTTCAATAAATAAGGTTGGAAAACTTCTGTAACAATCAAGGCATCCTCTGACTGTGGGGCACTCTAAGATTAGGGAGGGGTGTTGTCCTTTCTCTTGTCACTTGGTGTCTAATCATATGTTGTATCCTTGAGTTTGTATGAATAACTTACTCCAACTGTTTGTCTGCTGTCATAGTTTCTGTTATGCCCTTCTTTTTTTCTTTTTAAAAGAAAAAAATGTCACTGGAACTCTTAATGTCTGTCTGATACTCTGATTCTTACTCAAAACCCTGCATGTTTCTGCTTACGTATAATACAAGTCTAGTGTGACCGTGTACATTTAGTATTACACATGCCTTTGATGGTCTCGAGTCTTGCATTACTGTTTGTGCATGGCTCTCGGCACCGTCTTTGACAAAGATTTAACTTTTCCATGTGTGTACTCAAAATATCCGTGGTTAACCATCTACTGCTTTTTATGTGAAATGAGGTTTGCAAAGATAGCATAGCATCGGATATCACAGTCACCCCAGAACCTTCCTAGGTTGAGTCTACTGTGATAGTTGTTTGCATTGCTAGGCTTGCCATGGCATCCCTTTTCTTCTTTTTGATTCTTACTTTAGGCTTGTTTGACTACCAATTGTTAGCTGTTTGGATAGTCGGAGTTCTGCATTCAGATATTCTCAGACAAACTGAAAAGTCCAGTTTTAAGCACATTGAACTGAACCCATAACCGTAATGGACGCAGGTAGTAATGGCGATGAGAGCAAAGGGAGGGGAGCAGGCTGTATTTTACATCCTACAACGTGCTCGTGAGCTATACAGATCAAAGCTCCAGACAAGCTCTGAAGCTGATCAACTTGCTTCTTTGTTCGCCGAGTGTGTGATTGCTGAAGCTCAACCTCCTGCAACAACTGAACCAACCCCAACCCTAATCCAATCTCCATCATTTCCAGTTTCAGCAGCTCAGACTCAGACGCCGCCCCCCACCCACCCAATTGACTCCGAATCCTATGAGAAGTCGATTTTGGCAGAAACCGGTAGAAAGCAAATAATGCTGGACGCCTTTTCTGATGGCAGCAGTTTCATCTGTCTGCAATGTGGGGGCCTTGTTAGTAGCCATCGTAAAGACGAACATTATGCTTACTGGTGCCAATTTTAATGGCATGCAGCTGTTTTTTTGTTACTTTTACCAAACATTATTTACCACAGTGCTATCATGGATACTACAGGCAGTATATTGGCAAGATGTTGCCTTGCCTTGGTTTTCTGTGGAATATGTCACATTGGGTTTGCATTGTCAGGATCAAACAGGAAGTCTCAGGTTAGACTGAGGAAAGTAGGGCATATGCATGAGTTGGTTGCAAGCCTGCATGTTTCTGTGTAGAGTGTAATGGAAATTTTGTATCTGGGAGATGTGGATCACATGACATAGTTCATTTGGTAAATGAAACATACAACTGTGTAGATATCATGATATCATGAGTTTACGACTGATGCTCCTGTTTTGCGTTCTTTGTCACTGAGTTTATTCAGGATTTGGTACCAACCTAATGGGTTTGATTTACCTTTCATCTTCATAAGTATCAATACTGATAAACATGAGTCTTATGCTTGAGAGGTTTATTAAATATGCCAAATTAGATTGTTCTGTGATTAAAAATGGATGGGTACTGGATGATGACTTTTAATCTGATAGTTTAAGTTGGTTCTAATGATTGTTTGTAAGGTGGTTTCAATAGTTACTTTTACAATTAGTGTTTTTATCCAAATAAAAAAAAAAACCCTGAAAATTGAAGGATTGTATTCATTCAAACCTTAGTATGAAAGAAAAATAAGTTTTTTTGTGAATTAGCTATCCATCACCCAAATTCTAATGAATGGATAGGTTAGGCAAGGATCAACAAGACATAACGTGAAACACATGGAATATCCCTTTAGTGTGACCACCCAATAAGATGCCTCTCCTTTCAAAGCATATATGATATATTCATTAGTAGTATTTGCAAAAATTGCATTGTGGTACACAACATTTTGAAAAAACAAATTTTTATAGGAAACAAGTTTTTGAAAATATATTAAAATGTACACAATTTTTTAGGGAAATTATTTGTAGAGGATAATTCCATTGAGTTTCTTCTCTTCTTTTTTTTTTTTTTAATTCAAGTGGAGCAATGTTTTTCTTGGGACCTATTTTTAAAAGAAAAAAAATGACGATTCTGCCACATCTTTACACACAATGCTTAATTCAACTAACAATCCAATCTCTTCAAGTATTCAACACACAAGTTTACCAAAATATTGCTTTAGAAATCATCCTTAACTTTCAAAGTTCAAGTAAAAAAATATTTCACTTTGAAAATGAGGGTATACTCTGGGCAAAATCGTCATTTACTTTCCAAATTAAGGTAAAAAATATTGCTCCGTTGGAAAATAAAATGCACCTTACCAAAATTGTGTCTTATAAATAATTTTCCCAAAATGCCATGTATGTCTCAATATATTTTGGAAAAACTTGTGCCTTATAAGTGGTTTTCTTAAAAGGTGGCGTATGCTAGGGCAATTTTGTTTTCTAAACAATAGTTAGTACACCCTCATTAAATCTTTTACTTCTTTTTTTTTTCCATATTATTGTTGGTTTAGGATTCCAATTACATATATTTGTTTATTGTATTTATCTATCCAGTTATATATTTTTCTTTACATTATCGCACCAATAATCATTCTAGAGCACCATCATAGAAAACATTCAAATTCCCCAGTAAGTCTGAGTGCTTAACATTATGCTTGTAGCAATTACCGCAACCTCACCGCAAATTACCATTATCTTTTTTACCATTTTCAGTATGACTGATCTGTAATTAACGCAAATTAAACGCACAAAAGAATGGTGCCTAAAAATGTTCCTAAATCTCAACGAAGGGCAGAGAGCCTAGACATGAAAAACGACAAAGAGTTAAGAAGAAGTGAAGACATTTTGTTTCATTCTTTCTTGGGATCTTGAGATTTGATGGTTACATCTTTTAGTTACTGTTTATGTTGTTTAATTTTGTGGTTTTTTGGTTGTTATATTTTAGTTTATGTGGTTTTTGTCTAGCTGTTTTATTTGATGTTTTGCAAATTTTTGTAGCACCTTTGATGCGAATTTTAATTTTTAATGATTATCAATGATAATAGAAAGACAACAAAAAACTTTTAAGAACTGCATAATATTTATCAAAAAAATTGTGACTATCAAAATTCAAATCTTGATGGAAAGATCAATCTTCAACTCCTATACCATTAGAGCATAGCAGCATGATCTTGAATTTTTGATACATATTAGTATTACATCACTTTCATTAGCCATATTCATTCATCAAACCAAAATAAATACAATCTAACAATGCCCAATAAATAGACCAAGTGCAATGCTAAATCAAACAAATACGAAATAAAGCAAAAATAAAGTCAGTCTATTCTTTTGCCTGCATTTTGGCAATTTCTAGTCACTCATCTCCCCCCACCTATTCCTAAAACCCTTTTACCCAGGAATCGTCAACAACTTCCCTTCATACGACTCCTCACTTGGGTCTTTTTTATTGACGCTCATCATCTGGAAAGTCTTACTTTTCTTTTTTATTTTTTTCTGGGGGTCATCTGAATCTATCTTACACTCAAGCAGGTGTGGGACGACGTCATTGCATTTGCAACCTTAGGTCTTAAATATTGACGGTTGATAATCCGATATTTCGATCTCATCTGCTGTATTCATTTGTGTTGTTGGTGTTTCAGATCACTAGAACCCAGCGACAATGACCTCCAGGAAGATGTTAATCGATGGCGAAGACAACACCCAATCTAATGCTGAAGACAACGCCCACTATGACTTCGATTTGTTTGTCATTGGGGCTGGAAGCGGTGGTGTTCGTGCTGCTCGATTTTCTGCCAAATATGGTGCCAAGGTTTGTTTTTCAATGGAACCCATTTTCGTTTTTGAGCTTAATTTTGATGGGTTTGTTTCTATTTGTGTTTCCATACTGCCAGATGGTGTTTTGAGTGAGTGTAATTCCAATGTTGGGTTATTGTTGTTGGTACTGTTATGATGATCTGATTGGTTGTTTGTTGGGTTTTGCTAGGTTGCAATATGTGAGCTTCCTTTTCATCCCATTAGTTCGGAAGTTGTGGGAGGAGTTGGTGGAACGTAAGTATTTCTCTGGCACTTTACCTTATCTTTAACTACTTTGAAAGCATAGTTACCGGGAAGGCTACATACCCCTGTGACCCATGTTCCGAAGTCAAAACCAGACTAAATTTGTGTAAAAATTAGCGACCGGTGTTCCGGGACTAATGACCCGGGGAGTGTTCCTGGTAACTATGTTTGAAAGTGTTTTGTGGAGTTATGTGTTGCTTCTATTATTTGATCGTTTGTCACTGATACTGTTTTCATTTGCCATGTTGGTACTAAAATCTCTAGTCAAAATGGTGTCTCATAAGTGAGAAAACTAAGCTGGATTTGTGTGTTGTTCTATCCAGATGTGTTATTCGTGGTTGTGTTCCCAAAAAGATTTTAGTCTATGCTGCAACGTTTGGTGGTGAAATTGAGGTGAGCATTCTGCTTCTGTGTGTACTTTGGTTGGTTAATGTAAGTATGTGAGTTTGGTGTGAATTGAATGAGAAAGTTGCTGAATGTTTATTTGGGTATTGTGGTGGTTCTGTAGGATGCGAGGAACTATGGGTGGGAAGTGAATGAGAAAGTTGGCTTCAATTGGAAGAAACTTTTGCAAAAGAAGGTTGCTCGTTATTTTCTTATACCAAATCTCAATCTCCCATATTATGTTCCTTGTTGGCTTATCTCTGATGAATATTGAATTCTATAATGAGTTGCTTAATACATATCAGTTTTTATTTCTGATTCACCTTGTTTTTCTTTATCCATATATGCAGACTGATGAAATCATCCGACTTAATAACATCTACAAAAGGTTGCTGTCAAATGCTGGGGTCAAGTTTTTTGAGGGAGAGGGAACAATAGTTGGACCTAATGAAATCCAAGTGACCCAGATAGATGGTACCAAGCTATCTTACACAGCAAAACACATCTTAATTGCAACTGGTAGCCGAGCCCAACGTCCAGACATCCCAGGGCAGGTAGTCTCTTTCCCTTCTGTACATTTAAACTGCTGTACTTTTTCAGTTTTTCTATAACCAACCAATGTTATGTTTGTGCTCATCATGATCCTTGATGTTCTGCTAGCGAGACAATAGTCTTTGTGTATCTGCCTGACTGTACTATGTTATCGTCTCTCTGAAACTTGGTCAATTATTTGCAGAAATCAATTTTCTTCTCAATCACTTTGCTTTTGAGTTTTGGCATCTGGAACGAGGAAATGAGCTCTAAATTCTCTTACTGTTTCTAATTAATGGGTTGTTCATATTATATTAGTAGAACATGACCCATATATACCAATGCTGTACTTGTTTCCCAAGGAAGTGGTGAAAAGGAGGGTCTGAGGACAGTGATGATAAAAATAAGAAAAAGATGACAGAACTTGTATTCTCGAAAGCGATTTAATTTGTTTTTCAACGTTACATTTTCTATATTTTCATATAGAGAAGTAGTCTGGCTTATTCATGTCATATTACGGCTTTTAAATCTTCATATGACTGACTTTTGAAATAGGGAAGGTATCATTGCTTTGCACTGCTTGAAGGATTTTCTCTTGCTGACTAGAGTGCTGTGTTTCTTAAGCATCTAGATGTCTAGTTATTCTAGTGCATATCTCATTCTCTTCTACCTCTTCTCTATTCAATACACGCTCTATTCCTGTTAACTACTCTATTCTTTGTAGGATAAAAACTAGTCTTAAGTGTTTACTATTTATATTTTGCAATATTACAGGAGCTGGCAATTACTTCTGACGAGGCTTTGAGTTTAGAGGAACTTCCTAAGCGCGCTGTGATACTCGGGGGAGGGTAAGTCAAAGTGCACATAAATCTGAACAACATCCCATGCAGGGGATAGGACAAATATAAAAGTTATTTGTTTGTTATGGTTTATTTTCTTTTATGTTGAATTTGTTCTTGTAACCACCTGTTACATTCTTTTCTTACCTAGGTACATCGCTGTTGAATTTGCTTCTATATGGCGTGGCATGGGTGCCAATGTGGATCTCTTTTTCCGAAAGGAACTTCCATTGAGGTAATTTATGCTTTGATCGAATGGCGTAGGTCAAATTTCTGCTGTTGTTTGTAGCCGTAAAAATTTCATTATCTGAAATTTTCTCCTGTTTGCTTCTTGGCTTTGTACCCTATCAAAGGTAAAGGAAATCAGGGCATAACATGAACCGGCTTATCTTAAAAAAAAGTGGAACAAGGATGAGTGACCTATTTGTGGTTCCTCTATTTCAACTGGCTTATATTTCGGCAAGTCAACATTTGTTCTAGTAGCAGTAGACTACCCTTTGCATGGAAAAGTATGGCATATATTGGTGTAATGTAAAGGTATAAGACTGTATGTAAGGGGAAAGTACTGAGTGAATTTACTCTTCTTCAGAAGATCTCAGTTAGCGGCTTGGTGGAGAGATGAGGTCTCTTTGTTTAATGAGTGAGATAGTTAGGAAGGATTATGAACAAAGTGAATTGTGTTTATTTAGTTACAATATATTAAAACCCTGATGCTTGAGGCCATACTTTTAGTTCAAGACTATTAAGGCTCCGTTTGGTTCTTGAAAAATGAGATGAAAGACAATTTTTAAAAATTTATTACTTCCTTTCACTTGGCTTCAAAAAAAGTGAAGAAAGGATAGTTAGATGAATAACTTATGATTTTGTCATCAATGTTTTCCTTTCCAAAATTGAGAGGAAAGTGTGACCAAAATATAACAGGCTAAATGAAGGGTGAGGATAGGAAGGGAGGGATTGGTGGAGAAAGGGAGCTTTTTATACTAGATTAGTGAAGAGAGTAAGTTTTATTTCCCATTTCATTTTCCAAGAACCAAACAATGCCTGAGAGCTTCTATGATTTCTGTTAAGCAGAGCCTAAGCAGGGTATCCTATTGCCCTATTTTAGCTACCTTCTTGAGCAATTGCAGGATGCTGCCGCTTGGTCTTGTTTTCCTACCTTTTGCTCTATTTTGCTTTTGTTTGTCCATAAATTTTAACTACCTTCCGGCCGGACTTGCATCAAGACTATGAGGAGGTGCTATGGGATCTGTTTAAGTAGAGCCTAAGCGGGGTAGCCTTCTGCTCTATTTTAGCTACCTTGTTCTACAATTGCAGGATGCAGTCATCTGTTCTTGCTTTCTTACCGTTTACCTTTTTCTTTTGGAACATAAGCAATTCATTAGCAATCACATAATTTAGGTTAATGTAATGCTTTATGTAGTACACCCTTTGATATGGTAGTGTGTTTATTCAATTATTCCTGTTTGTACTAGGCTTGCTGGTGCTAAGTTTCTTCAATTTTTCATGTTTTGCTATTGTCATCAAGGATACTGTTTTTTCCTGTTCTTCGTGCACAGCCTAATGGTGTGCAGCAACAGATGCTTTGATTGTTTTACTGTATGATGTTCATGTGTTTCAATTTTAATTTTGCAGAGGATTTGATGATGAAATGAGGGCTGTTGTTGCCAGAAATTTGGAGGGCAGGGGAATTAACTTGCATCCTAGGACTACTCTGACAGAGGTTGCACTACTTACTGAATGACACTGATATATTCTTAATGTGAACTATTGTGGATCATCTTTTCAACTAGTTTGCCATCTACTCTTTATCTTACATACTTTTACCTGACAGGCTAAAGAGAAATGCTAACTAGTCTACCTTTTTTTCTTTTGTCTAGATTGTTAAAACTGATGATGGAGTAAGAGTTCGAACTGATCACGGTGAAGACATATTTGCGGATGTTGTCCTCTTTGCCACCGGTACTTTCCAAATCCTTTTTTTTGTTCTTTTCTTTCTTTTTCTTTTTTTTTTGTTTGGGGCAGTCTATGTTGTACAAAATATGCTCATGGATTTTGTTTTTGACTGATTCTTCCACTCTTGGTATCATTTGGACCTGTGAATTTTAGTTGCAGCTTCAACTGTCCATGTATGTATTCTGTGTATCCTAAACCCATTTCATCTTTTGTTGCAGGCCGTGCTCCTAACTCGAAGAGATTGAATCTGGGATCTGTTGGTGTGGAAGTAGACCGGACAGGAGCTATAAAGGTTATACATTTGCCTCCCTTTTCCTTTCCCTAATCGTAACACTCAAGCGCCCCCCCCCCCCCCCCAAAAAAAAAAAGGGAAAAAAAAAACAATTCTGCTCCTTGATGTCTCTTCATGTTATTGTGCCTCCTGGTAACTACTTTCTAAAATGACAAGTAAGATTAAGGAGGGGATTTGGACATGAAGGAAAGATAAGAATGTGGTAGTAACAAAACTGAAAGCCAAGAGATTCCTGATATTGAAACTTGCTAATTGTTCTCAAACCCCGTCAGTCCTTCAACTAGGCTTCTGAAAGTAAACAAATGTTGGGAAATGGTTGACCTCTAAATCCAGCGAGCTACAGGAGACACCTTGGAATGCATCAAGCTTATGTTAGTTGTAAATCATGAACCTCTGTGGACAGCTGATCTTAATACCGACCCGTATTCTAATTACAAGCAAATCTCAAAAACAAGATGGCCTAGTTCCTGTAGGGCTTCAAAATAATCTCTTATTGTAATTTGTTCACGCAAACCCGACCTGGGTCATTTTGGACAACATAATTGTCATGGTTTTTAGTGCAAACTAAAGCATAAATGGCTATTAAACAACAATTGTGTTTCAAGAACGTTGAAGTTTCACAGTTTTCTTCAATTTCAGTCGTTTTGCCTCTGACACCGAACCGTCATTACCCAAAATAGTGAGCATAAATTTGAACCCGCTTGCTTCGAAGTTGTTTCTCTAGGGAAATTGATACATTGGCTAATTGTTGTATGACTGCTTGGTCTTTCATGCTACTTGCTTCAATATTTTTGAGTGCTTTTACTTTATTTATTATTTTATTTGCAAAGGTTTGTGTTATAGGTTGATGAATTTTCGCGGACAAATGTACCAAGCATCTGGGCTATTGGTGATGTTACAAACCGCATGAATCTCACTCCTGTGGCCTTAATGGAAGGAACTTGTTTTGCTGTATGTTCATATTCGAGTTTTAATTTTCTTATAGTTTCTCGTATAGAGCAACAAATGTTTAGAAAAAATTTCTTCTAGGTATATTCTGTGTGGTTGATTACTCATCAGGTCTTGCTTTTCTTGGATAGCTTTTTTGGAGCGTATGTAGGTTTCGATTGTAATTTTTGGGGACCAAGGCCGGCATATAAGTTATTTTTCCAGCCAAAGAGGTGGTAGCTTAGTTGGCAACCACCCCCATGTTCCAACCTCCTCACCGAGGTTCAAGTCTTGGTGGCAGTAAGAAAATTTTCATGGGTGAAAATTGTGTCATTGATGGGCAGTTTCATACATTCCCTTTTCCCTTGGGTCGTAAAGCTTACTGGTGGTTACCTCTTAGAAAGGGCCCAGACTCCCAGTACGTGAGCCAAATTTTCCCGGTCATCAAAAAAATACCATTTGAGCATTAAATGACACATTTGTTCCTATGTGGTAACTTAATGTTTGTAGATTCGTATGGTGTTTGCCTTGTTTCTTCTCGTTGAAGTGGATTCACTCTCACCTCTTATTCCAATGAAGAAAATATTTCAACGATTAAATAAATACGTGAACATAAAGTAACTACATAAGAGCAAATTGTATCGTTTAGTGTTCAAATGGTGTCTTTTGACCTGAAAACAACTTATTTGCCAGAGTTGGTCCACAAAAGTATTAACCTAAACCTGCATATGCCCCAAAATAGTTATCCAAAAAAGCTGGACCTAAAAAATATTTACCCATACGTACCCGTAAGCAATTTCTTCAATATTTAGTTTTTTTTTTTCTTTCGGGTCATCAAGTTTCTTGCTTTACATTTAGAAAACGGTATTCGGTGGGGCACCAAGCAAACCTGATTACAGCAATATACCCTGCGCAGTGTTCAGGTACATTTTCTCCCCCTATTGCTAGTTGCTATTGTACCTGTTAGACCCCTTTTTCTTGTGACTATTTGCACTTTGGGGGGAGGGTGATGCCCCAGGCCAGCTTAGGTTCAGTAGATGCATATTTTTGCAGCAGAATCTATTGCAACACCCCCCCCCCCCCCCCAACAAAAGAAACCCTTAGAAAAGGACTTTTGGATTGGAATAATGGACGATAGTCTGAACTTTGGGGGTGTTGGATCTCAATATACTACCATCGAGTTCCGACCACTTTAACTCATTGGTAGAGTGTCATGACGGTGAAGTTTGTTTGATTTTGGCGGTGCATGTATGACAACTCGACCTACATCACTCTACGAGTTGAAGCAGTTGGAACTCAGTGGTAGTATATTGAAATCCAACACCTCTGGATTACTGCCACATATATTGGGATTTCAGATTGTTGGGCATGTCATAACCCAATATTGGGATTTATTCAAATCCAAGATCCCGTAATAAAAAAGAACAATAAAAGATACGGAGAGACATTTCCCTGTCACAACTGGCAGAAAAGTGTTCCCTTATCATGTCTTTGGTTATCGTTTTGCTTTTATCTTCATGGTATTGGTTGTTTCAGTTGTCTGTGCTTGTTAAGTTTATCATATGATTTCCATCTTTTGATTGCAGCATACCACCTCTTTCTGTGGTTGGCCTTAGTGAGGAGCAAGCTATAGAGCAAGCACATGGCGATGTTTTGGTTTTCACGTCATCATTTAATCCTATGAAGAACACTATCTCACAGTAAGTGACACTATAATTGTATTTTTTTTTTTGGGGGGGGGGGGATTTCTTCCAGGACAAACATTGTATGATTTATTATGGTCATTGTTAACTTGGGAGCTGCATAGTCAGTCCTATTTCTTGTGGTGGGTCTATTTGAATCCGTGTCTCTAAAGGTAGTAATGTGTGATGAGGTTATTTTGTCTACATTTATTTCTCCCAATAACCCTGAGAGTGGCATGTGCTCTAGGAGATGTTTTATATTCCTATTTCCTTTTCTACCTTTGGATATGCATACATGACCCGTGTTTTCAATCCCATCATCTTTGCCATCAACCATTTGTGCCTGCCTTACACCAATCAATGCAGAAAAGAGAGCAATGATCGATATAGGGGCTGTGGCATGCGATCCTTGTGGGGAGGTATTCTGTTTTAACTTAAATGGATAGATTTGATAGACGGATGAACATGTTGTTCGGAGATGTGGACTTATAACTTGAGTGAAGATGAAGGGTTTGGATCTGTCCAGTCACTCAATCATCATCGTATTGAGAAAGCTTAACGTATTTGAAAAATGAGTAGGACTAGAGGCCTGGACATGAACTTGGGCCCCATAAGACTGCCAAAAGCCATAATTTTTCATCAATGGCAAAGGCCACCCCTTCAAGTTTCATTGTTTTATTTACAGGATCATCAGCCTGCCCATGTTTTATGACATAAATTAGGTAGCCCTTCACATGATAATGGTTCTCATTATGTGAGGTAGTGATTCTCAAGTGATTGCAATGTAAGTAAACAGGATGGTGACCTGGTAAACCACTGCCAGGGAGAGGATAGCCTCTGCTGATATCCTTCATGTAGTGCTGTCCTCTTTTGCATTTGATGGATGTCAATATTGTCTGCCTGTCATGATGTTGAGAATGTGTTATCTTCTCTTGGGTTATCTTTTCACTATAGTTCATGATTCTAGGCGACAAGAGAAGACTGTCATGAAGTTGGTCGTTGATGCTGAGACAGATAAAGTTCTCGGAGCATCCATGTGTGGGCCAGATGCCCCTGAAATCATGCAGGTACATTCATTCTGTTCATACTTTATGCTTAACCCCCCTCCCCTCCTTTTTTCTGGGTTTGTGGTTAACGCTTTCTAAGTTTACGTAGCTTAGAATAGTAGAGGGACTGAGCATGTTGGATATGTTGGTAAATGGATAGAAATTGGGTATTTACGGTATGCATTATGGAACTTTATTAGCTTAACTGGATTTCAGTGTTATTTGCATCCAATCAGAATCTGCAGAAGTGCTGTATGCAGTGATCTGTTTTAATTCTTATGTATTGTGCTATTAGCAGCAATCTAAGAAAAGATTTCTTTCTTGAGAAATCTACATTCTGCAAACACCTATTAATGAATGTGTTGTGTTGTTAACCCTGCTAGTCCATCTATCACGAATACAATTGAATGTTGCTATGGCTTCCCACCATTTATATTAATGGTTGAATACCTTTCTTTTACAGCAACTGTCTGAGTATCTGATTAATAACAATATTTGCTAAACCTGTGTTGATCACTTATTAACTTCTTGTCATCATGAACAGGGAATCGGTATTGCTCTGAAATGCGGAGCAACTAAGGCCCAATTTGACAGCACAGTATGTCATCTTTGTTCCCTTTTAACTACCATCTCCTTCATTACTTGCATGTTCTTCTCTTGCCGACTGTCAGCTCTGTAGTTTTTTAGATTTTTTTTTTTGTAAAATTTAAAATCTTCATTTGGTATCGAAGTCTACTGCCTTTCCTAAGTTGGCGAGTCTTTATCCAGGTGGGCATTCATCCATCAGCGGCTGAAGAATTTGTAACAATGAGGGATGTTACAAGGCGTGTTCCTGGTGCTCTCAAGCCCAAGACCAATCTTTGAGATTATTTGGTTTTATTCACGAGATACTGAAAAGATGAATCATTTAGCAGGCAAATACATGGAATAAACATACTAGATTTAGTTGTTGGCAAATTTTGCAGAAGACATTGTTATGTACTTCAATTCAAAGGATTTGTGTTAGTGTGTTTGGGTCTTCTTTCAAGCACAAGGGTTAAGAATGTTCGTACACGTGTACATGAAATATTTTGGGTTTGTCGCCGAATGTAGAAGGGTAAGATTGCAACATTAGAAGGTTGCTAGTGAAAACTAGCCAGCTAGTGCTTGCACTGCTTTGCTCTATTTAGTCTGCCCTGTGTAGTTTGGGTTCCCTTTCCAATGCCCGTGTTGGAAGATTATGATTGAAAGATTTAATACTTGTTCTTGAATTCATGGCGAAAATCAGAACCCCTGAATATATTTTAAAGTTTTCATCCCTTAATCTTTTTAGGATGCTCATATTATCAATGTTTTCTAGGTTATGTTTGTCCTTCAATTGAAAATTTGTGATTAACTGAATCAAATGCCACTGAGGCATACCCAGCTATCAATGAAGCTGCTTTGGATATATCAGTATATGCAACAATACATGGATTTTCAACACAATATGGATTGCTATCATTCATCTTAATTGATCTTTAACTCATTCCAAAGTTCTGTACAAAATGGCTGACCCCTTGGATCAAGGCAATTCATTCATCAAAGAATGACAGCAAAGAACAAGGCAATTTATCAATATCTGACCGACCTGAAAATTTTGCCTGTCCGATCAATATTTGCGTATTCCGTGATTCGAATTGTGCGCATAATATATCTAATCTAACGCAACAGAAAAAAACGGCTAGACCATCCCCTGACAAGGGTCCAACGCCTCTTCCTCCATCAACACGGCCTCCTTTATCTCCTGCAACATTTTGAGCACTTGCCACATATTCGGCCTGTGTTCTGGGGATGCCATACTGCAAGCAATAGCCACCTCGAGAAGCATAGCCAGCCTACTCTCGTCCCGACCCCCATCATCCTCATCTCTCGCCGACCTCACCCATTGGACTATATCCGTGGGCGTCATAAAGGGGTGTTCTGATGGGGCTTTCCCTGTCAACAGCTCAAGCAACAACACCCCGAAAGCATACACATCCGACTTGGGTGTTGCCGGGGAATCTGACTTGCGAATCTCTGGTGCTTTGTATCCGTATGAGTCCAGATCCATGTCCGAGGAGGGTGCTGGGTCTGTCAAGACGCTCAGGCAGTAGTCGGTCACGCAGGCTTCGAAGTCAGAGCCTAGGAGGACGTTGGTGGATTTGAGGTTGCCGTGGACTAGTCTCCATGCTTGGTGAATGTAGGACAGCCCTTGGGCTACGTCCTCAGCTATTTTTAAGCAAGATGTCCAGTGTAGTGGCTTTGTCCGTGCTGATTTTGAACCTGCATCGGAACCCATAAAGCTGGTTTTATTATCCGTAAAAATGCAATGCAAGTATATGTGGCAAGTGTAATTGTTCACTCGCATATACTAAGGCCCTATTCTTTTATGCGGTATTTTGCGGAATGATGTGGTGAGGTGTGGTGGAATTGTGGTAGGTTATTGGAATTGTGAGAGAGAAAGAAAAGTAATGATTTGTGGTAAAATGTGGTGGGTTGTGGCAAACTGCGGTAGGCTGTGGCACCGCAGTTTGCCAACCGCAGAAAAGAACAGGGCCTAAATCATTCACTTTCAATAGTGTAATTGTTCACTTGCATACAACGTAAAATACAAACCCCAGATGCATGTAATATATAATGACAATCGTGTATAATACTATGAAGAATCCAACATGGATGCCATTCAATTAAGATCTAGGTGATCTATGTCTGCAGGTCTGCACCCTTACATTAGGATTATATTAGTGTCATATTGCAGAGGACATAAACATAAGTTAAACAACTGTAATTTATTGAATATGAAAAGCATCAGATTTCAGTTACCAATGCTTGGGGTTGCCATACTGGAAGATTCCTCTGTTTGTTTGGTTGCAGCAGTGAGGTGAGTGAGTTATTGAATGCATATACTATTTTTGAAATGACCAAAAGTCCAACACTCCATCACACCCCATATGTGAACCTATAGGCTATAAACCAATGCCTACAACATTTATTTTAGTGTAACCTATCAACACTGTAGCTAGGTAAACTACTACCCCACAATATGGCCAAACAACACCAACCCAATGATAATATTATTGAGGTTAGCTTTAAAGGCAATTCAATATGGAGCATTCGCTCACAGAACAAGTAATTGTTAAGAGTTAAAAAGCCTTTTAAAATCATTTTTCCGTACTCAAGATTATTTTAGGCTTAGCCACGATTATCGTTTAAAAGCATTAAACCTTCTCTGCTATTTTTTTATGATGCAATAACCGGTGAATGATTTCTAAATTCTAGTTCAATTGGAACACTTTTTCTAAATTGTAAAGTAAGATTGATACACTCGACACCTCCCTACCCCACCCGGATGGAATTTGGAGTTTTGTTTTTGTTTTTTTTGATAAAAGCATTTTAAAATCAATTCTAACTAGCGGATAGAATGTGATTAAAAAAAAAGGTGGGATGAGTAAAATATTTGGGATTAGATTACATAACAATCTAACATTGGATTTTAAATTATTTTTCTTTTTTCCGTAGAAAGTAGCATGTATAATTAATAATTAATTTCTTTTCTTTTGCCTTAAAAATATAGTTTTTATATAGTATATTGCCAATGCCAAGTGATTTAAAAAATTGGATTGTTAATCACTTAGGCAATGTTCTTTGGTTATGTTATTTCTAAGTTAGGATGGATAAGTTGGGATAATTTAGAACAAGTTATAATAAGTTATGATATTTTTTGGAGAATTGTATTTTAAAGTCGATGTTTTTTTGGGAAATTGTTAGGTTTGAATAAATTTGAATAAGTTAGAATAAGTTAGGATAAGTTGTGAAAATTATATTACATCCAACCTAACCAAAGAACAGGGCCTTAATCCAATCCAGATTTGGATGGCTCTAACAATGACTCGAGAGGATGCAATCATCAGCTGAATTTAACCTAAGAATAAACATAGACATTCATTTGATCGTTTAGCAAACAAGGTAGTTATTATGTTTTTGGAATATTTTTGCACTAAAAAATCTATATAAAGTATTCTATTTTGGGTGATGATAAGTGTCTTGCCCCAAGACACTCCTTAAATGTCTTCTCCCTTATAAAATCAATACTTATTATCGTTTTTAACTCCAATTTTTTTGACAGATACTATTAATTATCAATTATAAGAAGCTTGGAATGTGTTGGCTACGCCAACAATTAAAATTGACACCCTAACGAATGAACCCCATCCGTTGGGCATATTTTAGACGCTTTTTTGTTAATTTTTAAAAATATAGATAAAAGTGTGATTTTATACAATTTATATATATTATTATAGTTATAGAAGTCAATCATGTAACTTTTTTCCAATTTAATTCACAAATATATATGTTTTCTATAATGACAAGACACAAAACATGTGTCTTGCACAAGACTTTTATCATTCCCGTTCTATTTTAGAGATGTTTAAAATTATTCAAGAAGACACAACATGACAATAGTCACAATACAACACCAATTCGAGTGAACTCAGATTATTGAGGGCGACACAATCATGATCCGAATTTATCCAAAAATGAAGATACTTCTATCATAAGCTTTTTATTTTGTAGGTATATTCTGCACTCGAAAATGATACTTTTGGATAAATTTGATATGTTATCGAGATGATGTTATCAAAAATAACTTCCAAGGACCAAGATCTAATCATTAAACAACTCAGCCCAACAAAAGGCCCAGTTCTGTAAATAGTCTTCTAAAGTTCTACTCCTATCTCGTAATCCAACAAAATTAAGTTGAACTCAAGTATAATACGGCAATGCAAAATTAGAGAGTTCATAAAGATAATCCATTCAACATTTTTTATTTTCATAAAAAAGAAGTGGAAAGAAGAGGACTGACCATGGATGAGGGAGAAAAGACTGCCATTTGGCTGATAATCATAAACCAGAAGTCTTTCCTCCTGTGCCTGAAAATACGCCCTCAATGGCACCAAATTAGGATGCCTCAACCCTCCCACTGATTCCATGTGTCTCTCGAACACCATCTTCCCTGTACTCCCCATCTTACTCCCATCCAACCTCTTCACACACACGATCAGACGGTTGTCAAGCACCGCCTTGTACGTCGTCCCGATCATCCCTCTCCCCAGCAGCTCCGCCGACGCTCTCATCAGCTGGTCCAGCGAGTACACCTGCGCCTCACCCGCACAGAATACCAAACTCCCACTTCTCTCCACCACCTTCTTCATCATCTGGGCACTCTTCACCTTCTCCTCCCTCTCCTCCTCCGCCCTCATCACCGCCGCAGCCCCCGCCGTCGCCGACAAGTCCGACGCCATCGTCGCCTCCGCCGCGAGCTCCCTCCTCTGCTTCCTCACCGCCATAGCGAAGCACAGTATCGACCCTATCAGTAGAAACACCCCCAGAGAAAACCCTAGAATCACCGCCCTTCGCCGGTGCTTGTTGGGAGTGTTCGGCCGGGTTATGTCCACGCCGACGCCTCGAAGCTGCGCTTCCTCCACCGGCGCCACCGCTGCAGGCGGCGGCGCCGGAAGCGGAGACGGGGTGGTGGGCCGGAAGAATGGCCGTTTGGAGTCGCATTCCACGTGGACGATTTCGCCGCAGAGTTTAGGGTTATGTGCGTAAGAATCCGACTCAAACTGGGATAGCACAGGTGTTACTGGGACTGGACCACTGAGATTGTTATTCGAGACGTTGAATACCAACAATGTGGACTGATTCAACGCCGGGATGGGCCCCACGAAGCGGTTGAACTCGACCCGGAGGTAGTACAGCCGGTCGAGCCGGGTCAACCAGGTGGGCAACTCGCCGGAGAAGTTGTTGTGGGAGAAATCGAGGGTTCTGATCCTCCGGAGCGAGGAGATCGACGGTGGGAAGTGGCCGGAGAAGCGATTGTGATGGAGGAAGAGAGCCTTGAGGTTGAGTAACCCAGAAAGGTCAGGGAGTTCGCCGGTGAGTGAGTTGTTCCGGAGACTGAGAACTCGGAGCTGGTCGAGCCGAGTTAGCGACTCGGGTGGGAAAACTCCGGCGAGGTTGTGGTCTTCGATGACGAGACGGACGACTTTGGAGCCGAGGCATTGGACGCCCCGCCATTTGCAGTGGGAGAGGGAGGTGTTGAAGAGGAGAAGGTTGTGTGGGTCGGCTTTTTGCTTGAAGGAAAGCAGAGCTGCAGCGTCAGGAGGTAAGTTTGAAGAAGATAATGACAGTGGGAGGAGGAAAGAGAGAATGAGGAGGAAAAAAGCATGAATGGTGGGTTTTATGAAGGGCATTGTTGGGTGTTGGTATTGGGTGAAGAAGGGAAGATGGTGATGGAGGAAGAAAGTGGAGGGGGCATTTGGGAGAGACAGTGATTAGTTTGGGAATTGAATGAGAGGGAGTGAGAGAAGGAACTGACAAGGGAAGTGATGGGTAGTAGGGGACTGAGGGTGAGGGTCAGGTCATCAGAGAGTCACGTGAAAGTGTGGGAATACGAGCGGAAGATGGAGTTATGTGGGGTGGCTTGTGTGGTCGTGTGTTTGGATTTTATGATGAAAAACATATGTGGAATCAGGATTCCTCATTCCTTTACCGATGAAAATTGGTTAATGGAAATAAACACATTAGATTAGTCTCTCAAGGTGACCTTATTATGGGGTTAAGCATCTCTGATTTAGGAGGGTGTCTGTCATGGTCAAACGGCAAAAGAGGAAAAGTGTATCAACTACGACTCGATGGTGATTAGTGGCAACAAAATGGAGCCCTTTAAAGCTGGGGGATTACCCTTATCAGGATTTCAACATATCTAGCAAACGCTTCATAGGCAATTAAGGTCCTATTCTTTTGAGCAATAAGATTAAATTAGGTAAATTAAGATTAGTAAGGAAAATTAAGGAAAAAAGAGTAATATGACATTGGTTTGAGTGGTTAGGAATTCAAATAATATAAGGTATAAGTAAAAAAAATGAGATAAATATAACTTACCATTCTAAAGAACAGTACTTCAGAAAAGAATCATCTTCTCCAACAAACTCAACTTGTATATGAGTGAGTTGCAACACTCACAATAGTGAATTTGAATTTGATTCACGAGTGGAACATGGCCCTGTTCTTTTATACGGTTGTCTATAGTGTGGCGCGGTGCGGTATGGTGGAATTGTAGTGAGTTGTGGTGGGTTTAGAAAAATTGTGCTGGATTGTAGTGGGTTGTGAAAAATTATGGTGGGTTTTGGTTTTAATAATTGTAAATGTGTTGGAAAATGTGAACTTGTGGCGGGTTATAGAAAGTTTGATTTTTAATAAAAAGATAAATTAAATTTAAAAAAATAAATTACGGTGCGTTGAGGTAGTTTTGGTAGATTGTGTGGGTGGTGAAATATGACAAGTTGCGGTGAGGTATGACACCGCAGCCAGCCAGCCGCATAAAAAAATAGGGCCTATGTGACCTCACGAGAGTCAAAGTCTGTCTTTTTGTTTATCTAACTTTTTTAACGATAAGACGTTATTTTTTTTTTGTTTGCGGTAGGTAAAATGTGATAATAATATAACATGGTAAAAATGTGAATAGTGTGATATGACGTTGTATAATGTAGTAAGAATAATTGATGTAGTAGGTGAGGAGAGAGAAAATTATGATTATTGCGGTATGATGTAGTAATACGGGGTAACGCACCCAAACGCAACGCAACATAACGCAAATTATCATCACTTTTTAACCATTTCCAACGCAACTAAACGTAACGCAATGTAAACGCAACGCACAAAAGAACGATGCCTAAATTGTGGTAAGTGTGGTATGCAGTGGCGGATCCATATCATTAACTTAAAATAAAAATAAATATTAAATAACATATTCACCACCTTAATAAAATTTCACATCACCATATAAGGCCCCGTTCTTTTATGTAGTACCGCGCGGTGCGGTACCGCATCACACCGCACTAGTCAATATTCTACCACACTTCACCACACTTTACCACAAATCATTACCAAAATATCTTTTTACTTTCTCTCTCATTTCTTTTCTCCTCTATTTTTTACATTCTCTTTCCTCGCCTACACCACCTACCATAACTACCACCACAACTTACCACAACCCACCACATTTCACCACACTTTTTCAAATTCAACCACGCCGCAAGCAACCATACCGCATAAAAGAACGGAGCCTAAATATGTTCACTAAATAAATTAATTGAAATCTCACACTAACAAATATTTATATCTCAAATTTATGTTGATACCCAATTATCCAATTCATTGACTTACACTTTTTGTTTATAAAAAAATAATTTGGTACTCCCTCCGTCCTAATTCATTTGTCCAGTTTATTTTTTTCATAATTTTCGATGCAACACTTTGACCGTTAATTTCAGGTTTTATCTTAGCAAGACTAATAATATTGTATTCAGGTAAAAATATTTTTCATTACAAATCTAATAGTGGTAGTCTTGTAATAACTAAACATATAATTTGATAAATTAACGATCAAAATTTAAAATTTTTGACCTAATTAATCAATGTGGACAATTTATTTGGAACAAAGGGAGTAATATTTTAGGGTTTTTGGTTTGTTGCTAAATTGGACACTTTTTTATATTTTTTGAGATTTTTTTACGTTGTCCACTTACTCCAATTTAAATAATAATGCCAATTTTCACCAACGTTCAAATAATAATGCCAAAAAATATACGTGAAAATTGTGAAGATGATAGAAGATGCTTATCACATATATATATATAAACAATTTAATACTTGTTATGGAATAATTATGTGAATGTCCATACTCTTACTTTTCTTAGTAATGAAGTTTTCTTAGCGATGAAGTATTCTTAGTGATGAAGAATCCTTGTATTATAAATACTTCCTCGATGGCAATGAAATATTCATTCCTTTCTTTCTCTCAATTCTTCTGTCTCTATTCTCTCCACTTTCTCTTATATTCATATATTTATAACATGGGACATGTCATGTTACATGCACCGATATTGATCCAAATAAGGCCAAGAGGTTATCATGAATGTTTATTTCTCCCCTACAATGGTTCCTGGCCATGAACCGAAAATCTCCCACCTATGAATTTGAGCATGTGCGATGTAAGCTCCATGATATCGCACTAAGATGGGACCCCGAAAGAATCGAGAATATATGTTGGGTATATCCATACTTAAATATAATAGAACCATTCATTGGAGATATACTTATGGCACAATTTGCCAATTATGATGACATAAGTTTCCCAACATTAGGGGGGAGAAATCAAATTGTTGGACAAGGAAATAAGTTGGAACGAATTATATGATCCTCATACAATGTAATGTGAACTGGAAGTTCAAAATATAATTCGTCTACGAACTTGAGTGAATCTATTGCCAGTTATTCTACTGACCCACAAAGAGTTATTAAATCCTATGTTCCAACTACTAATACTCTTATTAATGTCCCAATAGGACAAATTGAATTATTAATGAGTCTAGACCACATATGAAGCGTGGTAGACAAATCGGTTCCAAATACAACAAAAGTCCTCGAAAAAGAAAAGGAGCAAATGATTAATGATAAATGAGGAAATTTTGACTCCAGAAGAGTCCTCAATCATGACACATGTGGAAGTTACACCACAAGCTCAGGCACCTGAAATTCGCGAAAATGATGAGATCTCAATTAATTATGTCATGAATTGGATAAGGTGGAACCGAAATCTAGTCGACGTCGATATCATATTTGATTATATAACATAGTGCTCACTATTTTGAGTAACCCATGAGGATCATGAATTTATGTCTATAAATGAATACAGACAAAGATGAGATTGGCCAAGTGGAAAGATGCATTTAAGAATTAGATTCGTTTGCCTGTTGTCCATACACCAAACTGGTGTAAAACTTGTGGGATATAGTTATGTCTTTGTGTGAAAACAAAATGAGAAAAGGAGACTATAAGACACAAGGAGCGACTTGTTGCAGAAGTCCTTTTGCAAAGACTTGGTATCAATTATGAAGGAATATACTCTTATGTAGTCCATGTCACTACATCACGATACCTTAAATTTGGCAGTACATGAAAAACTAAGTATGCATCTTATAAAATATCGCTATAGCTTATGAAAATTTTGATAATGATGTTTATATAAAACTCCTGAAGGGTTCAAAGTGCCGGAAGCACAGATTAAAATTCTCGAGAATATTGGTTATTTGGTTGATAGACATTTATGTGATTAAAGCAATATGGACGCATAATGCATAATCAAATGGAATGATTAAATGATCCGGATCCTAATTGTTTGTAAATGTTATTGATGGTTTGGACTCCCGAAGAGCCTTAAAAGTGGTGGATTGCTTTAAAAGCGTATTTGGAATGGAAGATTTTAGTAAAATCACTTATTGCCTTGGTTTACAAGTTGCACATGCATAAATTAATTTATGTAGCTAAGTGTTAAGATAATGTTGCATGAGCAAATCACTCCCTTTTTAAGTATCCTAGAAGTGGTACAATCATTTGATATGAAAACAACCCCCTTTCGATTCCAAAAAGATAATGAGAAATTTAGCGGTCTTGAAGTACCGTATTTGAGTCCTGAAGTATTGTATTTGGGTCCTGAAGTACCGTATTTAAATGATATTGAAGCACTGACGTATCTTGCTAATCATACAAGATCCAACCTATTTCGGTAACTCGAAGGTACTAGCGATTTAGATATTCATTATCCCTATCGGCTCAAAATTGGTTTGATTAGCTACGCTGATCTTGGATATTTACCTAAATCCTATGGCACTTGATCACATACTAGTTATGTGCACGCTGAAACAAATATTAACCAAATTCGTTTCAGTTAGAATTAAGTACGTTGATCCATGTATCAAGCCACTTTCGACTGCAAAGTTTAAAAGTCAGTGATAAAGTTGAATTACGTCAACTCAGAGATCTTCATTGATGTTCTCATCATGGGGAGTAATACGCGCTGTACTCTTTTTCCCTTATCTGAGGTTTTGTCCCATTGGGTTTTTCTTAGAAAGGTTTTTAATGAGGCAGCATGTCTTGGCGTATCAAGAATTATGTACTCTTTTTCCTTCACTGGGTTTTTCCCCTATTGGGTTTTTCCTAGTAAGGTTTTAATGAGGCATATTCTTTGGCAATGGACATTCAAGGGGGAGTGTTATGGAATAATTGTGTGAATGTTCATACTCTTACTTTTCTTAGTAATGAAGTTTTCTTAGCGACGAAGTATTCTTAATGATGAAGTATTCTTAGTGATGAAGAATCCTTATATTATAAATACTTCCTCGATGGCAATGAAATATACATTCCTTTCTTTCTCTCAATTCTTCTGTCTCTATTCTCTCCACTTTCTCTTATATTCTTATATTTATAACAATACTTCCTTTTTACCACATATTCATAAAACTTGTTGATAGTTATTGTTGATGTCACCCGAATGCACAGTATTGCAAAGTATTTTAATATAGTATCTAGTGTGTATAACTACAAAAATGTAACTATCGTATACCGGGTACCAGTCACCACCAAAAACAAATTGTTGTCGTGGTACATTTGTACTCTACTCTACTCACTCCCTTTAATAACGGGTGATAAATCTCCAGAATAGTAGTAGTCCATGATCCAACGAAGCTAACGTTTGAATATTGTACAGCAAGAAACCTCAAGAGAATTATTGTTGTAAGGTAAAGATAGGGCCTGGCCTGGCCTGGCTTTGCACAGAAACAAAAATGGATGTGTCAAAATCTTAATCACATACTTCCCACCAGGCCCACTACTATTCAACATGTACTGCACAAGTACTACTCCCCATTTTCCCACCGTATATCTGCAGCTCATTTACGAAATTGTAAAGCTTTTTCAAGTAAATTCACCAAATCACATCAGAATTAATTGTATGTAACTTTAAGAAGAAGAAGAAAACTGTGAATTTTGGCATGGTTCTTCTAGCGAGCTTGTTTTCAGAAGTGACAAAGTGGCGTCTTCTTCAATGTTGCATAGCGATTGGCTTCTAGCTAGCTAGGTTGCTGATGTTTTACCAAGCCCAACAGTTAATGAATTTGACTAAGTTCGTTGGCACACAAGGCCTCATCTGTAGGCTAGGCTAGTTGTTGGTTGATTAGTCATTCTAACTATGAAGATTGATGATAATTGCGCTGAAATGCACTACATTACAAAATTAACATCTGTTGGGAAGAAAATCAAACTGAAGGAACCTCTTCAAGAAGAACCCTACATGAGGTTTCGTCGTCAAATCAATATATACTTGGGAATATGAGATCAGAGTAGCTGACTATATCAGTATCCGCCCAGTTAAGTTATAGAAAATCTTGTAAGTGGATCCATGGTTGTGGATCCACTTACAAGATTTAGATAGGTATGAAAGATATGGCCCAAGTGGATCCATGGTTGTCGATTAATATTTCATGCAACTAAATCTTGTAAGTCATAAATGGGTCGAATCCAAATTTGGAGAGCAACATCCAATTAACGTCCTTTAGAATTTAGATTTAATTTTAGATTCATTAAATCCAAATTAATGAATCTGAATCCATTAATACAGATTTAAGGATAGTAGTGGGTCTTGGACCGGACCCAAACCCAGTCGAACCCGTCCCATTAAGACGGGTCTGGGTCCAAAAAAATTGATGGGTCTGAATCTGGGCACGGATCCATGGACCCATCAAAATTTAAAGATATATATTTTTAAAAAAATGAGGACAAAAGTTATTATGATTTGTGATTGAATAATCATGAACTTTGTTTTTTCTTTTTTGCATTTTAAGTTCTGTAGCTACATTCATAGAGACTTTTATAATTTTTTTATGTCGATGTTTTGATGATTTTTGTAATGCTTTTATGTTGGACTTTGCTTGTATCCTCGTACTTTCAATTAGATTTTTTATTGGGTTAAAAACAGGTGTATTTAAACATAATAGTTGTAATTATTTATTATACACAAATATAAAATCAACTCGAAAATTTATAAATCCAGTAAAAAGTATATAACAGAGCTAGACCCATTAAGGCCCGTGAACCCGTAGACCCATCGTGTCTAGATTTAAGGGACCCATCGGGTCATGGGTCGTTTCTAGGTCCAAAAAAATTTGGTGGGTCCGGGTCCCGTTGAACACGACCCATTGCCATCACTATACGGGTCGAACCTTGTGAATACAAGTCGAATTTGATACCCATTGCCATCCGCAGTTAGTATTTTTATTTCGTACATAACTTAAAAGATTTCATCGTCATTATAATAATCCCAACTTTTAATATTGGACAGCGATAATCCCTATTTTCAGTTTGTATTCTGGTGGTCCAAAAAAAAAACAAATAGTATTGTAGTGGGACATCATTAAGAGTATACCCTAAATATCATAGATTTTATGTTACGTTTGATTCAAACTTAGTATAACAGTTTACCATGATTTTTAATGAATTTATGATATTTCTCCCAATTTTTTTCAATTTTCTTCAATTTTTTACGATTTTTTTCACTGCTACCCCTTTTAAAAAATCGCAATAATTACTCGGAGTCTCAAAAAAATAATTTAAAAAATGTTTTAGCAACTACATTTCATTACCTTTCTGGCGGCAAGAACGAAAAAAATAAAAACAATATGGGGTAGGCAGAAAAAAATAAAAAAAAATGTGGAGGTGGATTTGGTACCACTACAATACAATTTTATTTTTTTTTGGACCACCAGAATACAAATTGAAAGTAGGGATTATCGCTATCCAATTTGTATAGTTGGGATTATTATAATCCAATTCTCCTATATATATATATATATATATATATATATGATAAATGTTCTAAGTTTATAGTTCAAAATTAATTCCACAAAAGCACCATATATGGGTGAACTAGGGTTGTTCTAAGATTGGACTAATCTAAGAGACAATATACACAATGATTTTGGATGATGATACCAAAATGACAATCAACTCTCCTTCATTCCCTCCCCTGAATACAAAGAGAGACTTAATTCACAATAAATTGAATTTTAACTCAATGTGACATCAACCTAGCATATCTAAGCTTGAATGCCTTATGTCATAGAATTTTCTAAAATCATCTGGAATATCTTAGAATATTCTAGAAACATCCAGAATATTCAGTATTTTTTATGAGATCTCTAGAATTCTCTAAACTTCTTTAGAATTCCCTTGATTTCTTTAAAATATTCATGAATGTCCTAAAATATTCCAGAGTACTCTCAAATATTTTACACTTGTATAAATGTTATATATTTGTATGGAAGGATCTAGATTAGTAATAGGGACCATTGGGTCAAATCAATCTACATCGTCCATTAAGGAGGTGGAAGTGTATAAATACCCCTTGGGGTATCATTTGAAAGCAATACTCAAAACATTATTCCGAACACAATCTTGTCTCTATTTTATCTTTAAAATTTTCTTAGTCTCTCATGGTCGAAGTTAATCTTGTGAAAGACTTATTAGCAAGCTTTTAAGATAAACTCGGGTCAAAGTTTGCTAGGACCGCACAGGCATTAAATTAAAGTCACCAATGACACATAATAGTGGTATTTTCACGATTATCCATAACATGGGAATAGAACTGACCAACTGTAATTATGGACAAATCACTCTAGAAAGGACTAGGGTATCTAGTCTGCTTGTCATGAAGCAGTGAGTTACATGATAAGTTTCATTTTCAATATTAGATAGGATTTAACATGAATTACAGGTAAGATATGATGAGTGTTCTAAGTATAAAACATATTCACGAGTTTAATAAGTAACATTCCTGCAACAAAATATTACAAACGACATTAATCTATCCAACTAAGATAATTGTTCAAGGCAAAGCTAAGAACCACCATTCATTATAATGAATTCAAGAGAAGCTAAAAACAAGCCTAATAATAAAAATATTATACCTATATCAGAATCGAAAAAACGTTTACAAGAATTCTCACGAGGTTAGGTTCCATACCCAAATTAGCAGAAAGAAGTGGATTCACAAAAACGTTGCCATAAAAAGACACATCAAACATGTAAAAATATACTTACTTGGACAGGGTCAATGAACGATCAAGAACTCTCATGGTCTAGGTAGGTGGCCTCCTTTGCGCTTGGGAGGGGTGCCTGCCTAAAATCTCACAGAGAACGTTTGTCATTGTTTGTGTCAACGGGGGCATTCGTTCACGCTGCCCCCGATCAATTTCAATTATAAAAATTAAAAAATAGAGCTTATTGTCTTGTTGAGTATGCCTGCTAAAACAAAAATATCCGCCATGTAAACTATTCTATTACAACAAAATCAAATCATATAAATGGAAAACATGTTGTCTAGAGTCCACTTGAGGTCAACTAGCCAATATAATATGAAATCCGAACTAATCTAAACCCTAAATGAGCCAATCACAAAGAACTAATGGGCAACTGGAACAAAAATTGCTGGAGTAGATTTTCTTGCCAAGCTTGCTAGATGATCCAACACTAAATTTGAAAATGATTCTACCCGTACTTATTTGGGGAAAAAAAATAATGGCCCATGCAGGTCTCGAACCTACAACCTTGGCGTTATTAGCACCATGCTCTAACCAACTGAGCTAATGGGCCAACTAATGTCAACTTTGGATTATCATTCAAATTAGCCTCAACGTTCAAGTCATTTGAGGATGTCAGAGTCAATCTATCTCAGACCTACCTCACTTCGACCTCCTCTAGAATAATGGCCCATGCAAGTCTCGAACCTACAACCTTGGCGTTATTAGCACCATGCTCTAACCAACTGAGCTAATGGGCCAACTAATGTCAATTTTGGATTATCATTCAAATTAGCCACAACGTTCAAGTCATTTGAGGATGTCAGAGCCAATCTATCTCAGACCTACCTCACTTCGACCTCCTCTGCTTCCATTATTGTTAAACCGATTACAAAAACTTGGAAAACGAACGAGAAAAATACTAACCTGGCCTTGCAAAGTGTCTATTTGTATGCCAACTAACAACAACCGACATTTCAACAACAGATTGAAATGAATTCCTTCCATGTTATAGAAAGTGCAAAAGACTAGTTCTTAAACCTGTGCATTATACGTGACAAATTAAACAACACCTATTATTGAAACAAAATTAGACAATACATATTGTTAAAAATCTTTCCTATATCATATAATTTTTTTTAACAACAGTCACATCATGTAATAAAATATTATTAAAATAGCACGCCGTCAAGTTTTTCTAACAAAACTCGGCAATGTTGAGATTATTTAAATTTAAAAACTCTATATATATTATAGAAATTTAAGAGCTTTGAAGTCTAGATTATTCCATGATATTTTTAATTCAGATTTTGAGACTTTCACAACCTAAAATTTAGATTATTTAAATCACAAAAGCCAAAATATATGTATGTTTTTCAACAAAATATCATGTAATAAAATAAATGTATGTATATTTTCCTAATGTTTCACCAAAATATATTTAAAAAAATTAAAGTTATAATATTCAAATATACTCGTTATACTTTTTTTCAATATTAAGATCTTTCAATTAAATATCTTAAATTGAACAACCTAATATGAATATAATTCAAATAAAATAAAATAGTATCTCGACCAAAATAAATAATGGTAATTAATATGTTATGAGTTTGAAAAAACAACATTAATTGTATGAATTTTTGAAACTAGTGTATTTTTAATCAAATAATATCACAAACTGAATCGATAACTTGTAAATATTGTTCCTACAAAAGTCTTTTAAATATCAGTTTGCTATATGTCACCTTGAAGGCAACAAATAAGAAGAATTTGATTTATTCATGTTTTAGAATCTTTTTTCCATATTTATTTTGTATTTAATTTTAGTTGCTTAAAATAGAGAATCTAATAACTAATAAAATTGTTCATGTCTTATCATATCTTTATTTACTTAGTTAGATCTTTTGCGTGTCCACCCAATGAAATTTTTCTGGTAATTTTGAAAATTAATTATATTAAATTCTAGCTTAGTTGTTCCATAGCTCATTTTTGTTTAGCGATTCTTAAATATCTCTCAGTTATGGAAAGGACTAAGAAGAAAGACCAACCATGTTAGATGCCTTCTCTTGATTATGAAAGTTCCAAGCTGAAATGAATGATTAAAAATGTTGCTTATAGAGAACTTGGGCCATTCAAAATTTTAAATGGAAGCTATTACTGCCTTATTGACTAGGAAGTAAATCTGAAATTGGGTCAATGAGTGTTTAAATAGATGGCAAAAAATGCAAGATATATGTGAAGGTTCAAGTTTATTTAATATATATATATATATATATATATATATATATATATATATATATATATATATATATATATATATATATGAAGGTTCAAGCTTACTAATCAATCATATATATTACCTTGGTACACCATGAGAATCATGTTCAGCAAGGGCAGATTTGGAGCTTGCTCTGGGGTGTTCATGGACACCCTTAACCAAAAAAAATAAAAATAAAAATAAAAATAAAAATTAAGCAGCCTATATCGATTATGAAGAAAATTGAGTGATTGTTGCACTGTGAAAACATAATTATTCTTATTATTAAGTGAACATCCCTAATTCCAAAATCTAGATCCGCCCCTGATGCTCAAAAAAATTAAATCAATACACATACATAAAATACAAATACATTAACACAATCTTTGACAATTCTTTTACGTGCCTTGTAGACAAATGCCTAGAATAATTCGAATAAGATCATAACAACGACCAGTTATTGAGACATCACCTATATTGTTGAACATATCTTGATCACTCTTCCTTTTAAAGTTGGGGTTTGAAATCGTAACAACAACCAATTATTCATGTTAGAATGTATTATAATTACATAAAGATAGATCTAGGAAATTTTAATAGTTATTAGGCTCCACTTTAAGCAACTAAAATTAAATACAAAATATACATGAAGAAAGATTCTAAAATATAAATAAATTAGATTTTTTTTTATATGTCGCCCTTCTAAAGGCGATGTATAAATTTTATGATGACTTAGTATAAAAGACTATCATCATTAAATTTGTGATTGAGCGTAATATTACAAATTTTGAGATGATAAAATGCAAAAAATTGATAGTCAAAATTATACATTAAAAAATGCACAAATCAAACAGGATAAAATTTATGTTCCTCTTTCTCATGGTTCTACTGGATCAGCTTAATATGGGCTAGTGTTTAGTCAATGAAACTTATCTCTTCAACCAAGTATGGGCCCATCCGAAATGTTCATCATCGTCTTTTGAGCCCAAGATTTTGGCCTCTGACAAGAATTGGGGGGCTTTGGATGTTGGTGTACCATGGTCAATTTGGCAATAAAATGTGGCTAGCAAATATCTGAGTTCGGTTGTTATAGGTAGGGGGTGGGCAAAAAATCCGTAATCCATGATCCAATCTAAAAATCTGATTATCCGAATCGAAAAAATGGATAATTAGTGGATAATTTTTGAAGTTGGCGGATCGGCTAACCGATCCGAATTTTTATCCCCGGATCACGGATCGGAGGTTGAAAAAACCGGATAACCTATCGGTTATCCGAAAATCCAAAAATAATTAATTTTCAACTTTGAACCCTAAAGATGTTATTTTTCGTGGTTAATTAGTAGTCATTAGCGTAGAAATGTAACACAATACATAAAGTTTACCATTTTGAACTCATTAAGGTAAGAAGGATAATGATTATTATTGTATGAGTGCTTTATAATCTATATTGATATACGGTTATTCGATTCGAAATTCGGTTAACCGAGACTTTCGGATCGGATACGGATCGCAAATTTTATCATCTGACAATTCGGTTGACTGAAATTTTCGGATCAAATATAGATCATGATTTTAACTATCCGAATATACAGTTAACCGATCCGAATTTATGATCGAGTCGGTTAACCGATTCATACCCACCCCTAATTATAGGTGGTAGCTATGAGGTAACCACTCCCAATATCTAACCTTCCAGCCAAAATTCAAATTTTGTTGGAAGTAAAATTTTCCCATTAGATCGAAATTGTTAGATTAATGGGTTATATTTGCTATGAGCAATTTGGTACCTACCATCCTCGACCCATTAGTTGTGGTTATTCTTGAAATAGGGGTTCAGTGAACAGATTTAATTTACCCGAAGCAAATTTTTTTTATTAAATATATGGGTTAGTTCATTTCAACTCCTAATGAATCAAACATTTATCAATTGATGTCTGATACCCACTTAGACAAGTGTCACCGACCTAAATTCTAGTTTGAACAATAGAAATAAGAAAAGTATGTTTATAATAGAAAAAAGAATGCTCAATGTTCAAAATCAGACAAAAAACCTATGACCATGATTATTTTGATAGTCCTAATGATTCATAACTAAGATTATATTTCTAGGAGTATCATGCTCTTGTTCTGTGGTTCTTTGTACTAGTGTACTCTCTCTCCTTTCTATATCATCTTAACTTTAATTAACTTTCTTTTTTCCCATAATATATTACTCTACCATTCCAATAACACATTAATTACTAATTTATCAAATTAACCTTATTATGTACTTCTTTTGCTTCAACTTTTCTCTTTTATTCATCATTTTTCTTTTTTATTCATCATTTTTCTCATTTTCAAAAATGTAAATTAATGTAATTTGGAAGTTTTTTTGGTTTTAGGAATTATGTTTTAAGTGACAAACAATATGAAAATGAGGGAATATAATTTTATGAACATATGTATATAATTTTATGAGCATACTTGTATGAATTTATGAACATACCATAAAATTAATAAATGTGCACATGCTCATAAAATAAATTTGTCAACTTATAAGGTTATAAATTTACAATTATATATAAATTGTGAGCTCAAATTAAAAATCTATATATGATCAAAGACAACGCATTATATATTCATAAATTTATATATTTATACTAAAAAATTATTAACATGTGCTTGTAAAAGTTACTTGAAGAGTACATGAGCATGTAACCAAATTTTTTCAAAATATATATTATAGACAATTCAAAATAATTATTAGCCCATTGATGACAAATATATTTTCATGAAAACCAAAAATGACAATGACGCAAAGGAAAATATTACCACTTGGATGAGTGCTGCGATAAAAATGTCACTAATATTTCCCAAAAAGTCAAATTTGAATTTCCATTAACATTTCCAAATTGTCAAAACTGCTATTACAATTTTTAAAATTGTCAAAATTGTCGCTGTTCCCAAATGTCACCTACTACTGCCAGTAACCTTTTGAATTTTTTTTGAAACTCATATTTTGACTACCAATTTCTCCGTTTCTCATCATTTTCAACTCCGTTTCTCTCTAACTTCACATTAAGATCTCCTGGAATCCACCATTGGAGATCATTAAGACATGGAGGAGAAGAGGGAAAAGAAAAAAGGGATACAATTCTTGGATTTGCCTGAAGGATGCATTTCTCACATCCTTTCTCTCACTTCTCCTGTCTATGTTCTTCGTGCGTCGCTTGTTTGCAAGGTTTTCCGATCGATTGCAAAATCTGATCTGGTTTGGGAGAAGTTTTTACCCTCCGACGATCGCTACTTGGTACTTAGTTGAATTCAAATGGGTAAATGGTGGTTAATTGGTGCGTTTTGGTTCGATTCTGCTTCAATTGATTTGTATATGGATGAAATTGGGGTTAACTGCTACTTGTTGAATTATTTCTGAATTAGGGTTTATCGTATGAAGCCGGAACATGCAACAAATACCCAAAATTACAGCTCAGGGTGTACAACTGGTTTGAAATTGAATCAGTAATAGCAGGGCTCAATGCTACTGAGTTTGCTCCGCATAACGGGTCCTTGTAGCAGCCACTTTCTTTTGCAATTCCAAATTTGACATTCGTTCCATCTCCAAAGCACGTTCAAGTCGGAAAAGAAAAGACCTTTCTGGGGGGGGGCTTTGATGTAGTAGGTGACCGGCAGTAGTAGGTGACATTTGGGAAGAGTGACAATTTTGACAATTTTAGAAATTGTAATGACAGTTTTGACAATTTGAAAATATTAATGACAAATTTGATTTTTTGAAAAATATTAATCAAAAAATTACTGATAGATACCCTCTATTTTGTAGTAACTATTTTTTGGTGACCAAATTATTAGAAATTATAATGAGGTGAACAATGTTATCACGTATCTATTATTTGGGGACAATTCGACCGGAATTAATCGAAATCCGGTGAGAAATGTAAAATTACTAACTTACCCTCACAATTAAAAATTAATGACTAACTTGGCCCTTCATTGTTGAACCTCTGTAGCTTCCAAAGTGTGAATCTTTGCCATTGCAAGAGTGAAAATTGCTCCTCTCCATACTCCCCACTCAACTCCCAAGTCACTTGTTTGTGATTTCTTTCTCTTCCCCCAATTATATTGCTCAGCAAAACCATGTCATATGTATAATCCTAATTTTGCTTAACAGCCAAATACACCGTCAGGGATAATCAGAAAGCAAGGCTCCTTGATTCTAAACCACCCACCTCCCCCAACCTGCAAATGAAGCCAATTTTCAAGCTCCTTGATTCCCATAAACAAACAATTAAAAGTCCTGTTTTTATTAATTAAACCCAGAGATATCATAATCCCAAGAACATTCGTAAATCAACCAATAACTTTTTTGACAACATATGAAATTTCTAAACTTAAACCGGAGCTTGGATCAAAAGTTGTTTATTCGGTACCATAGAAGATAAGCATTGTTGGCATTTGCCACCATGGAAGATCGAGGCATCATCATCCAAAGCGAGCATTGTCATATTGCAGCAATTGAGGAGCTCAACTATGGTTCATTTGCAGAGCCCTGGAGGCCATGGATGATAACATGACCAGTGTTTAAGAGGTTGGGATAAGTGAATTCGGCACCTTCGATGAAAATCTCGGAGGAATTCGTCATCGGAGTCAGCATTAAGTATCTTCTGGCGAAGAATCATCTCGATTTTTGGTGACGAAAACCGGTTGTTGGTGTGGTAATGGAGAGTACAGAGACCCAGAACAGAGTATGTGTTCCTGAAGTAGTAGCGAGATTGAACACCACAAACAAGTTTTGGCGAATGAATCAGCCTGTGCGAAAATCGTCATTGGACCGAGCTAGGGAATTTAGGGGGGAGCTGGGGCTGTCGAAGCGGCGGAGAAGGTGAAAGAGGAGGATGAAGCAACATACCATTTGAGTTAGGTCATCCATTTAACAATTAATTACAAGGGTAGGTTAGTAACTTTACATTTTTCGCCGGATTCCGATGAATTTTGGTTAGATTGTCATCAAATAATAGATATTAAATAACATTGTTCACCTCATTATAATTTCTAATAATATGGTCCCCAAAATATAGTTTCCGCATAATAGAAGGTACCTTCTAGCAATTTTTTGAATATTAATGACATTTTTATCGCAGCACTCCCACTTGGATCCCTTCCCCGACATCTTTGACTTAAGTATGCAACAAAGTCAAAACAATCATTTATACCAAAACCAACACAACCCAAACTGTTTCACCACTCAGTTTTACTGACATATCTAGTTGAATTTTCACAACACTCAAGACATCAGATGCATTCCATGGTCACAAATCTTTCGTCCCACAAATTGCTGCATTAAAGATCAAATCTTTGATATGCTTTTTCATTTCATATTTACTTCACAAGTTGTCCTGAAATAGCCAAGGCCTCTTGGCACCTTTACAAACAGTTTTTATTGTATGAGATCAAAACAAAACCACAAGGAAAGAAAACCTCGAAAAAAGAAAAAACAGAACAAATACTGAAACCTCTGTTATATCTGGGCAAATTCAAAGTCATGCTCATATCCAAAAAGAACAAGCTGATCATCAGTGATGAAAGTGAGGTTTACAAGGAATGATACTGTACGTTTCAGGGTACGGACAAACATGCGGCGTCGCCAAGAACTCCGCACATTCCACCACCGATCTCTGAAACGGCAAATCCGGGATGCAGTTATTGCTGACATCCAAAACTCCTCTTCCAATCAGCATCCGACAGATGGGCCCCACCTGCGTGAAGTAGTTATTCGCCAACGACAAGTTCCCCAACATTGGGAGCTGACACAGAAGATCCGGCACCATTCCGTACAGCAAGTTCGACGAGAAATCCAGCAGCTGTACATTCTGCAGACATGCAAGCGAAAACGGCAGCGGCCCAGTCAGCTGGTTGTTGCTGACGTCAAGCACTGTCACCCTGTAAAGAAACCCCAGCTCGTACGGCAGACACCCGGTCAACTGGTTGTTCAGAAGAAGTACTTCATTAAGCCCCGACAGGGCCTTGGCGATGTCCCTCGGGAGGGGACCGGTGAGCTTGTTGTCGGCCAGGGTGAGGTACTGTATGTGTGTGGTCCCCAGCATCGCCGGCAGCCGCGACAGGAAGTTGTTGTCGTTGAGGAACAGGACTTGGAGATTCTGCGTGAAGATCGCCGGCGGGATTGACCCGGAGAAGAGGTTGAACCGGATGTCGAGAAAAGTCAACGAATCCATCCCGACAACCGCCTGAGGAAAAGGACCGGTGAACTTGTTGTTACTTAAGTCGAGTTCGTAGAGGTACTCGAGTTTGGCGATGTTGGGGGAGACAGTCCCTCCGAAGTTGTTGGAGTTGGCGTGGAAGACGGCGAGGTCGGGGAGCTGGTCGATGAAGCCGTCGATGGAGGGGGCGGAGAGACCGTACCCGTTGAAGTCCACGGAGGCGACGGCGGTCGCCGACGCGTTGTCGGGGGGGATGTCGCAGAAGAACCCTTTGTAGCTGCAGATGTCGGCGCCGACCCACGTGTTGGTGATTCCCAGAGGGTCGGAAGTGATGATGTTCTTGAACTTCTGGATGACGGGGTAGACGACGGCGAGGCGGATGTCGACGAACTTGAGGGCGGCGGAGACGGAGGGGACAAGGGGGAGTTGGGATGGCGGCGGGAGGAGTTTGGGGATGGAGGGAGGGAGAAGAGGTGGCAGGATGGGGGCGGCGAGAGGGAGTTCTGGGATTGTGGGAGCTGGTTGTGGCGGTGGGTCGTCGCATCGGAAGGGCCAAAATGGGAAGCAAGAACTGTCGCCGGTTTGCCATGGGGGCCACAGGCTTTTGCTTTGGTTAACTTGAGGTTTTGAGCTGCTGCGTCCTCCTAGTGTTAGTTTGATGTCAACAGAACAGAGTATGAGGAGCAACAACAGCTTCATGGCTGACATTGTCGGAGGTTACTGACCTGAGACGGGATTCTTATAATTGATGCAAGCAATGGGAAGTTGGGTGTGTGTGTTAAAGGGATATAAAGTTTGTAAAGAGTGGAATGTAGAGGAATATATATAGGCCATAGAGGAAAGCATGAAGAACTGAAATTTTGTATTCATTTGGACTTTTGGAGCTTTACTGCATTTTTCAAAGCTCATCATTGGTTAGAATTGGATGGACTTTCTAATAATCAAAATGGTTACTCCACTAAGATATGTTCCCTCCTTCCGGTATTATTTTAACTTATTTTATTTTATTTTTTTATAATATTTATTACTTTATAATTTTAATAATATATTAATTATTAATTTATTAAATTTATCTTATTCAGTACATTATTCATTTTGAATTTTCTGGACTTTAGTTTATGGAGAAGATTGACTACATCTAAATATCTTAAATCGCACTTTAAACATATTCACCTGAAAAATTATTGTTGTTATTGTTGTTGTTTTTTTCTCATTTTCAAAAATGTAAATTAATGTAAAGTCGAAGTTTCCTTAATTTTGCAAATTGTGTTCAAAGTGACAAATAATTTGAGAATGAAGGAGTAACACATAAGTGGAGTGCTCATTTGACATATTAGATTGGAATTGTTTGAGCAAATGCAAAGTTTGCTTCTCCATTAGAACATGTGCAACATTCCTATATTTTGATAAATCCTTGAATGAAATTGTAGGTATTCCATTTAGAAACAGTTATTATCTAAAATATGTATCATGTCAAAACATAAAAAGTTTAAACACATTTTACAATGTTATTATCTTTAAATTTCCACTTAGATCCCTAATTATAAATACCCTAACGCCTCATTAAACATAAGTGGGAGGAGAAATCGAATTTCTAAAAAATAAAACCAATGTAATAACTCATCATTAACACATTTAAAAATTGAGTGTAAGAAGCAACTAATAAAGTGGCCCAACATATTTATATATTGATCACAAACTGGGCGGTGGTGGAGACATAATACTTGCGGTTGTACAAGTATGTAGGACTAATCTAGTAGTAGTACACTGAACCGCAAAGCCAGGAGCCATTATTTTATGATGGACTTAAAAAACTTTTAGCAGCTCTATTTTAAAATATTAATATTTCTTTTCTAATCCTTTCGGCTTTTTTTATTTTTTATTTTTTATAAGGTTGATACACAAGACATCAATTTCTTAAGTAGCATCAGTACATATAGAGGGGCTCTTTTTCCTTTCATCTACTTGTGCGTATATATAAATTATATTTATCCTCTTTAATTAATTAATGGAGTGTAAGTGTAACACATTAGGATCTATTTAAAATAGAACAAGTGATAGATATGAGCCAATGTAAAATTGTAAAGGTCAATCCGTCAATATATAGTGTATTGTTTGTTGTCATACACTAGCATTTGACTAGCATTTATAACCATTTTATTTAAGTGATCCATTGTTAACTAGGCCCTTATTTCTAAAGTTATAAAAATAGTTATTTTACTTCGACTTTTACTTTATCTCAATGTATATATGTTAGGCCTTTATCATTTGAACAAACACAACACTTACACCTTTTTTAATTTGGGTAATTATAAGAGTATATTAATCAGCGAAAATAAAAAATAAAATGATTACTGAATATGAAGAAAATCAATACAAGAATAAAGGTGGGATTGGAAACTGGACTGTAACTATTTAATAGTCTTGTCTCTGAATTTTATTATTAGTTTAAAATATAAATATCATTGATTACATGCTACTCTATATAAAAAAAAATAGAGAATATCATCTAATAATATATATTACTTTAACGAATTATAATTTTTAATAGAAAAAATAATTCATTTCAACTCTGTAAACTATTGACATAATACCATTAACGTAAATGAGGAAAATAAAAGTAGTATTTCTCATCACCTAACAACAGTGCACAATTGCACACTACATATTGAAAACATAGATATGTAGGGTAGCATTGAGATAATTTTAATAATTTGAGTACATGCACGAACAAGGCAGTAGAATGGTGGCTCTAACTTTGTTTAGTAAGTTTGGGGAAATTAAAGGATATGATCATATCCCAGTTCCAACGTAACTTACAGAGGATGCCCTTTCATAGTTTCATAGCATCTCAACAATGTCTGTCATCCATTGATGGAGTCCAGCTGTCGCCAATTTTATGGTGTTTCTTTTTCAGCCCCACTCTTTATTTTTAGGTAGACACCAACCAATTATGGGAGAAGGAAAAGGCAGCAAAATTCAAGGCAAAGTTGACAACTTTTACTTACATTATTATTATGATCGAGTATGCATTTTAAAGCGTGAGATATCCCCACTTTGATCAAACATCCATTTCTGAGTAGAAACTTAATTAAGTGTGATAATGGAAATGGCTTTTTCATGTTCACATTTGTTTGTGCGTCTGAAATCAGTATCAGGCTGCTTATCATTAGTTGTCCCACCATTTTGTTTGATTAATTATAATGCTTCCATTCTTGTTTCCGAACTCGTGCATATTTGCGCCAACTAAATGTGCCAAAAGAATAGTTTGAATATGTCGATGGTGGGTCTTATGTATGTCTTTATTATGGATGAAGTTGATAAGAGTAATAGTGGAGAGGTACACCACCGTCCCAAACATGTTTTCTTAACCTACATACGAGTTACTCTAGATAAGTTTTAACACGCATGCAGATCCATCGACATGGAGTCATGATTGTTGAAATTCACTAATGAGTAAAAATATCTCACACCGGAAAAGTAAAAGGAAAAGATATAGTATATAAGTCAAATGAACTATTCCTTTTAACACCAATGATTTTAAGATGGAACCTCACTTAACTTGTGTACCATAAGTTTTGATTGAACTGGGCTCCCGCCTTGAATCTCCCCAACAATGACTTGACCGGAATTAAAACTTATCTCATGCACCTTAATTGATTTATTTTGTTTTTAGTTATCTATCGTGTTGCATTTCTAGTATAACATTTATGAGTTTCACGTCTTTGTTTTTTGGCCTGTTTCGTGATTAATGTTTACCAATTCAAGTAATGTTATATTTTTTTTCCTCCTAGCTTTATTGGTTATATTAATTTCTCCCAACTTTATCAAAGTGACAAATAAAAAGAGACGTAGAGAATATATAGAAGCAAGGTATCATGTTACAAGCTAAAGAGGTGATTGAGATGGTTACACATAGTATCATGGCTTCTTGAAAAAATTTTAAGAGCATAGGGGTTTCTAATGTTGCTTAATTGAGTACCAATATAAACTTGTTTCTTTCTTGTGATTCTTGTTGAGATTCAACTTTGAGTTTGAAGTTCCACGTCGGAAGATCAAAGTGAAAGGACATAGTATATAAGTTAAGTGGGCTACTCTTCTTAACACCAATTGATTTTTAAGTAGAGCTAGCAAAATGTTGTTCCACCCGGAATACCCTAATTGTCTGACCCGGAAAAAACCGGGTTTGAACATAGATTTTTCGTCCAAATTTTAATACTGACCAAATTGACCGAATATTCGAACATAAAATTTCTCTTTTTCTATTGTCCAAACCAAATTTCGATCTGAATTTAGCTTATTCAGAATTGTCTGACCCGAAATAAAATCGGGTCTAGACATAAATTTCGTATATGAATTTTGATATTATTTGTCCAACCCAAACTTACCCGGACCTGAATGTTTGCCAGCACTAATGTTTGCTATTTAAAATTAGTAGGTCATCTTGATATTTTTTCCTCCCTTGACCCACGAGCCACGGCCCACCCCCTTTCCCACTAGTACTTATACATTTAACTGTAGGCAGTGCGCTGGCGGATGGGAGAGAAGGATATTCTGGGTATGGTCCAAGTGAAGTGGGCCAATGGGTATATTTGGCCCTATATATGAAGGCCTTCACAGCACAGTTTGCTTATGGGTAAAGTGACTCAAGTCCATATAAATCAGACACATGGTACTTATGGGTTATTGACTATGAAGGATGGCCCATGAAGCAAAATGACCATGAGGTCCGGGCAGATTTATAGGTCCTTATTTGTAATTAAACATGGGCCCAAAATAATGACTGTGCATGTCATGTGTACGGTTTTTTTTGTGTGAATGTAAGAATCGGTTGGATTTTTTTTTTTTAAAATATAAGAGGGTTCAATGTAAGAGTAAGAGGGTTCAATGTAAGAGGAGGAGGAAGAAGAAGAAGAAGAAGAAGAAGAAGAAGAAGAAGAAGAAGAAGAAATTAAAGAAGATGATGATGGAGTTTTTGGTTTCTTTGTAATATTTTTCATTTTCACAATAAAACATCAACAATTTGTATAATTTTTGCATTTGGGAGTAAGTTGCTCATTTTTTGTTTCCTTGCATTCGTCTACGAATGAATAATGAATTGTAATTTCATAGAACCTCTTCCTCTTCTTCTTCTTCTTCTTCTTCTTCTTCTTCTTCTTCTTCTTCTTCTTCGAATGAATGAATGAATGAATGAATGAATGAATAATGGTTCATCATATATGTTGACCTTGGATAACAATATAGTAAACCTAGGATAACAATATAGTAAACCTTGGAGATTAATATGCCTTGAATATTAATATGGTAATTCTTGTACATTGCATTAATATGACAATCATTGTATGACACAACACCTTCAATCCATGGAATAAAACACTTTAAATTTTTTTAATATATAATAACCACCAACAATACACTGAGTACATCCTTGATCTACTATATTGATAACCAAGGATTACTATATTGATATTATTGTCGGTTGAAATACATGATAACCACCGACAATAATATCAATATAGTAATCCTTGGTTAACACATATTACTAAATATGGATGTACTCAGTGTATTGTTGGTGGTTATCATATATTAAAAACTTTTAAAGTGTTTTATTCTATGGATTGAAGGTGTTGTGTCATACATGAATTGTTATATTAATGCAATGTACAAGAATTACCATATTATATAATATTCAAGGCATATTAATCTCCAAGGTTTACTATATTGTTATACTAGATTTACTATATTGTTATCCAATGTCAACATATATGACGAACCATTATTCATTCATTCATTCGAAGAAGAAGAAGAAGAGGTTCTGTGAAATTATAATTCATTATTCATTCGTAGACAAATGCAAGGAAACAAAAAAATGAGAAACTTACTCCCAAATGCAAAAAAATTATACAAATTGTTGATGTTTTACTATGAAAATGAAAAATATTACAAAGAAATCAAAAACTCCATCATCATCTTCTTTCTCTTTCTTCTTCTTCTTCTTCTTCTTCTTCTTCTTCTTCGATTTCTTCTTCTTACATTGAATCCTCTTACACTTAAAAAAAATTCAACAGGTTTTTACATTGAACAAAAAAAAAAAACCGCACACATGACATACCCAATCATCATTTTGGACCCCATATTTAATTGCAAATAAGGATCTATAAATCTTACCCGGACCTCATGAACATTTTGCTTCATAAGTCGTCCTTCATAGTCAATAACCTCGAACTTATTCATTGTCAGCCAGCCTCATTCCTGAACTTGATGCAAATAAATAGACGGGCTCCGAGAAACAAAAGAAAGCATTATGGGTTGTGAACATTTGCCAGTTTTTCTTTGGTTACGCTTTGTAGATCACTGTTTTCCAGAAAATTAATTATTTAGGAAAATTGTAATTTAATAAGGCAAATTTTGGGAGTTGTATAGCTTTTAGCAAATCCAAGTTAATCAATCGTTTATATACCGTCGTCAAATATTGGGTGTTTGACTCACAGAAGAAGTGATATAGCGACCTAACATATGTACATAGACCTGGCAATACGGGCGGGCGGGCGGGCGGGTTACGGGTCGGTCGTATATCAGGTTCGGGTAAATAAGAGTCTGGTGTATTTCAAGTTCGGGTAAATACGGGTTGAGTGTATTCCGGTTTCGGGTGGTTTGGGTCGGGTTTACGGGTCATGACCGCTCTTTCACTTAGTCACTTACAACTAATAAAATTGATTATAATTGGTCAAAGACACTTGTGTAATGTACCATTCCATTCCAATTTCGACCACCACGATATGTCATAGTTGTATAGACATATTACTATACACCTAAGGGACAAAATTTGGCAATCTTCAAGTCTACAAGTATTATGCGGTTTATGTCAACAATCCACGAATAACAGTACTTATGAAATATATAGGGTTTTGGGATGCTAATATACTGAACTTTTAGGATATTGGACAACAATGCACTGAACTTTGACCTTTGACAATAATACACTTTTTACTGAAAGAGAGGAGAGCGGCGGGACTGCAGGAATTAGAGGGTTCACTGAAAGAGTGAGTGAGTAACAGTGTTAAAGTTTTGTTTTGGTCATTTGTTATTTGATTATTTCATTTGTATGTCTCTCTCTATGCATAACTTTCCAAAGTCACCCAATATTTTACTTTTGGGCCTTAATTTTCATAAAATGGGCCTATTTTTTGTACAAGGCCAAAGTAGACAAAACACTTAAAATTAAAGTGTCTGACCCAACGGGTCGACCCAAACTGACCCGTTTTCACCGGGTTCTTTGGGTTGGGTCATTTTCGAGTCCCGGGTCGGAATTTCGTGTTCAAAACCCATTTTTACGGGTCGGTTTGGGTCGGATTTTCGGGTCGAGTTGAGAATTGCCATATCTATATGTACATGTTAGAAAAGACACCATGATTTACTATGTCCATGAGAAAATGCTTAATCACTATGTCACATTTCCAGTGAGTAAACCATGGCGGTTGCTTGCTTGAAAAAATGTGATGGAAAAATTAAGCGTGGTTGAAAGGATTTTCTAACTTAAGTTCATAAAAAGTTACTACCTCCAAAATTGATATTATTAGGTTAATTCTAATTTTCCTATTATTTGTAGTGGTATTTAAGTATTTTAGTAGTAGTATTTTATGCTATATACTCTTTCGTTTCAAAAGGAAGGATAGAATGTTGGGATTTTCAACATTAGGGGATGAAAGTTGGATAAAGAAAGTGTTGAGATACTTAAGGAATGTATAAGAGAAGGGGGTTGTGGGCGTTTAGTAGGGATGTTCATGGTTTGGTTCAGGGTGATTTTGGTTTATTGAAGTTGTGCACCGGATTAAACGATTTTCCAAAATCGTAATCCGGAATCGGATTATTCGGTGCACCGAGTTTAACGGTTTGATTCATAGGTTAATAGGAACCACCTTAATTTCCATAAACATTAGAAATTCAACATTCAATCAATCAAAAAAGAATCTCGGCTTTCAATCAAGCGAAAAAAAAGGATTCGAACTTCGCTTTCAAACTTTCAACATTGCTGCTGCACTACTCGGCCAACCAAATCAACAGGCTCATAAATCCATAATTTAACAAACATCTCCTGAGTCACACCATATAGATTTGAGAACAAATGACTTAAAGGAGGTTCAGAGAGACTATGCAAGTGTTTTACAATCAGTTTGGTCTTTTTTTTTTTTTTAATGTCGGGTAGGTCGAGGATAAAGGCTATTCATTTGATACGCAATCTTATGGAGCAATGCCGGGAGAGGATGGGGGACCTTCATATAGTGTTTATAGACCTTGAGAAAGCATATGATAAGCTTCCGAGGGAACCAATGTGGGAGTGTTTGGAGGCAAAAGGGTTGCAACATTCCTATATTGGGTTACTAAAGACATGTAAGTACGACAATGTTAGAACTAGCGCTCGGGTAGTGGTGGGAACCACGACAAAGTTTCAGTCGACATCGATGGGCATCAAGGCTCTTCCCTTAGCCCATTTTCTACCGCCTTGGTTATGGATGAGTTGACTAAGGATATTTAGGATGAAAAAAGGTGATGCATTCTTTTTTTGCGGATGCATTGATGAGTCGGGGGCAAGACTAAATGATAGAGTAGAAAAATGGAGAGACGCCTTGGAGTAAAAAAGGTTTCAAACTGAGTAAGCTGAAGAAGAAATATATTATGTGTCATTTTAGTGGACTTGTGAGCGAGAATTATAGCCAAAAAGTTGAGTTAATTACATTTATCCTACCTGACATATACGAGAATAATTTTTGCACACCCGACATTTGGGAAATAATTTTCACCCTACCTAACATTTAGTGAAAGTGATTTTTAGTGTTAGAATCCGATAACTTGTCATCGGAAATGGAAAAATACAATAATATCCCTATATCACTACGTGAAATTACGATGTTGCCCTTTAATTTGAGAAGGAAAAGACTATGTTGGAAAGTAGAAGACAGACATGGTGGTTTGGGAGGGGTTAGGTTTTTATTTTCTGTAATCTGCGGAGGGGGGGGGCTGGGGAGAGGAATCAATGGAGTGATTATGTTTTAAAATGCCATAACAATTAATACTAAGGATACAAAAGTCATTTCACATTTAATTGAAAGTCAAAGGAAATAATAACAAGGGTATAAAGGTCACTTTATATTTATTTTTTTTACAGTTCACCGGAAAAGTCAATAAAAAATCAATTATAACATACCTGAGGGACTTTAAATTTATGACCATTTAAATGTTAGGTAGGGTGAAAATTATTTTTCAAATGTTGGATGTGTAAAAATTATTACCACATAAGTCAGGTAGGGTAAATGTAATTAACTCCCAAAAAGTTACCATTAGAGGGGTTACCATCCCACATGTATAACAATTTAAGTATTTAGGTTCGGTCTTACAAAGCAATGAGAACATTATTGAGGATATTGCACACTAATTTAAGGTTGGCTGGAAATAGAGGCAAGCTGTTGTAGGAGTACTATTTGATAAGAGAGTTCAACTCAAGCTTAAGGGGATGGTATATCGCACAGTGACTAGACCAACGATGATGTATGATGTTGCATGAGGGGCTGAGGGCAACCAAAAAGACATTGTTAGAAATTAAATATGGCCAAAGTGAGATGATTTGGTGGATTTGCAATTATATCAAGTTGGATTAGATTAGGAATGTGGTCTGTCGAGATAAACTACAGGTAGCGCCAATCGATGGTAAATTGAGAGAGAGAGAGAGAGAGTAAACTTAGATGGTATGGATATGTTTATCGTAGAAGTTCGAATACCCCACTTAGGAGGTGTTAAAGGATTATGATATTGGGGAAGTAGGGAGCGCGGGAGATATGTGTAGTCTAGGAGGGAGGTGATTATAGTGGATGTAAAAGATTTAGGAGTAACGTAAGACATGGAACTACATAAGACGATTTGAAGGTAGAGGGTTAATGTAGTAGGGTGAGGGTTGTCAGAACTATTCTGTGTCAGGCCAATTAGCTTAGTGCTTTGTGTCCTTTGGGTGATTTCATTGTCCAGGTAAATTCGTCTCTCCTTTAGTTTCGTGGATTACCAGGTACATCTGACTCGCCTTGAAAGTTGGGGAGTACCGAAATATGTATATGTCTATTGTTATATCTATTGTTTTAATGTCGGAAACTAAGCAAGTGGAATACTACTAATAGAGCTAACTGCACGAAAGAAGAGCTCCGTAAGATAGGAAGTAACCTTATTGGTGAGTCGCTTAGGAAATGATAATGTTAATATGAAATTTTTCGTGGGGTTATCATTTGCTCTATGTTTTGTTAAAGTTTCTTTTGAACCTAGGTGAGCACCCATTATGGAAAGAACAACTATGCTTGTCAAGATTTCTACTTGCTCTTTGTTTTGTCCTCCCAAGAAGATTATTTTTTGCTCTTTGTGTTTGCATTTTGTTCAATTAATGTGGGTTCCTCGATCGTTGCTCCCAAGAAATATACTTGTCATTGGACCATTATAGGTATTAAAATGGCAAAACTTGGCTAAACTTCTTTCATATATCAAAATCAAACAATGATACACATCTCGACTCAAGATGATTAATAATCATTTTGAATTGTCTATATTTCACAATTTTGAAACTTTTAATAATATTTTCTCTAATAATTATATATATTTATCAACTATAAGAGTATTATACTTATTAGCTAGGTCAAAAAATATAAATAATAGCCTAATTTTATCAATCACATTTTAAAATACACATTTTATGCATAATTTTATATTTATGAAAAATATAAGTAAATAATTATGTTTATATTATTTATAATTTATAATAAACTGGCCTCAAAGAAATGAAACTCAGTAACTTACTTTTATAATGATTTAAATATATTTATATTTAACTTTATGAGTGATTTGGGTGAAATACAAGATAATAGTAAAAATACATGCAACTTGTGTGGGTAACAAGTGGTCAATTTGTATAATTCTAGGAACAAATAGCACTCATGAAAACAAGTAATTTTAACGTACCATAGCCACTACTTCCTTTTATCTTAGGGAGCGTTTGGCCTGAGCCCCCTGAGGGAAATTTTCCCTAGGAAAATGGAAAAAAAGGTGGGCCCACCATGAAATTTTTCCCATTGTCAACCCATATCCAAATATGGGGAAAATAAGTCAACCCGATAAAATTGACCATTTCCCCGAAGTTATTGACCCACCAAACACACCCTTAATGAGAATATGATACATGATTCATGTGGCACGTCCATCCGCCAATAGCGTGAAGAAATTACTGTAAAGTTGCAAAGTTAAAATCCACCATAGCGCAATAATTAATCCACCGCTTCCCACTTGTGAAGGAAAAAATATCCACCTCTAACATCCAATCCTACTAATTGAGACTGAATTTTTTTTTTTTTTTTTTTGTAAAATGTGGTAATGATAATGATATGACAATACTATAGATAGTGTGATATGATTCGGCGTGTGGTATAGTAATTACTAAGTTGTAGTAAAATTTGTGGTAAGAATAGTTGATGTAATATATGACTCATATGAGGAGAGAAAAGTGAAAAGTAACTAAAAAATGAAAAGTCAAAAAAATGACGAGAAAGACAAATATGTGTTAGGAAAGTGAACACTATAATTATTTGACAAAGTGTAAAATGATATGATAATATGTCATGGTTTTATTGGTTTGTGATTAGTGCCATAAATACCTTATTTTTACTTTATTTCTTATCAGCCATCATTCAATGCACTGTGAAACTATGAATATTCATATACTTAAATAGTTTGAAATTGTCTAAAGTGTGGAATTTACAAGTAATAATGCCAAAGAAGAAGATCCTACAAATTTTGCATACAACTGTATAGCTGGAATTCACGTAAAAGTCACTAAAACCCAACGCAAAGTCGAGTTCAGACTTTCAAAAGGTTACGTTCAGAACACAATCACACAAAACCAAAAATTGAGAGGCTTAGTTGAAAGCTACAGTAGTAACATGACAATTTTTGGACTGCTTCGATATACGTTATGGGCACTAGCACAAGTGTTCCCTGTGTATTATTATTATTATTATTATTATAATTATTATCTGAATCTGAATAATGAGTATCAACTTTTATCTGATCATTAGATGGATAAGGGGAATCAATGGTTTTCCACTCTTCACTTTAATTGTCTGGGAATCTAATCTTATCATTTCCCTTTCTTTGTTTCAACAATTGTATTCAACTTGTAATTTTCAATGATTTACTTACTGATTGAATGAGTTGTTGTCTTATCTTTGGATCTCCTACGTACCGCTCGTTTTTCAGGTAGTGGTAGGCAAACGTAAGCCTTCTCATCACCACAAACGAACTGTACCAAACCAAATACTAATTAATAAAATGCAAAGCCAGTCATTGTTACTCGTGAGAAAATGTATGTATTAATTAACTTTAAATCCATAACACCAAGTGATCAATGGATGAATCCATCCCTGGCTGCTAAATTAATTAGTCGTTTGAAAAAGAAACAAGCTAGTCATTGTGTGTAAAATGTTCTAGGCTCTGTTTGATAATTAACTGGTAGCGGGCAATGAACCGAACCAAGCTCGAGCTTGGCATGCTCGAGGCTTGGCTCGTGAGCTACATTGCAAGCTTGGACTCAGCTCGTGAGCTAGGCGAGCCTGAAAAGTTAGGCTTGTTCATTGTTATTCATTTGTTGACTTACAAAGTGATAATAAAGAGTAATAACTCTTAAAATAAAGAATAATAAAAAAAATGCACTTATAACAAAGTTAAATAATGATATAAAATTGAAAATTAATTAATTCAAAATAACAAATACAGAATATAAAATAAAGTAATCTTTTAGCGATAATGAAAATAATTTATGATTGTGGATTTATAACACATAAAAAAAGATGTATCAAAAGCACAAGTTTCAATTCATATGAATATGGTAATTTTATTTTGGAAATTGTATTATCAAACACAACAAATTTCGTCCAATTTTCCATTTTCACGAGCCGAGCTTCATTGGGTTAGGCTTGGCTTGTTTATGTGACGAGCCCGAGCCCGAGCCGCCTCGAACTTATTGCGAGCCGAGCTTATCGAGCTTCCCGCCAAGCTGACTCGCAAGGGCTCACAAGCCGGCTTGGCTCATTGCCAGCCCTAGCTGATTGAATTAGTTATTGGTTAATTGTTAGTTATTTTGTATTAATTTTTGATTTAGTTATTGAAATTAGTTGTTCATAACAAAAAAGTGTTTGGTAAATGTTAGTGAAATTATGAGTTGGTGAATTTTCATTAATCAATGCTTACAATAATAATTTTTTTTCATTATATTTTTACAAGTATTTCAAAATGAACTACAAATCTATTATTGAAAAATAATTTTTCTTTGATGTAAATATTTTATACTTAATATTCCTTTGTAAGTATATTATTATTGCTCAATACTGTTTACACAATTTCTTTTTAATAAGGATAAAAAAAAGTGTTATTCATTAGCAAGATAATAATGTTCCTTGTTAACATTCTAATTGCATCATAAATTCTAACTATGTCAAATTTAGTCTTTTTATTTTTGTTATTCTTGCATTATTGTTCTCGATAGTTGAAGTATCTGATATGTTACCCATTTCTGTTGCAAGTCTGCTCTAACAATGTTTTCCTTCCCAACAAGTAATATCAGAGCGAATTCAACAGCATTCAAGGAAGCAATTGGTTGTGAGATCCCAGGTGTTAGAGCAACGATGACATGATTGCTAGTCCGAGAAATTCAAGGGAAAGATAAAATTCAAGATGGTGGATATTGAATTTGTAGTGTGCAGATTGTGACCGATCAAGTAGATTAGGTGGAAACCTCTGAATACTAGTCGATTTTAGTCCAAGGGGGAGTTTGTTAGGAATATTGTGTCCTAAAATCTCTCAAGCTTACCACATGTTTTATTTTCTAATTGTGTTAGGCAATTATTTAGGTTTCCCTATTAGGTTGGGTTTTCCTAATTATATTAGATTTGGCAAATCTAATTGGAGTGGTGACCAAGGTTTGTCCTCCTATGTATTCCCAAACTGCTGAAGGTATGATGTGTGTGTCTCGTGGGGAGAGCATCAAGTGTCTTTTTGAGAACACCATGGCAGAAAGGCTGAAGATTCCTTCAAATAAGGAGTGGTGAGACACCCACCTCCTCTCCGACCTCTTACCTCTTGTTCTCTGTTGGTGTTTTCCCCACTCCCCCTTTGAAGGTAAAACCCTAATTTAATTCTTTTAAACCAAGTTGTTTAAGTTTAGATTGTGATAAGTACTTCTTGTATATATGAGAACTTGGTTGTTTTGATGAGAATTTGGGGAATATTTGATTTGATTATGTTATTTATACCCGAATTTCCCATATTACGCTTGGTTTGGAGTTTGGTGAGTTTTGTAGGGAATTTATGAAGAATCGATGTAAACCGAGCCCAAAAAGCAAGTGTAGATCCAAGTTATGAGCTTAAAGGACCAAGAAGTGAGATGTTGGATCGCCCAAGGCCCAAACAATGGCCCAAAGTACTCCTAGGCCCGAAAAAGCAGTGACACGGGTGCCCCCAGGAAGGGCACGGGTCGTGTCTATGGCCAGAGAGTGAGAAAATACAAGCAGTGAGCTGACACGGTCCGTGTCACAGGAGGCACGGTCCATGTCATAGGGGGCACGGTCCGTGTCACCCCTGGCACGGTCCGTGTCTCTCCTGTCTTTTCATTTTCGGCGGTTTTGAAGTGATATTTACCTATATTATGCTGATTTCCGTCCGAGTAGAGAGGATCATCATCCACCATCATCCATTTCATGCCCTAATCATATCATTCATCATCCATACTCCATTCCATCATTGAAGATTGAGAGAAGATTGAAGATCGAGGAGCAACTTGAACATACTTTGAAGTGGAGGAGCAAAAGTCCTCCATTGTTGATTCCTAGCAAGTTTGTTCTTCACTTGGGTTTATTTCTCATTCTCTCATAGATTTTCATATGCTTTCTAGAATAGATTTCAATTGCTTTGTAGTTTCAATCATGAATTGTGAGTAGTTCTTTTAGTTTAGGGGATGAATCTTTGAAGTTGCTTGATGAATTGACTTTGTTGGATTGAATTATCATGAATTTAGTTTGTTTCAATCTATTTGGTCTTTGAATTGAATTGTTATTGCTTTTGCTTGATCACCAATTGCATGTTAATAGGTTGTTGAATGAAGTACCGAAAGGAGAAGTTTGATTACCTGAAAACCTAGATTAAACTAGTTAAAATTATCTAGACATAGAAGTTTTAATTAGGGTTCTTGAGATAATTTGATCTTTAACCTTGACTAAATCGAAATAACCACGAAAGTAGGTGCTTGGTTAGTCTTGGCAATTCGCTCTAGTGACAAAATCTCATTGCGAAGTGTTTTATGCTATTATCGAACCTTGATTGTGCAAATTAATGAAATGAAAGTTCAATCCACATCATTGATTCGTTATTTGACTTAGGTTTCATCCCCTGAACGCCTTTTTACCTTGATTAAATTAGAATAGTTTAGTGAATATTCGTTTGCTTAGACCTTGATTGTGATTAGAATTAGATTTAGTTGATTCAAAACAAAAACCGGATCGACTTAGCGATCAACTAGGAGGCTAGTTCAGTGCGTTGAAAGGAAAAGTCCCTGTGGGAACGACCTTGATTTATGCTACAATTTCACCCGTGCACTTGCGGCCTATCAAATTTTTGGCACCGTTGCCGGGGACTTTATCCCTAGCCAGCCACTGAACGAATACCCTAAGGTTGCCTAAGTCATTTATTTTCTGTTTTGATTTTCCTTGGTGTTTTGATTTTTGTCTTGCCAGGTTTACTCTATGTGCATGCAAAAGGCTCCACTCTTTGAGCTTGATCCTGAAATCGAAAGAACCTTTCGCTCCCGGCGAAAGAAGCAAAAGTTAGAGCACGCCCGGAGAAGACGAGAAGAGAACTCCAAGCTAAAGAACACCATGTCCGGTGGCGGTGGCGGTGGCGAAGAGCCTAGAATCACGCTTGGCTCCTATGTGATGCCAAATGTCACAAATCAACCCTCCGCCATTAATCCTCCAAGAGTGGCCGCTGACGATTTTGAGCTGAGGAGTTCACTCATCAATTTGGTGAAGGCCAACCCATTCCATGGCCTCCCCAATGAAGATCCCAACCGGCACCTTCGCCTATTCAACCAAGCATGTGAGACCTTTAAGGCAAATGGTGCAACGCCCGATGCAATCAAGCTGCGATTGTTTCCCTTCTCACTTGAAGGGAAGGCTTGGGAGTGGTTGGATGCTCTTCCATCAAGCTCTGCCATCACCACTTTTGACCAACTTGCTAGCTTATTCTTGGCGAAGTACTTTCCTCCTATGGTGACGAGCCTCGGAATCAAATCTCAACATTTGTCCAAGAGCCGGATGAGTCCTCTATGAAGCATGGGAGAAGTTCAAGGACCTCTTACGTCAATGCCCCACCATGGTTTAGAACCATGGGTCCCGAGCAAGCCTTCTACAACGGGGTGGATGACAACTTGAGGGCCAACATCTTGGCGGCGGGAGGCAACATCATGTCCAAGACAGTGGCGGAACTCCAAACTTTGATTGAGGAGATGGCGATCAATAGCTACCAGTGGTCAAAGCCCCGTTCCAAGAGGACGGGAGGTAAGTATGAAGTTGATGCTATTTCTATGTTGAATGCTAAGTTGGATGCCATGACTAAGAAGATGGATTTGTTGAATGTGAATTCTCCCCCTCCCCAACCATGTGCGTCGTGTCAATCATATGAGCATGAGACCTTGAATTGTCCTAGTGGGTTGGTTAGCAATGAATCGACCGAAGTGGTTAACTATGTTGGTAACCCTTCTAATAGGCAAAACTTTGACCCTTTTTCCAATACTTACAATCCTGGTTTTAGGTTCCACCCGAACTTTTCTTACCGGAACAATAACCAAATGGGTCAACCCCAAGGAAAAAGACAACCCCAAGCACCTCCACCACAAGCTCCTCAAAAGCCTAACCTAGAGACCATGATACAAGCTTTGATGTTGTCTCAACAACAACACCAACAATGGCAACTTGAGCATCAACAAAGACAAGATGAGGTGATTAAGGCCTTAGCTACTAAAGTTGACCTTATGAGCACCCACACTCAAATTCTTGAGAATCAAATTGTCATTCAAGCTAGTACCTCCACTACCCCTCCGGGAATTCTTCCCGGAAAGCCCGAACCTAACCCTAAGGAACATTGTAATGCCATTATTTTGAGGAGTGGGACACAATATGAGGGACCCAGCGTGCCAAATGCCAAGCATGAGGGAGTAGTGGTTGAGAAAGAGGTTGAGAAGCCTAGTGAGAATGTTGTTGGTTTTGAAGGAGAGAAAGACCTTGAGAGTGAGCATTCAAAAGAGATCACCGAAACCCGACCTTCATCTCCACCTAGAGTTTACAAACCACCGTTACCCTTTCCTCAAAGATATGCTAAGGCTAAATTTGATGCAAAATTCGGCAAGTTCTTTAATATGTTAAAGCAATTGAATGTGAATGTGCCGTTTTTGGATGTTTTATCTCAAATGCCTTTGTATGCAAAGTTTTTGAAATAAATCCTCTCTAAAAAGAGGAAAATTGAGGAAATTGAGGAGGTTGCTTTGACTGAAGAATGTAGTTCCGTGGTTCTTAACAAGCTTACTCCTAAGCTTAAGGACCCGGGAAGCTTTAGTATTCCATGTGGCTTAGGTAGCTTAACCGTTGACCGAGCTTTGTGTGATGTGGGTTCTAGTGTAAGCTTAATGCCCTATTCTTTGTATGAACGGTTGAACCTAGGAGAGTTGAGACCAACTACCATGTCATTGCAAATGGCGGATCGTTCTATCAAATACCCTAAGGGTATTTTGGAAGACTTTCCCCTTAAGGTGGGTGATTGCTATGTGCCGATTGATTTTGTCATCCTTGATATGCTCGAAGATTCCCATACCCAAATCATTTTGGGGAGACCTTTTCTTGCTACCGTAGGGTGTATCATAGATGTACAATGTGGAAATATGAAGTTTAGGATAAGGGAACATGAACTTGAGTTTGATTTATTCCGTGATGTTTTGCCACGTGGCGTTTCCCCTTGCTTTGGTGTTGATTGTGTGCATGTAGTGGAGAGTGAAAAGCTTGAGAAATCTTATGACCATTTTGTTGCAAATTCTTGTGGTTTATTTATTGATAAAGGCCATGAACTTGGCGATGCAAGGGTGGGAATAAAAGAAATTTTGCTCCCACCTAACATCATCAAGAACGTGCCTTATGCTATTAACAAGGGTACATTGGATGAGATTTTCAGGTTTGATGATAGAGATCCCTCCATTTTTGAAGGAGGTGATGAGTTTGACCTGCCGTGTCGATTTGAAGATGTTTGGAGGTACTATGCAATGTGAAGCTCCAAAAGCCCTTGGCTATGGAGTTATGGACTATTCACCGGGTTGAGAGGTACCTTGTCCAGCTTAGGACATTAAACAAGCGCTTCTTGGGAGGCAACCCAAGCTTTTTCGATTTTATTTTCATTTCATTTTATTTTATTTTTAGGATTTTCTAAAATTTTTCCTTATTTTTCTTCTTTTTATTTTTTATTTTTCTAGATTTGTGTTTTCTTCCTTTGCTTCTCAGGTGATGTTTCGCATTGCGGACAATGCTTGGTTCAAGCATGGGGGGAATTTGTGTAAACTTTTTGTGGATATGTGTGTTTTGAGTCGTTTTTAGTTTTGATTTTTAACTTGTTTTGAGTCTTTTTTCTTTTGTTTTGATTTTATTTTCTTTGTTTTCTAGATTTGCTTGTAGTTTTTTAATTTCTTCTTTTCGTAGGTTCTTTTCGTTTTCTTATTTTCATTTTGAGTCTTGTAAAAGGTTTTTGAAAAAAAAAAGAAAAAATTAGAAAAGTTAAAAAAAAAACTGTCCGATATAGGATTTGGCGAGATAGTTTTCTTTTGACTTGATTTGATCTTGTATAGCCCGTTTGTGAAAGACTGTGAATTGACATGAGTTGTGAAGCTAAATGTTGTGAGAATTGTGCTAGGATAGTGAGATCGATTACTTTTGTCACTATTTTAAGAGTGAGTTGTGCATATGCATATCTTTTAAACTGGGAAATGATTGCTGAGCGCTACCCGTGAGTCCACATAAGCCTAAAAGAAAAGACTAATCATTTTTATTAGTCTTATTTCCATGAGTGACTCACCATTGTAGCATCCTCCTTCATTTGCTTTGCATCTCCTTGAAATTGCTATGCGTTGTACATTGACAAGATGACAGAGGCATTAGGAATTGAACCCGCAAGCCTTGGCCACCCGTTTACATCATAATATCCATAGTTAAGCCTTTCTTGCCTTGACCATTTCTTTTCTTGAACCCACATTATAAGTCTTGGCCGATTATATATTTCCGACCCTTAAGCCATTGCTTGAAATGTTTTGAGTTTGAAGTTGGGTTGATTATGGTTACTTTGGTGGTTTGGTTTGAGTTGTAAATATTGATTTGATTCCCCAAATTATGTACATTGAGGTTGTTGGGTAGAGTTGGAACTTGCCTAGTGAGTTGTATATAAGTGTGAGTTTGTTTGTTTGTGTGTGTGTTTTATTCGAAGAAAAAAAAGAGAAAAAGAAAAGGAAAAAAAATAAAAATATAGAAAAAGTGTGAAAAAAAGAAAAAAAATCGGAGAATTCCGGAAAAAAAGAAGAAAAAAAGAATAAAGTGTTAGACATTGTGTTTCTTTTGTTTTGAGGCAAGTTTCCAATTGTTTGTGGGGTTGATTTGGATTGATTTTAAGTGGTGAGAGTGTATGTATGTTGAATTGGTGCGAAATAATTTCAAGCTTTGGCTTTTAGCTCCACATTTCCCAAATATTATCCACTCCTTACCCTTAACCCTAGCCCCGTTACAACCCTTGAAAGTCCTCTTGATTGTCATTGTTGCTTTGCAAATTGCGGTGGAGAGTTGAGATTCTTAGCAAGTACGTGGTTGGTTGTGGCTTTGGTTTGAGTGTTTGAGCGAACTTTCAATGATTTTTCATATTTAAACACAAGAGAGGAGTGTTTCCACATTCCCAGAAAGTGAGTTTGCTCTTCATTCATACCTAGTTTCATGCTTAACATGTGCCTTCTTATCTCATTCGGTGATTAAGGATGATTGTTTGAACTTGATGAGTGTCATTCTTGAATCATTTGTCTTCATTTACTTGTGTAAATTGGCTTCTTTTTCACTCTTGGGCTATATTTTAGATTAGATTGGGTTGATTGAATTTCCTATCGATGTCATCCTTAGGAGTTGTAATTAAATAAGATTTTCGTATTATTATTTTTACTTTTGAGTTTTCTTTTTATTTTTGCTTTGAGTTCTTTGAGTCTTTTTGTCCCGGTTTCTTTCATCTTCTTTTATTTTCTTTCTTTGCCTTTTCTTTTGAGTTTGGACTTGCTTAGGGACAAGCAAGGACTAAGCACGGGGGATTTTGATAAGTACTTCTTGTATATATGAGAACTTGGTTGTTTTGATGAGAATTTGGGGAATATTTGATTTGATTATGTTATTTTATACCCGAATTTCCCATATTACGCTTGGTTTGGAGTTTGGTGAGTTTGTAGGGAATTTGTGAAGAATCGATGTAAACCGAGCCCAAAAAGCAAGTGTAGATCTAAGTTATGAGCTTAAAGGACCAAGAAGTGAGATGTTGGATCGCCCAAGGCCCAAACAATGGCCCAAAGTACTCCTAGGCCCGAAAAAGCAGTGACACGTGTGCCCCCAAGAAGGGCACGGGTCGTGTCTATGGCCAGAGAGTGAGAAAATACAAGCAGTAAGCTGACACGGTCCGTGTCACAGGAGGCACGGTCCGTGTCATAGGGGGCACGGTCCGTGTCACTCCTGGCACGGTCCGTGTCTCTCCTGTCTTTTCATTTTCTTGATTTCCGTCCGAGTAGAGAGGATCATCATCCACCATCATCCATTTCATGCCCTAATCATATCATTCATCATCCATACTCCATTCCATCATTGAAGATTGAGAGAAGATTGAAGATCGAGGAGCAACTTGAACATACTTTGAAGTGGAGGAGCAAAAGTCCTCCATTGTTGATTCCTAGCAAGTTTGTTCTTCACTTGGGTTTATTTCTCATTCTCTCATAGATTTTCATATGCTTTCTAGAATAGATTTCAATTGCTTTGTAGTTTCAATCATGAATTGTGAGTAGTTCTTTTAGTTTAGGGGATGAATCTTTGAAGTTGCTTGATGAATTGACTTTGTTGGATTGAATTATCATGACTTTAGTTTGTTTCAATCTATTTGATCTTTGAATTGAATTGTTATTGCTTTTGCTTGATCACCAATTGCATGTTAATAGGTTGTTGAATGAAGTACCGAAAGGAGAAGTTTGATTACCTGAAAACCTAGATTAAACTAGTTAAAATTATCTAGACATAGAAGTTTTAATTAGGGTTCTTGAGATAATTTGATCTTTAACCTTGACTAAATCGAAATAACCACGAAAGTAGGTGTTTGGTTAGTCTTGGCAATTCGCTCTAGTGACAAAATCTCATTGCGAAGAGTTTTATGCTATTATCGAACCTTGATTGTGCAAATTAATGAAATGAAAGTTCAATCCACATCGTTGATTCGTCATTTGACTTAGGTTTCATCCCCTGAACACCTTTTTACCTTGATTAAATCAGAATAGTTTAGTGAATATTCGTTTGCTTAGACCTTGATTGTGATTAGAATTAGATTTAGTTGATTCAAAACAAAAACCGAATCGACTTAGCGATCAACTAGGAGGCTAGTTCAGTGCGTTGAAAGGAAAAGTCCCTGTGGGTGACAGGGCCGCAAGCGCACGGGTACTATTGTAGCAATGTCAAGGTCGATCCCACAGGGACGTGGTCTAGTAACTCAGTGAGCTATCCCTCTACTTGATTGCTAAGCTAATCGGGTTGATGAATTTTTTATGACTTCTAATGAACTAACTAGAAGTAAAGTGGACTAGAAAGGATTAACTAGAGGTAATTCGATGGATGAAGACTTCTAGGGTTTTACTCATCTAACAACAGGGTCTGAAAGCCAGATTAAAGCATGCACAAGAAAGTAACTCAAACGAATCAAGAATCGATAACCTCTAAATTCTATCGCCCTTTCGATGCTAAATAGAATTATCCTGGCTAACCTAATCAACAACTTTCATCTTCTTTTCAGGTTAAACAGGATTGAAGGTCTAAGCAAGGTCGGGTTATCTAACGATTCCCTAGTCTACTACTCCTTTTTCAACTTTCGTAGGCCTAGGTAGAAGGGTTGGTGGTCAAATTCCCCTAATTCACCTTTCGGTACTTCTTAGGTTAATTTCTGAATTACAAACATCCAAGGCCTTAAGAACATTCGTAAGCAAGAAAAACGCAACCTTCTATTGATTCAATTGAGAATTCAAGTACAAACTAAAACATTTCTAATCAAACTCCATATTGATGGTTCATAAAACCCTAGAAAGAACGAAATCTACTCACAAGTATTCATTGAAAACAAGAAATACGTTCTAAACATGGTAATCAATTCTAGAATTAAGGAAGAGAAAGTGAGAAGAGTAAAGCAAACACTAGGGAGAAATTCGTAGGATTCTCTCAAGAACTTCACAAGAGTGTTGCGTGCTTCTTCTCGAATTCCAAATCTTCAATGCCTTCGAATTGATTCTTGATGAATGGAGGTGTTTTTGGTGAAGAATTCCTCTCTACAATTCTCTCTTTTCTGCCCAGAATAAGTGATAACCGCCTTCCCCCTCTTTTCCCCGGTTATCTCCGTAAAAATAATCGCGCTGAGAAAACAGCTCAACCACGGTCAGTGTCACCACGGGCGGCGTGGTTGGCGCTTTCTACTGCTCTTCTTTGAAATTTTTACCACGGTCTTATCAACAGTAGTTGATGCCCGTGGTACCCTTGGCCTTACCAAATTTGCTCCAAAAATCACCTTTTTAGCCCTAAACCTGAAAATAAATGCCAAAAACGCAAAGACCAAGTGTAAATAGAGAAATAGGGAAGATTAAACACCTTTTTAGACAAAAATTACCATGATTATGCTTCTAAAATACCTAAAAATAAGTGCAAATAATGCACTTATTAACCCCTCCATGCTAAAACCTTGCTTATCCCCAAGCAAGTACTAGACTCAAAACTAGGAAAAACGGACTCAAAAGAAGAAAAAGAAAAGAAAGACTCGAACATCCTATGCACAAGCCCCCTCAGGTAAGCATTAGCAGAACTCTCAAGCAACTTTGTCCAACCAAAACACAACCCTAAAGCGATTTAAAACATTTTAGCACAAGATAGAGAGAGATTTTCGAAAAGGATTTAGGGGAATCACACCATCAAGATCAAATTAGTCACCCTTCCGTCACCGAATTAGCGAGAGAACACATGTATGAGTATGAAACTAAAACGATTGAGAGCAATCCTCACTTTTGGGAATGTGGAAACACTCCCCTCATGTGTTTTCAAATGAAGTCAATGTTTGGTTCTCTCAATACTCTAGCCTAGGAAACAATCTACCATATGCTTGATGATCATCTCAATTCTCTACCGCTATATGCAAAATGCAAACAGGTCTGTGAAAGGGTTGTAACGGGGCTAAGGTTAGGGGTAAGGGACGGAAAATATTTGGATAAGTGGAGCTCGAAGCCAAGCTTGGAGTTATACTTTTCCAACCTCACTCAATGTCATTGAACCTTACTCGCCCATAAACATTCACAACAATCCTGAAACATTTATTAGAAACTGCCTTATTACTAAACTCCTCACTTACCATCACACTTGTGCTCCCTTTTTTTTTATTTTTTTTATATATTTTCTAATTGCTATTGAATTGTTCTCTCTCTCTTTTTTGTGATTTTTTTTCGAAGCAAGTGATTGGCAAGTGAAAATCATATACAAAATTAATTACAAAAACTTGGCGGGTTTTGCTAACATAGCCACTACATTGATGCTACATAAGTGAGAAAAATCCCAACACTTCCTATTCATTACTTTCCCAACACACTGTTTTGCGAATGTATTCACAATTAACCCCATCAACCACACTCAATATACTCCAAGCAATGGCTTAAGGTAGGAAGATATGTAATTGGCAAAGGCTGATAATTTCAGGTTATTCCGAGAAAACGGAGTAATCAAAGGCTAGAAGAAGGGTTAAAGGCGGAGAATTACATGAATAGGGTGGCTATTTGGTATTGTAGCTACAATAAGTGCGAATGAATGCCTCAATCGTGTTGTTAATGCATGATGCAAAGTACAGTTTCAAAGAGATGAAAAGCAAGTTCTAGAGATCACAACCAAGGTTGAGTCACACATGGAAATATGAGACTAATGAAAATGATTAGTCATTTTGGCTTAGTGGTCTCACGGGTTTGTGCTCAACAACCAATCAAAGAACATAAACATACAAATACTAAGCTCACATCAAAGGGTTAAGAAGGGCAATAAATCTTCACTATCAAGATGTAAACCCAAATCAAAATGTTTTCGAAATTTCTTTTCAAATCTTTGAATCCCTTACGGGCTACGCAAAGGCTAAACAAAGCTACAAGAAATACTAGCTGGCTTACAATCATCACCGGAGGCTTACCTAACCTAATCCTAAGGCTATTCTAATATTTTTTTTCTTCTTTTTGCTTGATTTTTTCTAATTTTTTTGGCTTTTCTTTATTTTTCTTTTCTTTTTTTTTCTATTTTTAACTAGATGAACTAAATGCAATTAAACTAAATGCAAACTACATGCTTAAGTTGTTACCTATGAAGATAAACAAGAAAAATAAAAGAAAGAAAGGACACACCTAGGTTCATGAAACACCACTATATGCTAAATGTTGTACAAACTATATGCATGAAGCAAAAATATGTACAAATGCATATACACAAGTCATTCTCCCAAAAATTATCACCAATCATCGAAACATAGCAACCAAATCAACAAGGCAACCAAGTCACATAAAACTAACCAACCCATCCATGCTAGGACACGGCATTGTCCTCAATGCTAAAAAGAAGCAAACAATCATAGGGTGGAAGGAAAAGTTAATGAGCAAACATCACGCATCAGGAGGGGGCGGAGGGTAAGGGTAAGGGATCTGAGCTCCATGGCTCTCAAACCAACCACGCATCGCGGATAAACACTCGCTCATGCTAGTCAAATGTTGGTTTTGCGACGCAATCATGCCACAAAGCTCAATGTGCTCCGATCGGACATACTCCCTAAGGGAGGTTTGCTCGTCGCGGATCTCGCGAAGTGCAGTCGAAACGTCATCCATGTTGAAAGCGTGGGAGGAGGAAGGGTCAGGTGAGTGAGGGGATTGGGGTTCGTCATGGTCGGACTCAGGATCATACGCGATAAGATCTAGGGGAACCGGGTCTCCATCCCTTCCCGGTAGGAAGGAGAAGTTGGCCCGATTTTGGATAGTCCTTCGGGCCACATTGGGCAACTGCATGAGCTGCCGATTTGGGTACCTCCAGTAAATGTTACCACCCCTAGAAACAATGAAGAGCATGGTGGTCAAAGCGCTATGGTCAAGCCTCTCAGACCCGGGAATCCTAAACTCCTCAATTGGCATGACTCCGAGAGATTTTGCAATCCTCGTGACAATCCCCCCGCAGGTGATCTTACCCTTTTTCCTATTAGCTATCTCTTGAAGATGTGTAATTAAGAAAGAGCCGGGGTCCATCTGCCTACCCTCATACATATTCTTCATGAAAAATAACTCCGCTACCCGAGGCATATTCATGCTATCATCCCTTGTGAAAAAGCTCGTCGCGAAGATGCGTTGAGCTAGATTTCGGTCGCCTTAGACCGACTAGAGTCGAAATGTTGCTCCCCGGTGATCATTTCCCAGAAAGAATCCAGGTCATACCTTGGAGGCACACGCCGCTCACTAACATCAAGGGGATGGGGGAGGTGGAAAATGCTATTAAAGGTACTCAAATTCAATTGATAGTCTTGGCCACGCAAACGGAACCTAATAACCCCCTCTTGGCAATTACGCCCATTTTGAACCTCGGTGTATAGGGTACTCAAAAACTCCAAAGTCAAGTCCGAATAGGAAGGTTCTTTGATGTTTAGGTAATCACCCATCCCTCCCCCCCTCTAGAAAACAACCATTTAATGTCATCCAAAACACCCATGGATTGCAACAAAGCATCAACAACATAACGAGTAGCAACAAAACCATGGGATCTCAAACGCAAGTAATTAGCAGTTTGTATTGGGCTAGTGAACTGAAAAGGGATAGGGTCATTACCTTGCTCCATAGCAGTGCGGTTTGCGGCTCGTTGAGCATGAAGCTCCCTCGGATTTGGTTCGTTGGAGGACCCAGCAGCATCAGTTCTTCTCTTTTTGGGTGCCATGGCAACTTGAAGCTCCAACAATGGTGATTTTGGAAAAATGAGAGTGAAGGGTGAAGGTAGAATGGTGGTTATGGGTTAAATTGGTGGATGGGGTGGCTAATGTGAAAGGTGAAGGTGGAGTTGGTGGTGCGTGGGGTTCGAAGGTGGGTCGGATGTGGTGGCGAGGTAGGTGGTGCGTGGTGGTGAAGAGGAAAAAGGTTGAAGGAGTTAGGGTTTAGGGTTTGAAGGAAGAAGAAGGAGAGGAGGAATGAAGGAGAGAGATGGAGAAGGATGTAAGGGAGTTAGGGTTTGGGTCGCGCCAGGTGAGAAAGAAGAAGAAGAAGAATGAAAGAAACAAGAGAAAAGGGGACAAAAACGAGCGAAATACTGCTCAGACCAGCCGCCACGGTCCGTGGCTGCCACCACGGGCAGCCCGTGGTTGGCGCTGGTTTGATTGGTTCACGCAGAAAAATTGCTTTTCTTTTAAAAAAATTTTTTAAGCAAATTTCCAGCCACCACGGTCCGAGGTCAGAACCTCGGGCAGACCAAGGTTGGCCCTGGAAATTGGAATTTTGGGAGGAAATTGTGGGGATGGATTGGGCGGCTACCACGGTCCGAGGTCAGAACCTCGGGCAGACCGAGGTTGGCCCTGGAAAGCCAACTTTCCTCAATGAATGAAGTCCAGGCTACCACGGTCTGAGGTCAGAAACTCGGGCAGACCGAGGTTGGCCCTGGAACTTCAGTATGAAATGGTTTTGAAACGCCTTCCACACCCTCTTTTTTTTTTCTATATTTTCACTCAGTTTTTCTCAATTCTTTTCTTGCAAAACTCCCTCAAACTCCCATGTTTCTTCATTCTTTCTAACTCAAACATTTTTCACTCATTAAACCATCAAAACACCCTAGAAACCAACTCCTCCATGCTAATTTCCTTGCTCAAACTCCACTCTTACACTCCCTCAAACTCACTCTCCTTTTTTTTTTTTACTCACAAATACTCACAAAAATTCACACTATACAAAAGAGAAACACTGTTAAAACAAGAGAAAAATCAAAGAAAAGAAACAAAACGAAAATGAAAAGAACTACGGAAAATAAGAAAAAACTATGAAAGGGGAAGGAAAATGAAAAGAAAGAAAGATAAACTCCTATAAAAGACAAAAATAATGAAAAGGGGAAGAAAAGTAATTAAAAATCTTGGGTTGCCTCCCAAGAAGCGCTAATTTAACGTCTTAAGCTAGACGATACATACCTCAAGTCATACGGGATTGGCGAGGACATAACATGCGGCCTTCTCCTCAATTTGGCCTGTGATGTAAGGCTTAAGTCGCTGCCCGTTGACCTTGAATGTGCCGGTAGACTCACTCCAAACTTCCACAGCTCCATGGGGATATGCTTTCATAACTTGGAATGGCGGACCACCGGATTTCACTTTCGGAAACAATCTCAATCTCGAGTTAAACAAAAGGACCATGTCTCCTGCCTTAAACCTCTTTGGCAAGATGAACTTGTCATGCCACTTTTTGGTCCTTTCCTTATATATCCTCGAACTCTCATAAGCTTGCAACCTCAATTCCTCCAGTTCTTGCAATTGAAGCATTCGCTTCTCACCGGTTGCCTTTCCATCAAAATTCAGAGTTCGGATAGCCCAAAACGCTCGATGTTCCAACTCCACAGGCAAATGACACGGCTTCCCATACACCAACCGGAATGGAGTGGTGTCGAGGGGAGTTTTGAACGCCGTGCGGTACGCCCACAAGGCGTCGTCAAGCTTCAATGACCAATCCTTTCGAGATCGGTCAACCGTTTTCTCGAGAATGCTCTTCAACTCCCTATTCGAAAGCTCTACTTGCCCGCTTGTTTGAGGATGGTAAGGTGTTGCCACCCTATGGAACACCCCGTACTTCTTCAGGAGAGTTTCTAGCGGCCGGTTACGAAAATGGGTGCCGTTATCGCTCAATAAGGCTCTAGGAGTGCCAAATCGAGCGAAAATGTTCTTCTTGAGGAATTTGATGACGACTCTTGAGTCATTCGTCGGAGATGCAATCGCCTCCACCCATTTGGATACGTAATCCACAGCAACAAGGATGTAGAGGTTCTTGTGAGATGGAGGGAAAGGACCCATAAAGTCTATCCCCCACACATCGAAGAGCTCAACCTGAAGAATTCCGCTTTGGGGCATCTTGTGCCTCTTGGAAATGTTACCCATCCGTTGACAACGATCACATGCTAGCACATACTCCCTTGCATCCTTGGTGAGGGTCGGCCAATAGAAGCCGGCTTGCAAGACCTTGGAAGCGGTTTTATCGGAGTCGAAATGTCCGCCATAGGTCGTGGAATGGCAATGATGTAGCACCCCTTGAACTTCTTCCTTTGGAATGCATCTCCGGTAAACCCCATCGGCACATAGCTTGAAAAGAAGTGGTTCTTCCCAAACAAAGCTCTTCACCTCGAATAGGAACCTCTTCTTTTGTTGATATGGTAAGTCCGGTGGCAACACTCCACACACAAGATAATTGACGTAGTCGGCAAACCATGGAATGAATGGGGTACACACGGCCATGAGCTTCTCTTCCGGAAAAGAATCATCAATAGGGAGCTTCTCCTTCGGAACATCCTCCAATCGAGAGAGATGATCGGCCACCACGTTTTGCAATCCGGGCTTGTCCCGAATTTCCAAATCAAACTCTTGGAGTAATAACACCCAGCGAATGAGCCGAGGTTTAGAGTCCGACTTCTTCATCAGGTGTCGAATGGCGGCATGATCGGTGAACACAATCACCTTGGAGTTGATCAAGTATGGTCGAAACTTCTCCAAGGCGAAAACGACCGCCAAGAACTCCTTCTCTGTGGTGGCGTAGTTGACTTGAGCCTCATCCAGAGTTCGACTCGCATAGTAGATGGCGAAAGGCTTGCCATCTCTTCTTTGCCCTAAAACAGCCCCCAATGCGTAATCACTCGCATCACACATCACTTCAAACGGTAAACTCCAATCCGGGGCTTGCATAATAGGTGCAGTAATCAAAGCTTCTTTCAACCTGTTGAAAGCACTCAAGCAAACATCATCAAATTCAAAAGGCACATCTTTGACAAGCAATCGGGTGAGAGGTCTAGCAATTTTCGAAAAATCTTTTATGAACCGTCGGTAGAAACCAACGTGTCCAAGAAAACTCCTAACACCCTTAACAGAAGTTGGAGGTGGTAATTTTTCAACCACCTCAACCTTTGCTTTGTCAACCTCAATGCCTTTACTTGACACAACATGACCAAGGACTACACCCTCTTGTACCATGAAATGGCACTTCTCCCAATTCAAAACCAAATTCACTTCTTCACATCGAGACAACACTTTAGCAAGATTTCTTAAACAATGATCAAAAGAATTGCCATAGACTGAAAAATCATCGATAAACACCTCCATAATGTCCTCAATAAAATTAGAGAAAATAGCCATCATGCATCGTTGAAAAGTAGCGGGTGCATTACACAACCCAAATGGCATTCTCCTATAAGCAAATGTATCGTAAGGACATGTAAACGTGGTCTTTTCCTGATCACTAGGGTGGATAGGGATTTGGAAAAAACCGGAATACCCATCTAGATAACAAAAGAATGAATTATTCGACAGTCTTTCAAGCATTTGGTCAATGAAGGGGAGAGGGAAATGGTCTTTATGGGTGGCATCATTCAACTTGCGGTAATCAATACACATCCTCCACCCGTGAATACCTGGTAGGAATCAACTCATTATTCTCATTTTTCACCACAGTCACCCCCCTTTCTTAGGCACAACATGCACCGGGCTAACCCACTCACTATCGGAAATAGGGTAGATAATCCCAGCATCAAGTAATTTCAAGACCTCTTTTTTCACCACCTCTTTCATGTTAGGGTTTAACCTTCTTTGACTTTGAATGGTGGGTTTATAATCATCTTCCATCAAAATCCTATGCATGCAAAATGAGGGACTAATTCCTTTAAGGTCATCTATGGTATAGCCAATGGCCTTACGATGCGACCTAAGGACTCTCAACAATGAATCAATCTCAGCATCATTCAAGTTTGCATTCACAATCACAGGATAAGAGGAATCGGGGCCAAGAAATTCATACCTTAGGGAAGAAGGGAGAGGTTTCAGTTCTACCTTTGGTGCTTCCTTCTTGCTCGAAGCTTGCTTGTTTTTGCTTTCAACCTTTAGTGCCTCCACCATTTCCAGCGTTGGTGGAACTTCTGGGGATGCCTGCAAGAGCTTCACACAATGGGCAACCTCGGGATCGTGATCCTGGGTTTTACTGTTAGACAACAAACAAAGCTCAAGAGGATCGTGAGAACGAATGTTAGTGCTATCTTCCCTAAGAATGGAATCAATGATATCCACTCTAAAACAATCATCAGAAAATGCAGGGAATTTAGCAGCTTCAAACAAATTAAACTCAGCTTTCTCACCTCCTATACTAAAGGACATCCTACCATTTTTCACATCAATGCAACACCCAGCCGTAGCCATGAAAGGTCTACCAAGAATAATGGGGGTACGGGTGTCTTCCTCCATCTCTAGGATAACAAAGTCAACAGGAACAAAGAAGCTACCCAACTTAATAGGGACATCCTCTAAAATTCCTATGGGAAACTTGACCGATCGATCGGCCAACTAGAGGGAAATGGTAGTGGGCTTTAGTTCACCCATACAAAGCTTTTGGGACAAAGAGAGGGGCATAAGACTCACACTAGAACCAAGATCACATAATGCACGGTCTATGGAAATCTTTCCAACTTCACAAGGAATGGTGAAGCTACCGGGATCCTTAAGCTTCGGGGGAAGCTTATTTTGGAGCACGGCACTACACTGTTCCATCAATGCCACTGTCTCATGCTCTTCCAACTTCCTCTTATTTGTCAAAATTTCCTTCAAAAATTTAGCGTAGGAAGGCATTTGAGACAGGGCATCGGTGAATGGAATGTTAATATGAAGTTTCTTGAGGACCTCCAAGAACTTCCCGAATTGCTTATCACTTTTAGCCTTAGCCAATCTTTGAGGGAAAGGCAAGGGTGGAGTGTAAACTCTTTGGGGAACTTTTGTTGCATCCTTAGAAACTTCTTTCTCAACTTGCACATCAACATCAATCACAGGTTCTTTAGGAGGCACATTTACCTCTCCATGCACATCATTACTCACATCAGCATTCACATCATTCACAACATTCTCAACATCAACTACATTCTCAGCAACATCATCATCATGCACATCAACAACAACATGCTCATCACACACACCCCTAGGCCCCGCCAATAGCGTTCCGCTTCTTAAGGTTATGGCATTGTATTGATCCTTTGGGTTCGCAACAGGTTGGCTAGGGAGCTTTCCTGGAGGAGTGGTGGAAGTATTAGCCTGACTAGCAATCTGAGATTCAAGCATTTTGTTGTGAGTGGCCAACTGGTCAACTCTATCAACTAAAAGCTTGATAGTCTCTTCTTGCTGATTTTGGGACACAACCATATGTTCCACCAATGCCTTCCAGTCAGGCTCTTGGGTTTGTCGAGGCTGGGGTTGGGGTTGGGCTTGTTGTCTTTGGAAACCAGGTGGTCTTTGGGTCTGTTGTTGTTGGTGCGGTCCCGTGGGATTGTTATTCCAATAGGAAAAATTAGGATGAGATCTAAACCCCGGGTTGTAGACATTAGAGTATGGGTCAAAGTTCTGTCTTGGGTTTCCAATATAATTGGTCTGGTCCGAGGTCTCAAGACTAGCTAACCCAACAGGACAAAACAAGGTCTCATGCTCAAATGAATTACAAGAAGCACACGGTAGGGGAGGATTGGAATTTACATGCAAACGGTCTATCTTCTGAGTCACAGCATCTATTTTAGCAGTCAAAACAGAAATGGCATCGACATCATACTTACCTCCCGTTCTCGAGGAACGGGCTTGACCATTGGTGATTGCTGACGCCATTTGCTCGATCAAAGAATAGAGGTCATCGACCGCTTTGTTCATGATGTTCCCCCCAGCTGCTGCAAGAATCATCGCCCTCAACTGATCATCCACTTCATTGTAGAAGGCATGGATGGGCACCCATGGCTCAAGACCATGATGTGGACACCGGCGAAGTAGATCCTTGAACCGTTCCCAAGCCTCGCATGAGTTCTCATCCGCTTGGACGAAGGTGGAAATTTGGTGCGGAGGCTTGTCACCACTTGGCGGGAAATATTTGTTAAGAAATGCGCTCGCCATCTGATCAAAAGTGGTGATGGAGTTCGGCGGAAGAGAGTCTAGCCACTCCCATGCTCGATCCTCCAAGGAAAACGGAAACAACCGCAGCTTGATTGCATCCGGTGAAGCCCCGTTCGCCTTGAACGTATCGCACGCCTGGCGAAAGATACGGAGGTGTCGGTTGGGGTCCTCACTAGGGTGACCACGAAATGGCGAAGCTTTGACCAGATTAATCAAGGAATTCTTCAGCTCAAAATCATTGTTGGCGATGTTGGGAGGGTTGATGGCCGTGGGAGGATCTGTGACATTTGGGGCCATGTATTGTTCCAATGTCTTCGGTTGTGCTTCTCCACCGGCCATTTTCGATTGTGATGCAGACTCCTCTTCTTGCTTCTTGCTAGCTTTCTCTGTTCGCAGCCTCTTTCTCCGAGAACGGAAAGTGCGTTCAATCTCGGGATCGAACTCAAATTCCGGAGATTTTTGCACACACCAAGAGTACCTAGCAAAACAAGAAATGAGACACAATCAATCACAAGTAAAGGAAAGAAAAAGAAAGAAAATAAAAATAAAAAAAAACAGCTTAGTCAATCTAAGAGTCTTCGCTTAATGGCTACTAGGGACAAAGTCCCCGGCAACGACGCCAACAACTTGACAGGGCCGCAAGCGCACGGGTACTATTGTAGCAATGTCAAGGTCGATCCCACAGGGACGTGGTCTAGTAACTCAATGAGCTATCCCTTTACTTGATTGCTAAGCTAATCGGGTTGATGAATTTTTTATGACTTCTAGTGAACTAACTAGAACTAAAGTGGACTAGAAAGGATTAACTAGAGGTAATTCGATGGATGAAGACTTCTAGGGTTTTACTCATCTAACAACAGGGTCTGAAAGCCAGATTAAAGCATGCACAAGAAAGTAACTCAAACGAATCAAGAATCGATAACCTCTAAATTCTATCGCCCTTTCGATGCTAAATAGAATTATCCTGGCTAACCTAATCAACAACTTTCATCTGCTTTTCAGGTTAAGCAGGATTGAAGGTCTAAGCAAGGTCGGGTTATCTAATGATTCCCTAGTCTACTACTCCTTTTTCAACTTTTGTAGGCCTAGGTAGAAGGGTTGGTGGTCAAATTCCCCTAATTCACCTTTCGGTACTTCTTAGGTTAATTTCTGAATTACAAACATCCAAGACCTTAAGAACATTCGTAAGCAAGAAAAACGCAACCTTCAATTGATTCAATTGAGAATTCAAGTACAAACTAAAACATTTCTAATCAAACTCCATATTGATGGTTCATAAAACCCTAGAAAGAACGAAATCTACTCACAAGTATTCATTAAAAACAAGAAATACGTTCTAAACATGGTAATCAATTCTAGAATTAAGGAAGAGAAAGTGAGAAGAGTAAAGCAAACACTAGGGAGAAATTCGTAGGATTCTCTCAAGAACTTCACAAGAGTGTTGCGTGCTTCTTCTCGAATTCCAAATCTTCAATGCCTTCGAATTGATTCTTGATGAATGGAGGTGTTTTTGGTGAAGAATTCCTCTCTACAATTCTCTCTTTTCTGCCCAGAATAAGTGATAACCGCCTTCCCCCTCTTTTCCCCGGTTATCTCCGCAAAAATAAGCTGCGCGTGAGAAGCAGCTCAACCACGGCCGTGGTCGTCACCACGGCACGTGGTTGGCGCTGTCTCGCTGTTTTCTACTCGTTTCTCGAATTTTTACCACGGTCCTATCAATGAGTTGATGCCCGTGGTACCTCGCCTTACCAAATTTGCTCCAAAAATCACCTTTTTAGCCCTAAACCTGAAAATAAATGCCAAAAACGCAAAGACCAAGTGTAAATAGAGAAATAGGGAAGATTAAACACCTTTTTAGCCAAAAATCACCATGATTATGCTTCTAAAATACCTAAAAATAAGTGCAAATAATGCACTTATCAGTGGGAACGACCTTGATTTATGCTACAATTTCACCCGTGCACTTGCGGCCTATCAGATTGCAACTTTGGTTGTTTTCTTTGTTTATTGTAGTTGTTAAGTACAGTCGTTGGTTGGTTGGCGTGCCTTGTCCCTAGTCCCTAGTCAAGGATGACGGGTAATATCGATATTCAAATCTTTTTTTTTTCATTGCGCTAATCTTTGAGATTATGTAGTCTTAGTTTTGACTAGTAATTAATGATTTAGGGGTGTTACATCATCATAATCAAGGCTCACATTATTGGACTAGACCCCCAAACCAAGTTAAAACAACCCTAATTTTGAATTTATGCCTAAAACTTAGGTAGAGAATAGTTTAGCAGATTTTATGAAGATTTTAGTTTGTATGAGTTATTTAATTTTTTGGAATCCTACTAGTAGGAAACTTATTTTTTTTAGAATAACTTGATGGTTAAGACATTCATTATGGATACATAGGAAGTAGGAATATGTTAGATATCCCAAAGCCTGAGTAGGGGAGAGATAGTTTTGTTCGAGGACGGTGCAAACATTAGCTAGATATGATCACGTCATATGGTGTAGTGTCTTTACTTAATTATAAGATGTTTTTTTTCTCTATTGTTAAAATAGTTTACCTACTTGCTAGGTTGTGAGTTTTTCTTCCTTCAAGAGGAAGGGTTTCCAAAGGTAAGTTGTGTAATCTTCTATCTATTAACTTTGGTACGTGTATTTACTATGCTTTCATACCTAACAAATTGATATGAAGTTGGATTTTTCTTTGACATCACTCATTGTCACACGTAACTAAAATCTTAAATGATGGTTAAAATTTTTTGGGATAATATCACTTGGTAAAGTAATTGCCTCTTAAGATTGCAAGAAAATATATAAAACTTCAAGATGACTTATGTTATGTAACTATCGTAAGACTACTTCCAACCAAACACGCTTAACTGAGGAGTTCCTAACAGATGAGCTATCATAAAAGAAGGTGCACCTTGGTGATATAAGTAGTCATTTCAATCCTTTTAAGCCACACTTAACCATATACCCGGGGTGGTACAATCACCCCCACTTAAGCACATAACGTCCTCGTTGTGCTTCAATCCATTCCAAAATCTTTGTCTCGCTAGGTGACTACCCATGGATCTCCGGTCGACTGGCACAACTCACGGGCCGCGGACATTACCAGTAACTGCTTCATGGATTGCTGACTAGCCCCACAAATCATTACGAGTCTTTCTAGCGTGCTTCATCCTCGCTCACACTCTGCCTAGGAAAACTTCTCAGGAGGTCACCCATCCTAAGACTACTCACAACCAAGCACGTTTAACTTAGGAGTTCCTAATGGATGAGCTACCATAAAAGAAGGTGCACCTTGGTGATATAAGTAGTCATTTCAATCCTTTTAAGCCACACTTAACCATATATCCAGGGCGTTAATGTCTATTGGAGATTGTAAATTGGAATCTTTGAGATGACATTTATGCATCATTTGAAATGGAAATAGTGTTTGAAAGGTTGCTATCAACCATCAACCATCAACATTTTTCTTAAGTGAAATTGATTCATCAGTCCAAATAACAAAAAATTACTATATATAGAACAAAACATATGCAAAGACTTGATAAGTTTAACGACATTGTTACCTTTGGTTGTTGACTACTAGCTATCTTTAGGCTTTTGTCTATCATTCCCTTTGGTGGCTATTAGCATATAAGAATCTTGTCTTATCTTAAAAGAACGAATAAATACTAGAAAGTTTTATTCAACTATGTCGTCGTTACCAAATTTTTCGCTTGCCATTGGAGTTGCTATCATACTTACCCAAGCTAGTGAATGGTGATACTTAGCCAATTATAAGTTGATCTAAGGCATATATGAGTGACATGGACTCTTAGAGGAGTATATAAGGTTGTTAGCGGAGGTGCAACTATATGACTTGATCTCATTTGATTGTCATAATGTTTCCGAATGAGCTTTGCCACGATTGTTTGTGAGCTATCTTCATCACAATGAACACTTCTTTCTTTATTCTTTATAAGAAATTCATTGTAAGGCTTCTTACTCTCAACATATAGTTACATAGCTTCTTAAAATTCTCTCTCAAGCTTAGTTTCTTGGACCAACTCACCTTTGAATCCTTCTTCTTTGATTAGATTTTCAGTGATAAACAACTATAGATGGTAAGGGGTTTGATGAATATTGATGATAAACACTAGAAAGGGTAAGAGGTTTCTGGACTATTGACGTACGATGTTTCCAAAAGCTACACCCAATCTTATTCCCCGAGTGCAATGATGGTTATGAAGACCTAAACGAGATTGACTAAAGCAAGAGTTTTATGAAAGGCTTTGTACAACTAAAACAAGAACCAACACATACATCTAAAACAAACTCAAACAATCCTAATTTGACAGAGAGATTCAAAATCACTCTACTTATCTATGATACTACACACGCACCATAAACAAATCTGCCTCAAAACTTCCTTAAATAGAATACAGAATCACTTTTTAAGACGTACGCCGCTACAGTTTAAATATTTTCTATCGAATCTAATCCTAAGATACAAGATAATGGAAAGCACCTAGACACAATCACTCAATTCATAGAATCTTTCATCCATGTTGCCAAATTAAAAATGACCATTATTGTCAATACAAAGATTAGATGAAAGCAACATATTCTTCCTTTGCTAACTAGTGGTTCATCAAGATTCCTACCCTAAAAAAAACACAGTATGGCAGGTACCAACATATAAGATGATGGAAATGACAACATTAACCTATTTGTGTGCGCAACTTGTATATAGTTGTATGAAATGAAAGGGAGACCACTCTCCATCACCATTAAATATATGTGCAATTTTCAACTCTCTTACGTATGGAATCTTTCCTACATATACTTATAACCTATTGGTTTCCCACTATGATTCTTGTCCATATTCATACTTTCACCTGTACTAATATTAATCAGTTATTATTCTATAACGACATTAATTTATCTGATCCAAATTGGGTATTGTTTCTAAATATCTATTGTTTTTAGTTTTTATAGTTTTTAGTATTGTACTTTGATTATTTTCTATTAGTTATATATTTGAAAAAAATATACAAAATTATTTTCTATTAATCTAATAATGATAGTTTTTCTTTATAATTAATCCTTGTATTGGAAAGTACTTATTAATTAAATTTTTAAATCTATACTTAATCCATGGCGATAAATATTTAATTAGGAACAAAGAGAGTATAATATATCACAAATTCTAATACGAGAACCTCTCACATAAATTTATCATGAAACGGATTTCTTATATAATAGTCTTTTTAATATTTTACTATCATGAAACAGTCTCACTACTTAAAATTTACTGAAAAAATATTAAACGAGTTTACATCATAGAGATGTTAGCCGATTTATTATGAAATCTGATTTCATTGATCAGCTAATTTACGCAAACCATCATATTCATGGGTCATGGACTATATATATGTGGCATTATTGGGTAAACAAAATAATAGCTAATATTAATTATATATGTATTTATGAAGTTAGACTTCATCGATCTCCTTAACTTTTGGGACAAGCAAATAGGTTAGACAATTTAGGTTGAATTTGGTTTCTATATGTTATTGTCTCTTCTAAAATTAGCCCTTCAATTTTCTTTTCTTTTTTTGTACTTCTCCGATGTAATTTTTGTTAGTGAATTTTTTTTAATTATTTTTTTCCCACAGTGTCTATAGACTATAACTATAATGGCCAAATTTTTTTTTTTCTATCAGTAAATTAACCATAACATTTTTCTTTCTACCTACCTAACATATATAACTTTTCTATTCATAAAAGAACTCATTACTTACTTTTGAAACAAAATCTATATAATTGTATATTAAATTGAAACAAAATGATATGATTGATTTCAATAATTATAATACCATATAGTACTTATATAAAAGTATATTTTCATCCATAATCTTTTAACTTAAGAGAAGTGTCTAAAATATATTTAGAGATGAGGTTCATTCGATTAGCGTATCATTTGTAATTGTTAGCGTAGGCAACATATCCCAAACTTTTTATAATTGATAACTAATAAATACCTATAAAAAAAAAGTTAGTGTCAAAAATTATAATAAATATTAATTTCATAAAAAAATACTTAAATAATATTTTGCTCCAAAACATGTATCATTGCTCTATTAAATATAATCCTTTCCTTTTCTTTTCTTTGATAATCCAAGATGTTTATCGCATATGTTAGAGGGTGACATGCAACATTGAGTCGTTGACTATTCAATGAAAGATGCAAATTAGTTTTTGAGTTTGACATGCATGAAGATGTTAATCAAATCAAAGAGCATAGAACTGATTAGAGCATATATCTCCAGAAACATGAATTTGATTGATTGTCAGTTTGTCACTAAGTAATTAGAACTAATTTTTCGTTTTTGAACTGATTAGAACTAATTTTCATGATCTGTATTTGACTTCATCAATCCAACAACCCAAGTTAGTCCAAGCAATACAACTATGAGTCTATGACCTCTTCCAAGAGTATGTCATAAAATGGGTTTGATTACTGGTTAACTCAATATAATTATGATTCAAAATTTATACGATTGACTTCTATAACTATAATACCACATATAAATTATGTAAAATTATATTTTTATCTATAATTTTTCTAATTTACAAAAAAAAATTTGTCTAAAATATACATAACGGGTGAGGTTTAATCGGTTAGGATATCTTTATAATTGTTGGCGTAGGCACTCATTCCAAGCTTCTTATAATAGATAATTAATAGTATCTATCAACAAAATTAGTGTCAAAAACTGTAATAAGTGTTAATTTCAAAAGCCAGACTTAAACAGTGTGTTGTCCCAAGACACGTTCATCGCTTTATTTAATCATGAAAAATAATGAGTTTTGGTACAAGACACATTTCCGGTGTTTTGCCCTATTATTAAAATCATATTACTATATGTTAAATTGAAATAAAATAATATGATTGAAGTCGATAACTATAATATCACATAAATTATATAAATTTATAATTTTATTCATCATTCTTATATTTAAAAAAGGTATCTCGGGTTGATTTGAGTAAGGTCCCTTTTTTATGCGGTTGTGGTGCGATAATTTGCGGTGGATTGCAGTGGAAATAATAAATGGGTGTTGAAATAGTAATGGTAATAATAAAAAGGCAAATGGTAGCGTGTGGTGGATTATGGTAAATTGTGGTTAGTTGCGGCAAGTTGCGGTGCAGTAACTTATGGTACCGTATAAAAGAACGAGGCCTAAGTATTATTTGTACTCATGGACTTAGCCATTATATCCAAAGTTTCTTATAATTGATAATTAATATCAAAAATTATAAAAAAATACTAATTTGATAAAAGGTATAAATACTTAAGAAATATGTTGAAATAAAATACATATCTGTCACCCATTTAAGAATAGACGACTGTTTTTTTGCTCTATGTCATATGAAAATACGCCCAATTGATGCAACAAAATATCTTTGGCTAATATAAAATAAAATGGTAGCACATCAAATCAACAGATTTTAGATATTTAACCCCCCGAGGCGGCTTAAATTATTTGTGGTTGTGTTTTAGTGTTTGAAAATTTCGATAGTTAATTTCTTAATGTGACGGTAATTTATGATACAAAATCAATATTATTAGACTTGTAGCAGAAAATATTGTCAAAAGAATATAAAATGATATTTTTAAAAATATTACTATGTCAGGAATTATTAAACAAAGATAAATCTCAAAAATAAAAGAAAATTATTTTGAAACAAGTGAGTACTAAAATCAAACTGATGGTGATTTGATCATGATATGATCTATTGTTGATGGTAGGGACTCATCACCAAATACGCAAATTTTTATATTATCTAAAACCTTTGCAGAGATAAAATAAAATCATAGGACCATAGTTATTAAAATCCCGATCCTGATTTACGATCCTACCATTTTTTGATCCAAAATCTTCGTTATGATTCTACAATTTACACACGATCCACGATCCTACATGGGCTAATTTCCGATCCTAACTTCCCCATAGTTTCGAGTTAGGATCCCGATTTTAACAACCTTGCATAGGACGAGTAAATATTCTTCTTGTCTAATAAAGTTTTTATCATTTGAAGAAAATTATTTTTCATTATATTAAACAATTTACTTTTAGTGACTAATAAAGTTTTGGAGACAGTAAAAATAAAAATAGCAAATAAATTGTAGTAAAAACTGTATTTACTCGGAACTTAAAATCCACACTTAAGAAGTTGGAAAATTTCATTCTCCTTATTTCTCTTGTTATTTCGTTTCCCAAACAGTTCGATCTTCGTTATTGTTCCCCTTAAGCTGTTCTTTTTTTGGACTTTTGAAAGGTTCTCTTGGGCCTATTGAAATTAACTTTGTTATGTACTCCCATGTATAGAGAGAAGGCTGCCTACATCTAAACTCTCTCACATTAATGAAATTATACTGGTCTGTTGTTGTTGTGGACAAACTCTTTACTGAGAATTCATGAAATGGTTGATGTCACATACCAGTGCTGACTTTTCAAAAATCCTATTACATCATAATCAATTATTTACTACATATTTAGCTCCTCAATTTATTTTCTTAATCAAACTAGCACCCAATAACCAAATGTCCATAATTTATTCTTAACTCATAGTTGCTCAGTCATTGATGACTGATAATGGCAGTAATAATGGGTTAAATTATGAGGAAGGGATACAAAAAAAAGATGAAGGTGAAAGCAAAGAGCACGTATTTGTTGGTGAGCTAATAAAGGAATTGTCGTATCACGTATATAGGTAAGGCACTCTTGTTTAAAACCATCATGCAAGTTGCAAAAATTAATCTACCACAAATTAAAGCACATCACAGTCATTCTCAAATATGTAGCTGTGCCTGTGAATGTCTATCATTATATTATTGCGGCCATCCACACAAAAAGTACACCTGCCCCATCCCTTAAATCCTCTCCCTATCTATGATATCTATCACATTGGATTCATCTTCATTCATCTATTGCCAAATTCTTGTATGAAACTTTCTTATGGAACTATGTTTAGTTCGATGGTTAATTTAGTTAGGACTGATCATCGGTTTAGGATTAGACTGAATTAGGGCGGACTGGACTGTATCGAATACCGAATAAGGGGATTGGCTTGGACCGATGATTGGACTAAACTTTTTTCGATCCTGGATTGGATTGACGGAACCGAATGGGCCAAATTATGGGGATGATCTGGATTTAAATTTTGTCTGAACAGTTGAACCTAAGATAAAGATATGAATATATATATATGATTCTTAACTTCAATAATAGTAGAAGAATATAAAAAGGAACAATTAAGAAAATTGCAAGCAACTTGAACTAGTGAAGTGGTTGACTGTACGTGGTGGCCTGTTGGATGGTAACTGACTGGGCTAGGACTGCGTGGTGGCCGGCTGCGGAGGAAAAAACAATGGATTTGGGGAGTGGAGGGCGTTGGTGAAGTGGTTAAGTGCGGGGGGAGGGCGCGCGGTGGCGTCGACCGCCTTGACGGCACTGGCGCTGGTGCCCAATGACGGCAGGTGGTGGAAGTGGATGGAGGGTGGATGGTGGAGTGGGGAGTGTGGAGCTTCGAGGGACTACATCAAGGGTTTGAGATTGAAAAACTAAGAAACGTCAATGTAGGGCTGTCAAAAATCCAGGTCCGGGTCGAATACGGGTTCGGACATCGGACAAAAAAGGTCAACCCTGACCCTGTTCGAATTAACAATCAGACACTTTTTCCCAACCCGGACCTGGACCCGGATGTCCGATGTCCGGTTTACCCATGCTTGACAGTTGACAGTTGACACGACGGTGCTTTACAATTACATCGGACATCCGGGTCCGGACATCAAACATCCGGGTCCGGGTCCGGGTTGCACACAAATTGTCACTTCCTGTCCATGCCCTAAGCAAACACTGCATACTCATTTCCTTCTGAAATTCGGACAAACCCGAACCCGGTTCGGATTGAAAATCGGACATGTTCATTTGTCCAAATTTAAAATTCGGACGCAATTTTGATGTTCGGACCCGGTTTTTTCCGATCGGATTGAACCGGGTTTTCGGGTCGGACAATTTTTTGACAGCCCTACGTCAGTGAATAGCAATGAAAAGTTGAAAACCTTAGAAAAATAGTTGGTTTGTAGTAATATTATTTGGTCCTTAGTCTTCTAATTCAGTCCAGTCCCTGTATCGAATACCAAAACTCAATATTCCTTGGACCGAAGACTGGACCGAACTATCTTCGGTCCTTTCGGTCCTATCCTTGATTCGGCCAGTTCGGTCCGGTCTTTTTTCGGTCCGGACTAAATTATGAACAACCCTAGTTAATTGCATTTAAAGTTATGAAAAAAAAACTTTGTTCATATCTAAGATATTTATAATGTAAGTATACGCGATTGTTAGAATATAAAATTATTATTGAGTGTCTAATTATAAGCTTTATTTTATTTTTGTTATGATGGTTCCAAATGACATTAAAGCCAACTGAGTAAGGTTTGAAGTTTGAATCCTATTAGTCTATATATTTATTAGTGCAAGGTTAAAAAGAGCCTTTGCAACGTTAATGTTTTAAACCCAAAAGGGTCATTCACAAGTGTGACGGAACATCTTAGAATATAAAACCATAAGTCTTGAACTATAAGCTTGAACTTTTAACTGAGATTTCCATAGTATTGTTGACAAACATGCGAGTATATTCAAGGGTATTTTGCATTTTGGATCTTGTAAGTAGGGATAATAACAGATCAGAGGCGGGTCCGAGGTGTATACCTCCACCTTCGCTTCGATTAATCGAATTTGGAGGTGGACCTCCACCTCCAAATCCGATTAATCGGAGGAGGGGTGGACTACCACCTCATATTATAATCAGAGGTGGAAATTCTTGAATTATAATTGAAGGTCCTATTATCTTTTGTACTATTTATTTATTTTAATTTTTCTATATTTTTTGATAATATTTTTGCTTTAATTTAATCATTCATACTTGTAGAAAAATAAACCACCAACAATAAATCTAAGCAAAAATTTACATAACCAAAAACATGTAACAAAACAGCAGAAATAACATGTTAGAATCTCTCAACCATCAAAATATTGGCAATGTGCCCCCTATTTTCCATTAAAATAAAACTAAGCTTCATATTCTCCATTCAATTCTCAAATTTGTTCATGTTAAGATTTTTTTAGATTTTTTTTATATACTTACTATTCTAATCGGACTTAATCAGAGTTAATCGGATTGGAGGTGGTCACCTCCATATTCGCTCCAATTATAACCAAAGTCAGACTTTTTCAATCAGATTCAGACTCAAATTTCTTTTTGTTGGATTCGAATCAGATTTTATGTTTCAGATCGGAGTGAATTCACTTCGGATTCGAATTTGACCGGCGTCCCTACTTGCTACTTGTAGATATGAACATTTATTTTCTGGACCCTTAGTTTTCAATTTTTCTTTTTTGAACTCGAAGATTTGGTGCCAAACTTCAAGATTAAGTTATATTAAAGCTATAATTCAAATCTCTTATTCATACTGGAGTTATTTAGATCACTAAGTACCCTACAGTTCCTCCCATAGTTCCTTGAGAGTAGGCTTAAACTTTAGGTTCAAGGCTCAATTACGAATCAATTACAAAGGAAATGACATGTAAGATGATCATTACAAAGTGTATTTCCATAACCATAACCATTGCAAGATGAATTGAGATGACAAATAAAAAAGAATTTATTTGAGTAAGGATTGTTTTATTTGAGTAAGGATTGATTTGTATGTGTGATACATATCCGATTAATAAAATAAGGATGGAAGCTTCAAAGCTTGTCTACTATTTCATTCAGATTAATTGTAATTATGTACAATAAGTAAAAGTTCAAGTTGACAGACATTTCCATGATGCATACACATTCGGTTTCTTGGGTGTTCAAAGTCTCTAAGTGGTGGCATGTATGGCGAGGCCGCGGAGGTATTCTACCAGGTGTTCCCGGGTTATTTCAAGTAGTTTTCACAACTCTTGAAATGACAGGGAAGGTCAAGGTTCTAAATTAAGGTTGAAAATTCACAATTATAAGGTCAAGGTTGACCGGGAAGGTCAACACAAGGAAATGAGTTGGAATTGGTCTTACACGAATCATGTGAAGTGTGACACAGACTGTGTCAGTGTCTAGAAGCTGAACAAGTGATGACCGGGCTGACATGAACCGTGTCTATATTTCTATCCCTATGGTGGTAGGTAGTGCTTTAAGGTTGAGGTTATGCTCTTAATGAATCCACACCCATTGTGGGAGGTGCTTGTAAGACACACTGATGGAGTCATCGACTATTGAATGTGAGGATGAACTAATTTGCTTTTACTAATTCCATAGTCATATTTGTGGTGGTCTATATTGAGATAGACTTAATAGAATTACTTACGCATGCCTGAAGGTTTGACGACCTTCTATAAGAGATTAAGGTCATCCGTCTAGAGCACTTATGAATCCCAAGGTGTATGCATGGCCATAAAGGCTCAATGACTTTTATCGCAAAGTATGTTTTTCTATAGAGTTGATATGTGTTGTGGGGGTCGCGACCAAAATCTTCCAAGCTCAAGGTTTAATCCACTTGCAAGATTGTTCGTTGTTGCCTCACATCATTGATCTGTCAATCCAAACTGAAAGATATTGACGCCTAAATATATGACCAGACTTTTGCCTAGGTTTTCTTTCCTTTCCTTTTCTGTTTTCTTTATATACCATTAGTGGAGGATTGTTGGAAGTGAAGGTAAAGGATAATGAGACCAAGGGTTATTATCTCTCTTTGTATTTTCTTTTGTCCCACATAGGAAGAAAAAAAATAAAGTTTTGAGTGGTTTTTACTTTTTTTATATGTCTTTGTTCCTCCTTGTCTTGTATTGGCTTGAATGTGTGTTTTATGGAGGTTTGACTTGAGCCCTCCACACGCGCGCACCGTCGTCGTCGCTGTCTGGGGAGGTCACAGGCCACAAGTTGTGGGTTTTTTTCTTATTTTTTTAGTGGATTCGGTTGATCTTACGAATTATTTGGCGCGACTAGTCGTTGCTTAACTGAGTCAAAGGTTTTTAATCAATCTTACTTGTGGTAATCAATCAATCATAATGTTCCGAAATTCCTTGTTTCTTTAGTTTTGCATCCCAATAGTCACTTCCTCTCCTGTAAATAGGAGCTTTTGTTAGTTTGTTCAAACATACCAACTCACAAATTCTCTTCTCTCTCTTTCTCTTGGGCAATCAGAATTGCGTACTACAAGTTTTTGAACACACATGCATGTCTCCAAGAACTTTTTGAGTTAATCTTGAGGAGCAATCGACAACATTGATTAACATCGAGATCGGGCTGTAATCACTTTCAAGAGGACAATTCACAACCCCAATTTCACATTTTCAAATTTAGCATTTTCCCCCTGTTTTAAAAACTCCTATCTTCTTTTTTCCATTCTTCTTCATTCTTAGGCCCTATTCTTTTCTGTATTGGCAAATTGCGGTACCACAGCATACCGTAGTTTGCCACAACTCACAACATTTTACCACAAATCATTACTTTTCTCTCTCCTCACTTTTCTCCTTTACTTTTTATATTATCTCTCCTCACCTACCCCACATACCAATAACCTATCATAATTTCACCACACCCATCACAATTCCATCATACCACACCACACCATACCGCAAAAATACCATAGAAAATAACAGGGCCTTAGTTATTTCTTAGCCAAAGTGAGCCCACCCATTTCTTGACCATCCCCACTTGCTCTTTTTCCAACCATACCCCACATCAATTCTCAATCACCACCAATCAGGCATTATCCACATGCCCCTCCATGGTCCCACCTACACCCAACTATTCAAATCCCCAAATTAAATCCAAAATTACAATTAAAACCTACCATTACCATCAAAAGATCAACAAGATATTTTGATCAGATTAACGCCAATTATTTCCAACCCCTCCTACTTACCCTCTCTATAAAACCCCGATCTCCAACTCCCCCAAAACTCATCACTCCTCTCCCCAACAAAAATGGCGTCCTCCTCAAACCTCCCAATCTTCTGCATCCTACTATCCCTATTCCTAGCCGCCACGTCAGCAGCTGACATGTCGATTATCTCCTACGACGCGGCCCACGGCGGGCGCACCGACGCGGAGGTCATGGCTCTGTACGAGGCCTGGCTGGTGAAGCACGGGAAGACCTACAATGGTCTCGGGGGAGAGAAAGAGAACCGGTTCAATATATTTAAGGACAATCTGAAGTATATTGACGAGCATAATGCACAGAACCGGCCGTACAAGCTCGGGTTGAACCGGTTCGCAGATTTGACCAATGAGGAGTTCCGGTCCAGGTATTTGGGGACCAAGTTGGACGCCAACCGCCGGTTGAACCGTCCCAGAAGCGACCGGTATGCGGTCCGGGATGGGGAGAGTCTACCGGAAAGTGTTGACTGGAGGAAGGAGGGGGCTGTTGCTGCTATTAAAGATCAAGGAAGCTGTGGTAAGTATCCTTGATTCATCTCTAGCTTCAACTCCATCTTTGTTACTATTTACTACTATTTGCTAATACTATTGTTATTTTTCTTGTGTTATACTGGTATTATTTTGATCTGTCTGAAGTCTGATCTTTCTCTAATGATATAATCTGCTTCTTATTTAAGGTAAAAGAAATTTAATTAACAATTAAATAAAGATTATAATGAATACAATATTTGATCAAGACTATTCTTTTGTTCACCGGATATAGGCCCTGTTAATTATTTGAAACGATAACTCTTTCCAATCCAACCAAACCAATCCAATCCAAACCTTACACAATTTCAAAAAAAAATCTTTTTAAAAACACATTTTATCCAATCCAAAGAACAGGTATGTTAGGGTAAAAATGTAGATAGTGTGATATGATATAGTATATTATAGTAAAATTTGTAATAAAATAGTTGATGTGACATGTGAGGAGATAGAAAATTATGATTATTGTAATAAAATATGATATAATATGACAATATGTGATGATTTGTAGTTAGTGTGGTAAATTAGGATAGCTGCACCTAAATTAAAAAAAAAGATGCACCATTATGATAGATTAATGGTGGTGAAATATACATGTTGTACCGATCAATCTCGAAGATTTTATTAATAACTCAGCCTTTATTTGTGGTCTGTGGGGTTCGTTATTGAATCATTATTGTTTACCTTTATTCTTTTTTTTTCTTTTTTTTTTTTTGCAAATAAGAATCATTATTGTTTACCATCGCTTGGCAGTTGCTGCCATTGGCCCAACTATATTATGAGTGCTTTTGTTGACAAGGGTGCTTTGTTGTCATTGTGTAAAATGTAAAAAATATAAACATCTTGATATAAGAGGGTTTTTAATAATCTTGCATCTCATCAAAATTATTGATTAAATTAAATGTAAATATATTTAAATAGTTATAAATGTATGTTTCATTACTTTGAAGGTTATTATAACCTATAAATAATATAAAAATATTTATTTATTTAGATTTTTCATAAATATAAAATTATGTATTAAATGTGCATTTTCTACTATGATTGATAAAATTAGCTATTATTTTTATCTTTTTTTACCTAATTAATAAGTATTATACTTTTATAGTTGATAAATATACATAACTATTAGAGAAAATATTATTAAAAATTAACAAAATGTGAAATATAGACAATTCAAGATGGTTATTAACCATCTTGAGTCAAGATGTGTATCAAGGTCCGTGTAAAATTTACGGACTTTGAAAACTCGGCTTTTTTTTTAGCATAAGAAATTAAAATTAGTGGAGTCATGGGGTTAAGTTTAGTTTAATGAAGGTGTTACGTACTTTTCATTTACTGTCCGGTAAATTTTATTTATTTAATTGAGGTGTTACTATTTGCTAATGAATATCAATGTCTACAATTGACAATTATTAATCAATGTAATGTCAATAAGTAATGATTTTGTGATGCATCTATCGATCATATGATTCATATTATTGGGAGGTCATATCTAAATAATTGTGTGATACATCTATTGATCTTATTATTGATAATGATTTTATATTTGATATACATCATACTCTTATCATCAAAATTTGATAGGGGAATATTTTTTTTTTTTGATAAATATAAACTCATTGAATTTGAGTTTATGTAGTAGATTGGATTGTGATCCTTTAGTTTGGGATTTCTAATAATTTCATCATCCAAAAGCGGAAAAAAAAGCAACAAAGCTTGATAATAAAGCAGATGAGGACAAAATTAAAGTCGTCCATTATATATTTGATGATGAAGAAATTTAATCTACGGTAAGTAAATGTATTACCGCTAATTTTGACATAAAAGATGTGGTAATCAAGTTAATTTCCATTTCTATTTCTAAATTTGTACATGGTTTAAATTTTAACCCTGCAACTTTGGAAAAGTAAAAGTATATACAAATGGTAATAAGTTATACATACTTTATCATTTAAAGAAATAAATAAGGAATTTAAATTTTGTCTTATATTTTATCAAATCATCACTTTCATTAGCAGGATAACTATACAATAATTTGAATCTATAGTATATATATAGAAAGATGTAGTAACTAATATGAAAAGTTCTATTTCTTAATGATCATTAGAATACTAGCTATGACTTGTCTTACATCTTTTTTAATGTATAAGTGAAGATTATTTTCTTTTATCTTACTTTTGATAAAGAGTATTTTTATTCTATATAAAGTAGAGAATGATTTTTTCTAAAAAAAATCTTTGATTTAATTGCACAAAAAAGCTCCAAAATATTTTGAATAAATACATAATTTTATATATGGTCTAAATTTATGTATTAATCAAAGGGGTATTTGAAGAATCTTATCTTGTTATTGACAATAACACAACAACCAATGGGAGGGGATTGAGTGAATCTATGGGGTGGGAAATTCACACCCACCATTTTTGGAAGGAATCCGAACATCTTGAAATTGACTTGAATCTGATCCATTTTTTGGGCAAGGTTCCTTTGAATCTTCCTCTTTTTGTATTATCTATATAGCCTTTTCCTGTTTTCCTCTACTTTGGTCCCACACTTTTAACTTGTAATTTACAGACAGGTGTAAATTGTTAGGTCCTGATCTTTTTTTCCTTGGGGGGATATGAATGATGTGTGACGATCATTATCATCAATCAACAGAAAAATAAAATATCTACAGTAATTTAATTTTAAGAACCTAATTTTAATATGACATAAGCTTAAGATTATTCCCATATGTGATGTCACTAGAGCATAAGTTTTTTTTTTGTTTTGTTTTATGATAAACTTTAGCATTATAATATTTAAGTTAAAGGTTAAAAGTAGATATTGGTATAGAAATTAGAATATTAAAATCAATGAAAAAATATGAATAATAATTTGAATATCTCACCCACCAATAAAAGAAAGAAAAGAAGGGAAATTAGAGTTACATCCACCCTTTTTTTTTTACAAACATGTAACATCAATCCCTTGGGTTGGATGGTGGGTGGACCATGTCATTTTAGAATTTTTAATTTTATATTTAGATATGATATCAAGTTTATCTGTATTTCTCAAATTTCTACCCACTATATTTTACATTACGTGAAATGGTTACATAATGATGTTTGATGCTAAGTACAAGGGTGTATGTACAATGCAGGGAGCTGCTGGGCATTTTCAACCATAGCAGCAGTAGAAGGCATCAACAAGATAGCCACTGGCGGGTTGATTTCATTGTCCGAGCAGGAGCTCGTCGACTGTGACAAGTCCTACAACGAAGGGTGCAATGGCGGACTCATGGACTATGCTTTCCAATTCATCATCAACAATGGCGGTATTGACACCGAAGAAGACTACCCCTACACAGGCCGCGATGGCTACTGCGACTCATACAGGGTTTGTCACACAACTAACACTGTTTTGAGTCATCTTATTAATGTATCAGATCAGCTGATTCAGGCATATAACTCTTTAGTACAAATTAAGAGTAATGGCATTTACATTGTTCTTTTCTGCAGAAAAATGCCAAGGTGGTCACCATTGACAGCTACGAAGACGTCCCTGTGAATGATGAGAAGGCATTGCAGAAGGCTGTGGCCAACCAGCCTGTGGCCGTTGCCATTGAGGGCGGTGGCAGAAACTTTCAACTTTACCAATCCGTAAGTCTTTCGCAGTTCGCCCCCTTGCTCCTACTCTGATTCCATAAGGGCATTTGCAGTTAAGAGTGGCGGGATGATCCGAACAGAAAAACCGAACCAACACCTGGGGCGGATGATCCAATCTTGACCTGAATCCAAAATCGATCTGAAAAGTGGTGGGATTAAGACCCCCGCCCAAAAGACCCCACATCAAACCAGAACTCAATCGGAAAGAATTTCACTCAAATCAACCCGTACCTAAACCGAACCAAAATTTGGTTGACCCAAAGCCAACCCAAACCGATTCACCTGATTTCTAGGTGTACTCGAACCTGACCTAGAATTGAATTTAGCTTCGTCCAAGTTATCCTATTTGAACCGATAACAATCCAGACAACAGACATCAATTTCTTGACCGAATCTTACCATCAACCAATCCGAATCTAACCGGACCTGGTTTTTTGTCTTTCACCGGATGTCCATTTGGGTACTCAGCTCTAACAGTCTGCACATTGCACCACCCACAGGGAATCTTCACGGGCGAGTGCGGAACCTCGCTGGACCACGGAGTGGCGGCAGTAGGGTACGGTTCTGAAAACGGGGTGGACTACTGGATCGTGAGGAACTCATGGGGCGACACCTGGGGAGAGGAAGGTTACATACGAATGGAGCGCAACATCGAGGCCAAGTCAGGCAAGTGTGGTATCGCAATGGAGGCGTCTTACCCTGTCAAGACCAGCGCCAACCCGCCCAACCCGGGCCCCTCACCGCCTTCTCCAATCAAGCCACCTGTCGTGTGTGACAACTACTACTCCTGTGACCCTTCCACCACCTGCTGCTGTGTATTTGAGTATGGCAAATACTGCTTTGCTTGGGGATGCTGTCCTCTTGAGTCTGCAACATGCTGTGAAGATCACTACAGTTGCTGCCCACATGAGTACCCTGTTTGCAATGTTGATGAAGGCACCTGCTCCTTGGTAATGGCTCTCCCCCTTTTTGCACCTCAATTCTTCTATCTGGTCGTAACAAATTTGCAATTTATTACATACTCCTGGAACATATGCTCCAAATATGATTTGGAAATTTAGCAAAATACGAATTTCAATCCAATAAAATACAACCAATATTTCATAATAGTTTACTTATTATATGTGCTTTGTTTTGGTGCAACAGAGCAAGAACAGCCCATTCTCAGTGAAGGCATTGCCGCGTACAGTAGCAAAGCCCCACAAGGCGTTTGACAGCGTCGGAAGGAGCAGTGCTTAAGCATACGTTATCATTGCCAGGTGGAGATACTGTCAAGGGGCATCAAGGACTGAATTGGACAAAAGAAATTCGCTTGATGCGGTGCTTAATTGCATAAAATCTCCTGCTGAATGGTTCTGTGTCAAGTTGGCGTAACATAGCTATTGATGCATATATCAAAAATTGATATTTCGAAAGGCATTACAGTGTAAATAGGGATTGGATGATCTCTACAGCAGTCGGGTTTAAATTAAGAGACTAATTGGAAAACTCGTCTTCAGGATTCATTGTCTGCTTTGTATTCTTGTAATTTGAATTCATCAGTTGCAGTTGGAGTAATGTCATCAAGTTTACATTTTCAGTCCCACGGGTCTTTCCTTGTGTACTTCTCTTGGCTAGTACTATGACGTTGTCAACATTACTTCTAGCAAATGGCAAAGGATCTAAAATGGGCTTCAATGAATGGTGCTATTGTATACAAATGTTATTGACCCCAAGAAATGACCCATAAAGCTAATGGGTCGTAAAACTCCAAGCAAACTATGAGGTTTTCATTGGTGACAAACCATCAATTTTAATTTTTTTATGCTTTGTATTGTTTTTGGGTGGTTTCAAATTTGATACTTCTCAAAAAAATGAAACCTTATTGTCTTGCTTGAAATTTTATGATCCATTTGCTTTATGACCATTCCTTTGAGTCAAAACCCCTAAAAATTTGAACTAGAATGCAATTATGGACAAGTTCGGATGTAAAGAGGGCCAATTTTAGCAATATTTATGGTCAAATTGGGAGGCTTTATTATGGTATTGGGTTTAGTACAGATATCCTCTTATTGGGCACCCCCATTCTAGCTCTAGCTTAAAGTTGTTAGGCCCGCACCCAAACAAAGGTAGAGGCAAAATCAATTGAGATGACTAAAACATGTTGCTGCAATTTGAACCAACAAGACAATAGCAAAAGCCATGTTTTTTTATGCGGTTCTACACCGCACTTGTCATACTTTTCCACAATTATCACAATTATTCCATACAATACCATATCATTCCACACTTTATCAAAACAATGATAACTTTATCTCTCTTTACTTTTCCCTTTCCTCACTTTTCTCCTCTACTTTTCACATTCTTTCTCCTCATCTGTCACATTAATAATTTATACCACAAATTTTACTGTATCTTACCATACTATACCAATTTTCCACAATATTATCATATCATACCATTTACCGCACCCAATTCGCTGTAAAAAAAGAATAGGGCCTATGCGGTCATTACCTTCATCTTCCAAGATCTCCACTAAAATTCAATTTTTGGTGAAAGTAAAAGATCTTGGATAAGGTGGAAATTGTGGATGTTGTTTGACGCCTAATAACCGAGTTGGATCTGATACAGCATATAGTGACTTAATGAAATATATTAGTCCATGTTACTTTATGAAACATGTTACTATAATGATTAATGAGGTTTCTTTTTTTTTTTTTTGGGGGGGGGGGTGGATAGTGGAAAGATAAGATTTTATTGGAAATTGATTACGGAATAAACTCAGCTTGATTGCTCGTTACTTTGTTGATCGTTGCACACATGCACAATATATGTTCTTCGTTGAAGTTGTATTTTGAACATATTGGCCTTGCATATTATATATTCGTTGCAGTTCAATTTTTACTTATTGATTTCAATGTTCATAATTAACTGTATGCAGTAACAAATATGTCAAAATTACGTCGATTGAGACTTGCCTTAGTGGCAAGCTCCCCACCCTTCCATCCCTCCCTCCAGAGTTTGATTATTGGGAGGAGCATTTTTGTTTACTAGAATGGAGGAATGTACGTGTTGAATGAAACTCTAAAAGAAGGGGATGGAAGGGTGGAGAACTTGTCACTAAGGCAAGTCCCAATCCACTTTTAGGAAAGCAATTGGTTGCGGTTAGTTGCGTTAACGCACAAAAGAACATTGCCTTAGTTGGAGAACTACCAAAGAAATTGTTGCTTATATTGTTTATTATATTTTCAATTTTTTTATACACGTATTTTATTTTCAGTAGTTGTGACTGTTTTATTTAGATGTTCAGTGCTTGACACTCAATTATTATGTTAGTACTATTTCGACATTAAAAAAAACATCCAAGGCAAATTCAACCCGACTTCACACGATACACCTATTTAATCGATTGGTCAACGACATATTTGTTAGGATGGTAAGTACTCCATCTTTTACCTTATGCACCCAGGTTTAATATTTGAAGGAGCATCCCTTTAAAAAAAAAAAAAAATGATGGCATGTATTAGACTTTAACAATCCTCTACATCATTTCTAGCTGGTCCATTGAATTGTCCTTGGGGAAAAAATCCTTGTCATGGTATGTAACGTATTGAATCATGAATTGTGTGGGTTGTCACCCACTCGGGATCCGCAAGGTTCCTATTTTTTGTGAGTCCCGAAGAACCTGGGATTACTAAAAATCCATTTTTTATGGGTCGGAAGTGACCTGAGATTCCTGAGAATCCAAGAGTCTCGAGGGACACGGGGCTTATGATTCCAACAAAAATTTAAATTTTGAAGTCCATCATAAAAAATTTACCTTTCGATTGAATAATAGCAAATTTTTACTTTATCTTTAATAATTACTAACTTAATTTTAAATAGATATTTTTATTATGTCACACTGTAAAATTAATATATCTTATAGCCATAAAAAAAATTGTTAACTACGCTAATATTCCTTATGTGAATTAGAATGGTCATTAACCATCAATACATATATAATGTTTTGAGTTATTATTTGGTATTCCAAGGATTACCCAGTCTCTCCATTTATTTTGGATATATAAAGTGAAATTAGGGAAGGTTAGTTGTTGGGTATTATCTTGCTATAGAGACAATTTTTTAAAATAAAATATTTTAATAGATTTTATATATCATAATATTAATTAAATATATATATATATATTTAACAATATGAACATTTGGTAATTAAGTTAATTTTCTGGATGTAAATTAGATTATTGATTAAGTATAAACATGTCACTCCTCCACCCGTGCAAGAAATAGAAATGTGTCGAAAAAATTGAGATAATTGAAGTTCATAATTTACAAAATTTAAAGTTCATAATTTACAAAAGGGAAATGATCATTTCGAGCCTTTCACAAAATTAATAATGCAATATTCTTATGTAATTTAAGAAATAACATTTCATGATTTGGAGAAAGTCCCAGAAGATAATTATTATTAATCACTATATAACTAATAATGCATTAATGCATCTGATGTTATCAAAAAAAAAAAAATAATGCATAATGAGATAATTAAAATTAATAGCGACCAACTTTTTAATCTATATATAGATATAAGTAATTTATTAGAGTTGAACATATATTGGGACACTTGTTGTGGAGATTGGGTGGGAAAATGAAAGAAATTATTCTACCAAAATTTATTTTTCAATAATATAATTGGTTAATTTACCTACATTCAAGTGACTTTATTTCAAAATTTAAATATATTACTTTCATATATTATATAAATATAGATTTTTTAATAACAAAATTATATTGTATTTTATTTAGGTGAGAAGGGAGGGAAAAACAATTAATATATTTATTTATCTTTAATTTTATTGGTTGTGGACACGTAAATTTACTCTCTGCTTAGCATTTCAAAATTCAAAGATATTACTTTTATATATTAATAATAAATAATAGATTAATAATTTTTTTTGATAGCAAAATTATATTATATTTTATTTAGGTAAGAAAAGGAGGGAAAAACAGATAATATATTTTATTTATCTTCAATCTCATTATTAAATTTACTCTCTATTCACCATTTTAAAATTTGAAAGATATATTAATAGATTAATAATTTTTTCTGATAACAAAATTATATTATATTTTATTTAGCTGAGAAAAGGAGGAGATAATATATTTTATTTATCTTTAATCCCATTGGTTATAAACACCTAAATTTACTCTCTACTCACAATTTTAAAATTTAAAATATTACCTTTTTCCTCGAAAATTAACAGGGCTACAGTCCAAATTTCACGTTTTTCACGTTTTCAAATTAGAGCCCACCGGGCCCCCAAAAAAAATCCTATCTTCTTTTTTCCATTCATGGTCTATTTCTATTTGCCAAACGTAGCCCACCCATATCTGGACCATCCCCACTACTCTTTTTAATTTTCGTACCACACTCCACACCAGTTCTCAATCAGCACCAATCAGTAGAGGTGTCTAACCAAAACCAAAATTAAAAACGAAAACGTAAAATCACATAAGGCCCTGTTGTTTTATATGGTTGATTGTATTGTAATAATGTTTCAGTTAGAGTATAAAACCATTCCTGGGGCTTCAACCATCAGCTTAAGCTTTTGGTTGATATAGTTCCAAATGGTATCAGAGCCAGACCAATAAATAAGAGGTCTTGGGTTCGAATCTCAAAGACCGTATTCACTACTTGAGTAAAAAGGCGCTGCGTAGGCCCACGCCTGGCGTTCAGCGTGAGGGGCGTCATTCGCTGAGTGACGTAGAAAGATAAAATTCTCAGGCTTCAACCATCAGCTTAAGCTTTTGGTTGATATGGTTCCACAGTTTCGGTGTGGTGAAATTTGAAAAGTGTGGTAAATTGTGAGGAAAATTATGATAAGAGAAAATGTGAAAAGTAGAGGAGAAAAGTGAGGAGAGAGAAAAGTGAAAAGATATATTGGTAATGATTGTGGTATGGTGCGGTGAAGTGTGGTAGAAATTAAAGAGTTGCGGTACGGTGTGGTATCGCACCGCAATCTACCGCATAAAAGAACGGGGCCTAAATCAAACCAATAAAAGCAGTTAACTATTTGGATTTTTTGAAAATTGCCCTAACCGGTTTAAGCGGTTTAAGTTTCGGTTTTGGATTTTTGTGAAACGGTTAACCAGTCTTGATTAATTTAGAAGCAAAATGTTATTTTTTTTCCTTGTTACTTTATATTTCTAGAAACTGGTAGTAAATCACGGTTAACCATAAACGGAACCCAAAAAGATACTAACCATGTGATCAATGCGGTTAACCGATGATTTCAGTTTATAATTTCCAAAAGCGGTTAACCGTATAAAGCGGTTTAGATTTAGGTTTAAAAAACCCCAAATACGGTTAACCGCATGTGCAATTAACCGAAATTGCGGTTAATCGGTTTTGGACAACCCTGCCAATAAGACATTATCCACGTGACCCTCCATGGTGCCACCTACACCCAAATATTCAAATTCCAAATTAAATCCAAACTTAGATTAAACCTCTACCATTGGTCCATTACCCTCAAAAGATCAACAATATACTTACCTCTCTATAAAACCTTGACCCCCACTCATCTCAAACTCATCACTCCTCCATATTTCTCCCCAACAAAAAATGGCAATCTTCTGCATCATACTATCCCTATTCCTGGCCGCCACGTCAGCAGCTGACATGTCAATTATCTCCTATGACGCGGCCCACGGGGGGCGCACCGACGCGGAGGTCATGGCCATGTACGAGGCGTGGCTGGTGAAGCACGGGAAGACCTACCATGGTGGTCTCGGGGGAGAGAAATACCGCCGGTTCAACATCTTTAAGGATAATGTGAGATATATCGATGAGCATAATGCACAGAACCGGTCGTACAAGCTCGGGTTGAACCGGTTCGCAGATTTGACCAATGAGGAGTTCCGGTCCAGGTATTTGGGGACAAAGTTGGACCCCAACCGCCGGTTGAACCGACCCAGAAGTGACCGGTATGTGGTCCGGGATGGGGACAGTCTACCGGAGAGTGTTGACTGGAGGAAAGAGGGGGCTTTTACTGCTGTTAAAGATCAAGGAAGCTGCGGTAAGTATGCTTGACTCTGCTGAAGGTTTAACTCTTTGTTACTATTTGCTGATACTATTGTTGTGTTGTTTTTCTTGTGTTATAATGGTATTATTTTCATCTATCTAATCTTTTTTCTAATGACTAGAGAAGGTATGCGCGCGGTTGAAAAAGGTGCTACGCGGCGGAGTCAGAAAATTATTATTAGGGCTGCCGAATTTACATTGCTAACTTTACTATAACACCAATTTTCAAAATATTCTTATATAGCAGAATTTGTTTTAATCCAACTACTATGCCCAATATTAATCTTTCGTGTTGATCTACCCAACACATTTTCTTAAACTAAAAACTTAATCAATCTACTCTACTATTTGAATCAATACATAATGCAAGACATCAAATAAATCATAAGTAATTATTCATATGTCTTAGTTTTTTTTCTTAATCTCAAACTTGAAGTTGAAAATTATTACAAGTATAAATCTTAAATTTGTTTTTGAAAATATTTTCTAAATTAATCAAAAGTTTCTCATTTTGTACCTTATATACGATATGGAGTAAAAGTATATGTACTTTGACATTTGGTATAAATTTGGAACAAAAAGTCTATTGAAATTGTTAATCTAATTAAGAATATAGTTTAAAAAGATAAAAAGTAAAAAGACACAAAAAATATAACGCAAAACTAATGATTTTTTTATAAAAAAAAAAACTTTAAAAAGCAAGAAAAACTTAAAATAAAATAGTTATTTAATTTAATGAGCGAAAAAGCAAAAATGAGAAGAAAGTTCAGTGGCCACCTCCCTTTAACGAAAAAAATTGTTACCGGTGAGCCTCGAATACTAATGAATTATTGTTTTGAATCAATAGAAAGTTGTGTTCATTATGTTCATGAGTGTTATTTAAGCGCTTAAATACTTGTAATTTGAGATTAACTACAACCTTTCCACCTAGTTTTCTGAAATTTGAGAAAAGAAAGAGAGCAGCAACAATTACTTGCACAAGATAGATAGGGTGATGATATGAGTCTTACTGCAAAGACACTTCTTAAGTGTCGTATCCTTTACCAAATTAATATTTCTTATGATTTTTAACACTAACTTTTTTTATAGTAAGTATTAATTATCAATTATAAGAAACTTGGATTTGTTGGTTATGTATAAAAAAAAAAAAAGAGGCAACACTTACCTTGTATAAATTGATCCTAGTTGTATCTAATTAATTAACTAATTTTCATATGGTACCATAATCACGAGTCCTATATAATATCTATCTAGAACTGAATTTCACAATAGCATATCGTATTTCTTCGCAAGCTTGATTCCAAGATACATGAACGACCCGACCCACAACTCAAAACTCATAACCATACATAAACCTCAAAATCAAACAAAATTAATCATGGGATTTGCGCAATGCCTCTTATAGGGACCCCTTGTTGCAAATTTTGAAATAAACCATAGCCAATCATTCAATAAAAACCAACCAAAATCCATATGCTAATTGTAGTAACCTTTAAAAACATAGATATGAACTGAAATTAGATTTACCTCAAATACTACTTAGATTTAGGTTTTGAAATTAACCCGGTGGCGTGCTATTAGAATTCAAGGGGCCTAAAGTTCACATTATTCAGAACCAAATCTAAAATTCAGATTATTAAGTCTATTATATGACTCAAAATTCAAATTATTTAAGTCCAATTTCCCTAATTTGAATATATATGTCATCCCACCAATAAAGAAAAGAAAGAAAGGGAAATTAAGAGAGCCGCCTCCACCCTTTTTTGGCAAACATGTAACATCAATCTCTTGGATTGGATGGTGGAAATATCATTTTAGATTTTTAATTATGTTCAGATTCAATATCAAGTTTATCTCTATTTCTCAAATTTCTACCTTCTTTATAATTACACCCTACACATGTTGGTCTTGTAATAACTATATCGAACATTATGTTATATAAGTAGTCCTTTCAATCCCTTTAAACCACACTTAACCATATACCCGGAGTGTTACAGTTACATATGATGTTTGATGCTAAGTACAAGGGTGTATGTACAATGCAGGGAGCTGCTGGGCATTTTCAACCATAGCAGCAGTAGAGGGCATCAACAAGATAGCCACAGGCGAGTTGATTTCACTGTCGGAGCAGGAGCTCATCGACTGTGACAAATCCTACAACGAAGGGTGCAATGGCGGTCTCATGGACTACGCTTTCCAATTCATCATCAACAATGGCGGTATTGCCACTGAAGAAGACTACCCCTACACAGGTCGCGACGGCTACTGCGACTCATACAGGGTTTGTTACACAACTAATACTGTTTTGAGTCATCTTATGAATGTATCAGATCAGTTGAGTCATGCATATAACTCACTAGTATTAAGACTAATGGAATTTACATTGTTCTTTTCTGCAGAAAAATACCAAGGTGGTCACCATTGACAGCTATGAAGACGTCCCCGTGAATGATGAGAAGGCATTGCAGAAGGCTGTGGCCAATCAGCCCGTGGCCGTTGCCATTGAAGGCGGTGGCAGAAACTTTCAACTTTACCAATCCGTAAGTCTTTCTCAGTTCACCCCCTTGCTCCTACTTCCATCTCATAAGGGCATTTGCAGTTGAGAATGTAAAACTATTATTAGACCTTAAACCATTATCATAATTCTTTGGCTGAGATTATTTTACATAGTATTAGGTGAGCGAGGTTGAATGAGAGGTCTTGGTACAAAGACCAAAAGCTCACATGCTTATTTACGGAAGATTATAAAGTGGTTTTTACGACATCCATTCTTAAGTGTAAGGCTCTATTCTTAATCTAATCTAAATTTATCCAAATTTTACACCATTTTTCAAAAAAATATTCACTCTGAAAAACACAATTCCCCAAAAAAGCATCATAACTTATCCAATCCAATTCATCCAAGCCTGATTTTAACAATCTAAAGAACAGAACAGAAATGACATTGGTGTGAGAAGGTGTGTAAGAATGTAAAAGCATTATTAGACCTTAATTCGATTTCTATTATTAGCTTTAGTTTGAGCTTTCAATTGACATGGTTCCACATTTACGGTTGGAACCAAACCAAACCAAACTAGAGCAGGCAAAGTTTTTTTTTTACCAGAATATCCAAATTTGTACATCTCGAAAATATGTGTATAACGTCATAAATTTTCCGTCCAAATTTCAATATAGGCCGCTTTGACCGAAATTCACACAATATCTCTCTTTTTTCTATTACTCGAACGTAACCTTAAATCGAATTAGCTTCGTCCGAATTATCCAATTTTAACAGTCCGCACATTGCACTCCCCACAGGGCATCTTCACGGGCGAGTGTGGGACCTCGCTGGACCACGGGGTGGCGGCAATCGGGTACGGTTCGGAAAACGGGGTGGACTACTGGATCGTGAGGAACTCGTGGGGCGACACGTGGGGAGAGGAAGGCTACGTACGAATGGAGCGGAACATCAAATCCAAGTCAGGCAAGTGTGGGATCGCAATGGAGGCGTCTTACCCCGTGGTCAAGACCGAGACCGACGCCAACCCGGCCCCATGAAGTCGTCGATCATGTGTGACAAAAACAACTACTGTGCCTCTAACAAAACCTGCTGCTGCCAATTTCAGTATGGCAGCGAATGCTACGCTTGGGGATGCTGTCCGTATGAGTCTGCAACATGTTGTGAAAATGGTCGTTGCTGCCCGCCTAACTACCCTATTTGCAATGATGATAAACACCTCTGCTTAATGGTAATGTGCTATTCAACTCTTCTTTTTCGTCATTACAAAAATTATGGCACTCATATAAGCTCATGGGTTCGGTAGAATCCTGGGAAAAAGTTTGGAATAGTAAATTTATGGTTTACATCCGGCAATCACGGGAAAGATTATTTAGAATGTTCAAGCCACCATTTAATTTCCAATATTTAAGTGTCAAATTCATATGTAAAAGGCAGTAGGATAAAAGTTAAATTTTGGTAATTTTTGATAATTTTTGGTAATTTTTGTCAAATTTACGTTAATATATCAAAATCAATTTTTTTATTTTTTAACTTTAATAATTTTTGGTAAGTTTTAGAAAATTTTGGTCAATTTAAGAGAAAATTGGTAAATTTTAGTAAATTAAAGTTACCCATGAATTTGATAGACTCTAGGGTGTAGTTTTGAAATTTTGGCAAAGTAATGAATTTTCATTCCACATTATGAAAAAATCTCCCTTGGGGAACGTTTAATTGGTCAAACCCCCCCCCCCCCCCCAGGAAATTAGTTAATTTTAGCAAATTGACCAATTTTCTCCATATTTTTTTGTATTTTGATATAGTAAAAAATTTTTTACAGGCACAATTTTCCTACTTTGCGTGAAATTTTTCATTATGAAAACTTTTCATGGAAGTGAGGTATTACGGAAAAACTTATAGTAGTTGTCAGCTATGACAACCACCACAATGAAAACAATATTTATTCATATATATGTCAACTTTTATTTTGGTCATTGATTGTTTTTATTTAGTACAACATTATAAAAGATATTTTTTTAATTAAAAAATTGAAATTTTTTAAAATTTCAATACTTTAATTCTAAGTTTTTGCCTAGTAAACAAAATATTTTAAAAATATTTATTTTAAATTTTTTAAAATAAACTAAAATTTAAAAATATATATTTTACAATTTATATTAAATAAAAAAGCTAATAGTCAAGATAAAACTTGACATATATACAATTAAGATTTATTTTACTTACGGTGATGGTCATGATTGACAACCACTATAAGTATATTTTTTACCAAATGCTCTCTTACTCTGAAAATTTTCCTCCCTTGAAACACAGCCAGATGTTCCATAGGAGAAAACATAGGCAGCAGAGACTGAATAGTTTGTTTATTATATGCATGGGTGGGAATTGGGTGGGTATGGATGGGCACGGTCCATACTCACGTTTTACCCAAAGATTATAAGACCCTACCCATACCCTACCCATGTCTCTTAATACTCACATGGGTAATACCCATTTGGGCCATGGGTATTTATGGGTATTCAACTATTCAACTAACTATTCTTGTTTTATATTCTAACGTTTTAGATAATAAATTTATATTTGGAGCTCAGAATTCATATTTGAACTTTTTTTAATCTATCCTATCATATTACAAAGTTTCAATTTAAATCGTTAAAATTGAATTTTAATTTAAAGTTTCAGTTAGTTTTTGCAGCAAAAAATGTGTATATATGTCGCGATAAATCTTATTGAATAAAAAGAATTAGGAGCTCAAAATTCATATTTGATATTTTTTTAATCAATACTATCGTATTACAATGTTTCATGTCAAACCGATAAAGTTGAATTTTGCCTTAAATTTCAGTATATAAACGCAATACAACTCGATATACATAGAGTTAAGACATCAATGGGTATATAGATACCCATGAATAATGGATACCCACACCAAATTATGGGTAACTCATACCCATCCTACCCATTACCCATCTCTAATGGGTTTTACCCATCCATTATAATGGGTGGGTACCCAATATATGGGTATTAATTCCCACCCCTAATTATATGTGCTTTGTTTTGGTGGAACAGAGCAAGAACAGCCCATTCTCAGTGAAGGCATTGCCGCGTACAGCAGCAAAGCCCCACAAGGCATTTGAGAGCGTCGGAAGGAGCAGTGCTTAAGCAAACCTTATCGTTGCCAGGCGGAGGAGATACTGTCAAGGGGCATCAATGATTGAATTGGATGGGAAAAACTTCACTCGATGCGATGCTTAATTGTCTGAAATCTCCTGCTGGGTTGGTTCATCTAAATGGTTCGTATCAAGTTGGTGTAAGATAGATATTGATGCATATATTAATAATTGATATTTCGATGGCATTATAATGAAAATAAATAGAGATTGGATGATCTCTACAGCAGTCGTGTTTAAATAAGAGACTAATTGGAAAACTCATCTTCAGGATTCATTGTATGCTTTGTTTTCTTGTAATTTGAATTCGTCAGTTACAGTTAGAGTAATGTAATCAAGTTTAGTCCCACTGGTCTTTCCTTGTGTACTTCTCTTGGCTAGTATTATCAGGGGTATTTTCTTAGGGTGGGCCGAAATATGTAACTCTTATATTTAGTTTTAAATTTAAACATTGAAGAACAACATTGGATAAGTAAAAAATTAAAAGGGAAAATTACTTATCAATGAGGCATGGAAACAAATAAATTAATCTTATTTTGAGAAAAGTTTGTTTATAGAATTGATATTATTCTTAAAAAAATATTTATAATTAAACTAAATTGCTTTATAATATTACATATAGGAAAAAACTTTCTAAAATAGTGTGAAAATAGAAGTAATAATGGATGAATGAATGTGAAATGTAAAAGTAATCTTTAAAAAGTAAAATGAAAACTAAAAATGAAAAAATGAAATTTGGATTAATAGATCTAGTGTTGGTGGCATATAAAATGAAGACATAGTTCACAAGATTCAAACACACAACCACAATGATAATATAGATAGGTAGACACCATTATGCCAATGCAACAATAATGCTTCCCTACTCAAACTAATAACAGATGTTTAAATTGATAGCCTGGGCCATGACCCTCCCCAGCCCCCCCCCCCCCCCAAGGTTCCGAATATTCTAATGTTGTCAACATTACCTATCGCAAATGGCAAAAGACCTAAAATGGGATTCACTGAATGGTGCTATTTTTTATTTTTTTTCCAAAGGAGACCAAGAACATGAAAACAACAAAATAAACAAATAAAACAGAAAAACAACCCTGACTCTAACTAACTGAACCAATAGATCGACTTGCCCTTTTTGCCATTCGATGTGCCGAATGCACATGATGCCTAGGAACCTTCTGAATCTTCCCTGCTTGGATTTTCTTCATTGCATTGATGCAATCGATAACCAGAGCTCGGCACTCCACCGAAGCTCTACTGGGTTTTGACAAGAATTCAATTGTCACAGTCGAATCCGTCCAAACCATAACACTGGTTAAATGTCTCCTATTTGCCTCTTCCAGCGCCATCCTGATACCCAGAATCTCGTAGAAAACGCTTGATGCCATTTTCCCTTTTTTGACGCCATGCCCCCATTGTATACAAAGGTTATTGACCTAAGAACTGACCCATAAAGTTAATGGATTGTAAAGTTCACAACAAAACTATAAAGTTTTCATTCGTGAAAAACATCACTTTTAATTTTTTTTTAATGTTTTTGTATTGTTTTTGGGTGGTTTTGGGGCATATTTATTACTTAGTGCATCCAATAAAAATATAAAATAAATAAAATTGATATTTCTCACAAATTAAAATCTTATCATCTTATTTGAAACTTTATGATCCATTTGCTTCATGTCAAAACCCCTGCATAAAAAGCTGAACTAGAATACAGTTATGGGCCAGTTCAGATGTAAAGAGGGCCAATTTTAACAATATTTATGATCAAATTGGTAGGCTTCATTATGATATTGGGTCGAATACGGATATCCTCTTACTGGGCACCCCCTCCCCAATTGTAGCTCTAGCTTGAAGTTGTTAGGCCCGTACCCAAACAATGGTAGAGGCAAAATCATGCGATGACTGAAACATGTTTCTGCAAATTGAACCAAGACGATAATAACTAAGTGGTTATTATCCTGATCTTCATTAAAATTTAATTTTAAATGGAAGCAAAAGATCTTTGATCGCGTGGAAATTGTGGGGGTTATTTGGTGTCTAATGGCCAATATGATGACTTGATGAAACATATTGGTCCATGTTACTTGATGAAATATGCTACTATAATGATTGGGTTGCGTTTTGGGGGTGGGGTTGGGGAAAGACTA